>JADKLZ010003886.1:23403703-23425103 GCA_021533235.1 Biomphalaria straminea
TTGTGTTCAGACTTGGTGATGTTCTTATCTACATTTGTGTTCAGACTTGGTGATGTTCTTATCTACAATTGTTTTGAGGCATTATGATGGTTCATTATATGAGATTGCGATGTGACATGAAGAGTCTCCACTGATTTATATATATATATTTAGTAGCAGCTCGATTTATTCACAATTGTCTTCACTTAACACACATACTTGTGTTCACACAGTTTAATATATCTAGGATGTTTCTTTCCAGTTGCCGTGTCGACTTGCTCGTTTTGCTAAATGTGTAATTAAAGTGACCTACTATCGGTTTAACAGTTAGAAAGGGAACATACATTATTCTCAATAGTTAGGTAACGCCCAGAGGTCTGTCACTCGGGTACTGCAAACCTGTGACGCGGTAAGTGACGAGTGCACAGATGTTGTACTGTACACTGGATGTTTAGTTCTATCTGGTATTTTGGAATAATCTTTTACGAGCCTCTTTTTATATGGTTGTTGGCGCGTCATAAATATTTCTTTTTGGCTTCGCTCTCTAAGATATGCCATCCTTAGCTAGACACGAAACTTCAAGGTAAAACTATTTGGTACGATACATTTCATTTAGGCTATACAACATATCAATCGAGAATCATAGGTATTATTACCACGAGCATAGACTACATTTAAAACTGAACACAGGACACAGTAACCCACGGGCTTGTTTATGACTACGAGGAAGAGGAAGCTACCACATCTTTCTCTTCACGTGATAGACTTTGATACATTGTTTTAGAAAACAAATGTTTTTCGAACGAAGTGTAAACACGAAAGGATTACCAAAACAAAAACACTTATGTGTTGAGCTTTAAGCAGTGAGAATGCTTTGTGTGTGTGTGTGGATGACAGTAAATGTGAATGGGCCTGGTTTACTTAGGCCACTCATGTTCATGTTGAAAATAATTGCAAACATGTACGTTTGAGGCGTTTGTTCTCCCTAGTCTTCTGTTATGCCATAGGCTATTTAGTTTATTTCTAAAACGCTCTCCTATCAGAAAAAATCATGGTCAAGCGAATGTATCTACTAGACTTTATAATATTCTAATGATGATATGACTTTAGCTTTAGACTTGACAAGAATGCTACCGCTTCCCCAAAGAATAGCCAGGAATCTTGCATTGTCCATCAGCAACATTATAGTAACTATAAAATCAGCAACAATAGAGCTGATAGCTTAGTTGTGAAGCGCTTGGCTTCCGAATCGAGGGTTCGAATCTCGATTTTTAGAATGTTGAGTCCACCCAACTCTGATGGGTACTGGATACATATTGTAACGAACTTCACTTATCAGGCCTTCTGCAAATACTGCTTAACACAACACAACATATCTAACTCAAGAACTTGACAACAAGAGCTTCAATAACACAGTGGCGGTTTAATAACAAACACATCAACACAGCCAATACGACACAATTGGCGCCACTAACTACAAATGCTTAACAGGAATGGAACTGTCTAACTAACACAAGTCTCTCTAGCTCGTATAAGCTACATTTTCAAAGACTGTTTGTAACACCAGTCCTCTCTGCTTTCTTTCTGCTGGACTGTCCTCTCACTAACACATCTCCTCCCGTCTGCCCAAGCTCTTGAAACATGCGCAGAGCACAGGTCACACTAGGGACAGTCGTTGGTTGACCTGTGTGACGCGCATCAAGTCTGTGTGTCAGTGGGTCTCACACATTAACCATTTCAGTCCGCCACTGGAGTTACAACAATATGTATTAGTTGGAGAAAGCAAGGTCGTTGTGTTGGCTTCATGACACCCTTGTCACTGTCGTCCATAAAAACAGATAGGCCTACATCATCTGCCCTATAAATGTCAAAGTGTGACTTTTTTCTTTTCTTTTATCAGCAACAATAAACTGTTTCTTTTTGAAACCTAATAGTAGCTTCATTTTCTTCATCCGCCTCTTTCGTCGTCTTCATTTTGTAGCTAAGCTGAAGTAGGCCTTATGATGCGTTTGTAGACACATCATTTCTTATCTAGAAAATTGCGGTTGCCAGACCTCAGGCAAAAGAAGGGCAGACATAGAACATCTTTTTTACTATTCCTCTATTCAGCTTGCATAGTCTTCATCAGTAAAAAAAAAAAAACAACAACAAACAAACAAACAAAAAAAAAAAAAAACACTAATAACATTGAAACGGTTCTCGAAAACGGCTTTTTACTACTGAACCATAATTGTCACTTTCCTACACTAGTTGACATTAGCAACAGTCCAAAGTTTGCGTTACTGTGTGTGATTTGTGGTTTATTCGTAACAAATGGAAGGGAATTAGATCTATATTATAGCCTTCAACTAAATGTAGCTGTTATGGTTCATGTTGGCTTATTACGTGTTCGCATTGCGTGCAGCTTTGGTCTAATTTATCATTTTTACTTAGGCTACGCATATACATTTTGCAGTTGTGGATAGTATTATGCTTTTGTTTATCTTTAAAATGTAGGGCTAAATCTTAAACAAGAGTCTCGACCAAAATACTGAAATTCGTTGAGGGGCGGGGTCAAAACGAGACGGCTATAAATCTTGAAGCTTTAGGAAAAAGAAACTAGCCTGTAAATAAAAAAAATTATATGTTTGCTTATGTCAGATGGCTACATTGGAATAAATAAATTCATAATAAACATCTTTTTTTTTCACTACGAAAGACGGCTTAAGACACTTTTTCTTTAATGACTTCAAGCGACAGATACTCTCTCATAATTGATTGCTACACACCTTTAATGGGTTTACGATTGGATTAACGCAGGGATAAATTTAAGACGTACAAACCTTTTTTTTTAAATAAGAAACTTTTGTAACTTAACGGTAAAGGGTAACTTAAGATTCTAATTCGTTTTATTAAATTAAACAGAAAACAGACAGAGAGACAGACAGACAGATATATAGATAGATAGATAGATAGACAGATAGATAATAGATAGAAAGATAGATAGATAGATAGATAGATAGATAGATAGATAAATAGATAGATAGATAGATAGATACACAAAAGGGCATGCTTGTTTTCAGAGAGATATATTATTATAGAAAAAGTGAAATAGAATTGTCACAAACAGAGGCGTCACTAGGATGGGTGTCACCCGGTGCGGTAAGTCAGGGTGTCACCCCTCCCCCCACCAGCGTTCCACTTTTTCTTCCCAATTAAAACTATCGTTGGTTTGTTCTTTTTTACGCAATACTACAGTTCGTTGATTGCTGTTACACAAAGTTAAAGGTCTATACCATTTTAATGTTTTCATTTATTTTCTTTTGTCGCTGACATTTTATCGTTAATTATTACATAGATAAACATCTAAGATTTTAAATAAGAAACAAATTAAACATCAGCTGAACAAACTTTCTTAAGTAGACTTAAAAAGCTCCTAATGGAGGCTTATGAACATTATAGTGCTAGTTTCCTGAGGACGACTACTTTAAAAAAATGCAACTTTATGAAATGTATATAGATCGCTACAAAAACTTAGAAAGTATTTTTTATCGTAACATTTAAAACTCTGCAATAAATTTAGAAAATAAAAACTTAAATTTCCTTTTCATGATTTTAAATTTGAAAACTTATAAATAACTTTAAACTCAATATGTTTTGAGATTTCGTTTTCAACGGACTGAATTGCTAGATTTGAAATTCGTTTTTCAAAAGTTATTAAAAGTTGTTAATTAACTTTAGTTTTAAAAAGCTTCTTTCACATTACGCCACGTAAGCATGCCATATACCATGTAGGCATCAATTTGTCAAGAAGCAGTTAAAGGCTTAAATATAAGGTTGGTAGAGATTCGTTACATCCTTCAAGACTTTGCTGCCTGTAGATGTCTTCTAGTTCACATATCTTGTCGTCTGGCTCAGTATAAAAGAGATTGATGCACTCAGCATTAACCTCTTGTTCTTTATTTGAATAGTGAATCCGGCTGCTTAACTCTTTCTTTCCTAATCGACGACACCATCGTTAATTTGACCTATTAAGTTAAATTAATTTTTTATTTTAAAATCTTTTTTTATGTTATATAGAAGTAGCATGCATTCCCCTTTATTTCTATACCAAATAAAACATTTTTTGATCACAAAGAACAAAGCTATTGAAGCTTAATCAAAATATGGTAGGGAAATATTAATGAGCAAAATGAAGAATTCCGTCTGAATATGCAAAAATAATTAAATAATAATAAAATAAATAATTAGGAAAGAGTTAAGATTACTTTCCTGATATTTTTTTTAATCGTTAAAACTTATTTTTTCTGTTGCAATAACATGCTAGTTTGATTTGACTAAAGTTATCTCAATAACATTTTGAGCTTACTTGTCACACATTTCGTTGAGTAAATGTATTGCTCTGGCTTAGTCGTCACTTTGCCAATAATTAAAACCTTTTTTTGAAGGTACTTTTATATTTTGTGTTTTGTATTTTGTTGCCTTGTCCCTCAGGACATCTGCCAACAAGAAAGTCAAACAATGAAAGGTATATATGTATTCACAGACAGCTTTCTTTGTACTGCTCCTCTAGTATTTGTATTTTCAGAGCGATGGTAAAGATTTTGTTGCCTTGTCCCTCAGGACATCTTCCAAAAAGAAAGTCAAACAATGAAAGGTATATATGTATTCACAGACAGTTGTCTTTGCACTGCTCCTCTAGTATTTGTATTTTCAGAGCGACGGTAAAGATTTTCGCCCCTCACACTTTCATAAAATTGTTCTTTCATGGGTCTAACAGCAACACGATGAGCACACCAGAGAGTTGTTCATATGACACTCTATCATTAATTAAAATATTCGCTCAATAGGTAAAAGAGGCAAAAAAAGAAAAATTTCTTTTCTCGAAAACCGAGAAAAATGTATGTTAGAAACATGTTCTGATTAAAAATTTTGACCAAAAAGCTAAAATAAATGGTGTGCACATTGATTCAAAAAAGTTACTTTTCTGTTCTTCATTAATACTGTCTGCATTCCTTTGTGAATTTTTGACGATGTAGCTGCAATACCATGTCCATGAGCTTATATCAATCTCTTTCCAGGCGTTTCTAAATTATTAGAACTGCTACCATCAGATTTTGGTCCACTTAAATGTTTCAGTCATTTGAACATTCCCATTGCTACTGTTAATATATCTTACAATTATGTTTAGCGTGCTGTAATTTAGGATAACAGAGTACCTTGCAACATTTATGTCTCAGAAAAAGTATATCCCTTAAGTGGTTTGCTAAAACATGAATAAACTCTCTGAGTTTTGGTACAATATTGGAAAGTAACTTTTATTATTTTTGCATCGCTCCTTTGCAATCTTATACATTATTATTTCAGCACTGGGATATATTTGGATAACATTTCCATAATCCCAAGAAAAAAATTCCATTATTTATGAAAAGTTTTCTTCTATTCGCCACCATATACCAATTTTTGTTTTGCTAGAAACAATGCGATAGTATAAGTGCAAGAAGTTCCCGTTTTCTCGTCTATACGCCAATCATAGCAATGACTTCCCAGACAATTGTTTTACGTAGCCTAAGTCCGGCTGACTAATTGTTCCAAATTTTAAAACCTGATATATGTTCTTCACTTCTACACGCGAGCTTCTCATTGTGGACATGTCCACCATTTATCAAAGAAGAAAATCCTGCTATTGATTTTTCCCCATTAAGAATAATTCTATTCAACCATAGTATGCTTTTGATTCTGCTTCTGTCACATTTTAAAGTTGGTATTTATTAATTTTTTTTATAATTTTTTGGAAAAAAGCATTTTTTCCCACTCGGGTATCACCCGGTGCGGACCGCACCCCCCGCACTGCCTAGTGACGCCACTGGTCACAAAGCTTTTTCAGGCGAAAAAAATCAGTTTTATATGCAAGCGGATAGGCCTATATTTTATTGTTACGTCGTTACAGTATTAACCTACAGCGTCTGCCCTATTTCATCATGCATAGAAGCAAATAAAAATTAATCGACTAGTAAATTGAATAGTACATTTTTTTTTTACCATGACTATTATGCATAGGCCTACGCATTTGTATAAGAGAAAGTCATAATATAGTCTATTCATGTTCTATTGTGCTTTTTATACATGGCGAAGAAAAAAAACTAGAAATAGTTAGATTTTTGGTGTTTCCGGTGCAAAACAATTTTTTTTGGTACTTTTTAGCAATGCCAATGTTGCCAATCCAATCATGATACAATGTTGTAAGCTCTTCTGTTTGTTGTATAACAAAATTTCAATATGGAGGAAGCATTATAAACTTCCACTCTATTACTTAAAACATATTTCATTCAACTAACTAGCATATTAAAAAGATTTAATACGAAGATCACCTGCCAAACGTTGAAATAGTGTTAAAATTGTAGATATTTTTTTCCCATTTGATTGGCAACTGTGACGTTCATTTTAGAGTCCTTGAAGTTGTTTAGTTTTGTGTGTGTGTGCGTGTGTGAGTATGAAAACTTCCAATACACAGCACACACTTTTGTTGACACGCGCTATCAATGCACACGCCAGCGAGAGTTGATGTCTTAAATGACTGATGGATTGACATGAAGAGAAGCCAAGACAGGACAACTCAATACTCGCGCACATGTACATGACATGTGGACAAAGCTATCGCAGTGACGTCAACAAGATGAAGTCATTTGGGGGAATATCTCAGGGAGCCGCCATATGCTATGAATTATGGGAGGCCTACTTTGTTTCTAGATCTATATCTCATGTTTTTTTTGTTTTTTAATAATCTCAGCTTTTTTTTTTTTTTTACAAAGCTCGCATCAACTCACTCTGGTAAATATTTTGTATACGTGTATTTCTCCCATACCCATTCTCGGATCAAGTTGAATAAGTAAAATTACCAATTAGTAAATTAATTATTGGTAATAAATTATTTTATTTGATATCAACCTTGGTAAATAGCGTCTACATTATTTATAGATATAGTTGGGGGGTGAGTAAAAATAAGACACTGGGCTATCGCGTTAAAGAGTGCGAAATCATGCGAAAGCAGTAAAGAAGTGAAAATGTACTGGTCAACATATACATCATTTGCTTATGTCATGCCATAGTGAACATAGTCTATGGTCATGCATAAAGGGCCCTGCTATTCCCAAACACATTGTGCACGCAAGAAAAGATAGTTTAAAAAGGGAGATAATTCATTGTGCAAGACCTACTATCTAGGTCTTCTTCATAGACTATAGTCTTCTTAAAACCTCGCAACAATATTAATTATGTAGTATAGAGAGTATTTTGGTCTACCTATTCTGAAAAAAAAAACACTATTAGATCTAATTAGTAGTGTTAAATTAAAACGACAATAGATGACCGAATAAGGCACCTGCTTGTTCCTCGCTTGAATGTAATGCAGGTTCGAATTCGACACTGATACACAGTGAAGGAAAAGATAGCTATAACTTCAATTAGCTTTAAACACTATCATAATGTAATAATAGACTATTTATGCGCTTCCCGTGTAACAATCCACACACTAGGCTGGCTGTCCTTGTAATGTAGCCTACTGTTATATCTTAAGTGACAAGGCAAACTCAACGAGACATATATTTATTTATAAGACATCACAAGTACACAAATAACATCTTCATTAACTACAGTGTCTCTATTTCCACTTCTCTAGCTTTGGGCGGAAATCGTTACTCTCTTCTGTAAACATCCTGCTATAGTCTGTTCACTAGAGGTGCGCTAGCCAGACTTGCGATGCGCAAGGCGAGGTCATAACACTACGTTCCTAGTTCATTGGTCAAAATAATTATTTATGTTTATAAAACAGTTAACTAACGTTAGAATATAATATGATGACTGCATGAGGCGCATTCTTCCCTACTATACAATTTTTTAAAACTTGTCAGTCCGTCGGTCCTTTCGTCTGTCCAGTCGTTCTTCAAAAAAGAGTGTTCACAATTGCTAAGAAAGAAAAAAAAAAAAAAAAAAAAATAGAACTCGAAGCCACTCAAAGAAAGACCATGGCTGATACATTTAATGCCATGATTCACTCGCCTACGCTTCCAGTTCGGTGAAATGTAAAAAAAAAAATAAATAAAAAATAAAATAAAAAAATAAAACGCATTTGTATGGTCCGTAAAATAAAATTAAAATGTACGCTATATTCATTGAATCAATTGCGATCATACTTCAAAATTTCCGAATTCCGCTAAGGCAAAACAATGTTTTAAAAAAAAATTGGAAAAAAAAATCCCTTTCATTGGAGTGTTCTAAATAAATGTGAAAAATAAACGCTATAAATTAAGATACAAGTCCTAGACCGTCACTTTCTAGGAAGTCTACGTGGTGCTTTATACATTTGATTTACTATCTTTCGCCATAGATCAGAGTTATTTTTATCTTTCCGGAAACTTCGACTAGATTTCCACTATTTCTGCAGTAGACTTTTATCCACGGGTCGGAAATTACACGTTAGGATATCTGTTACTCTGAAGTCAACTGGGAAACTGACGCAGTAGCAGCCTTAGGGGGTGGCAAGCGGGGCAGCCGCCCCAGGCCCCGCGCTTGAGGGGGCCCCGCGGTTGGAGATTTTATTGTTACAAACTTGATCACCACACATTTTCCTAATAAAATCCAATTGGATGTCGATGTTAATATACGAAATAAAATATTTGGATTGGTTGCTTCCGCCTATGTGTTTTTTCCTGATAGGCTACTGCGCATAGACATTGTGTGGCCATGGAAGTAAGTTTTAAACTTTTTTAAGTTGAAAGAATTTTCTTTATGCAGAACAATTACAATACAGTAGGCCTATATATATATATATGTTACAATATATATACAATATATATATACAATATATATATTTAGCACTTTATAGCGCGGCCAATAGTAAGCCAACAATGGCTGCGCAATGTTCTATGTTTTATAACAAAAAAAAAGGAAGGCCCACATCGTTAAGGCGGACACACTGTCTTGTTATTGTTACAGCGTTAGAGACGGATTAGCCGGTTAGCGTGATGTGATACGGTATATATTGTTTATCCTTACGGCTCAGGGCCCAGCACATGATACTCGCTCAGGGCCCAGCACATGATACTCGCTCAGGGCCCAGCACATGATACTCGCCCAGAGCCCCGCGCACTGCTAAGGACGCCTCTGCCTGCACATACGGTTGTGCATACTTTAAGAAAATCTTAACATCTATGATAGGCCTATTGACCCCCATAAAGTAGGCCATACTAAGATTTTAGGCGATCAGACGTTTCAGACACATGCACCCAAAGACGAAGACACGGCGGACAAAACTTACAAGGAGACCAAAAAAAAAAGATTCGATAAAGCAGTCGTTATAGACTAGGTGCATTTGATGAAACATGTCAGTAATATATATATTATACTAATTATAGGCCTTAAAACTACTGAATGAAGTATCAGTTTAACTTATCAGAACTCCATGCATATATTAGAATGTACTTTGTTGAAAAAAGAAACCTCCCGTTCGCTGGAGAGTATCTCTGTTGTTCACGAAAACGCTTTTGAACATTAGCATTATATGCCATTGCCAAGTATGCCAAGCAATGCACACATCCTAAGGCGCTCTGAGTAGCAGGGTTCTTTTGAACAGCCTTTTAATAGCGAGTTTGTGTATTTCTGAACTACTATATGTCTTTGTACTAAACACTTAAAACAGCATAGCGTAAAAGTTGATGCGTTTGTATTATATAAGATAATATAAGTATTATTTATGTAAAATTGTAACATATGTCGACTCTTAAATCTGAGTCCCGATTTCTGAGAAAATACCCAAATGAGGTCAATGCCTTCCCTAAAAAAAATAGTCCTTTATATGGCATTATCATTATGCCCTTTAAAACTTTAAATTATATTCATTTTGTCAATTTTGTTTTTAATGCATGAAAAAAAAAGACATTTACATAGATCTGTGCATTGTTTTGTCTTTTATAATTTAATCCTAACACTAACATCTTTGAACTGATTAGAGATTCTATAAAAAGTATTAAAAATGTGATGTTTCAGTGTTGTTGTTTATATATTAAATTTATTGTTAATAGTACTTTCAATACGGGAATACCCAAAGTCCAATGCAGAAGCGGAAATTCCCAAAATTAAAGATAATAATAATACAAAATAAATCCCAGTGCAAAAGGAAGTTAACAACGATGTCAATGGTAAAAAACTCTTCAAGAAAAACTGCAGACATTTTACTTACATTTTTTGATCTAGTAAGGATCACCTCAACTAGATCTATGTGGTACGTGTAGCATAATTTATTTTATACTAGGCAGTTGTTTTAGAATAAGTAATTGGTTAACTTATATATGCATGACTGAACTGAATGCATGACGCGTAGGACGTAGACATCATCTTCATTTTTGAAGTAACTTCTGTATCATGTATGTATTGACAACTATTGACAGTCACATTCACATTGTATAGTATAGTCATAGTCTCATAGTGTATTATTGTAGATATTAATTATTATTTATGTAAGTATATTTATAAGAAGAAGAAGAAGATTTTTCATTTTGGTTTTATATTGTTTCTGCTTTTATTTGACTATTTTTTTTTAACGATATCACATTATCAGATGATACCTTAATCATAATCATATCATATGGTAATTAGTATTACCAAAGTAATTTTATCTTTTCACTTAATTAACTTAATAGATAAGTCATCAGATGAAATATCTGGTGGACTTTATTATTTATAAAAAAAAGATCTAGTTTTACTTGATTATAAATAGATCTAGATCTAAATAGAAGAGAGCACCTGGTTGCGTACGGCTTCAGAAAGAGACAGCCGGAGATCACTTACAAAGTCTGTGGGATACACATTTGATACCAAAAAAAATTGACTGCTGAGGAAAGACGCAGATTTCGAAAAAAAAAAATCTTAATTAACCACCGGAGAACAATGGTTATGCTTGCCTTGGATGTGGCAAAATATGTAGGTCACAGCTGGTGCTGCATAGCCATGGGAAATAATGCACTCCTCATTAATCTTCAGACTACAATACAAGCCATATCTTATTATTTTGTTAGTATAATTTTAAACCTAGAGATAAATGTTATGCACAGAGTAATGCATTCTCCGTTCTTTGTAATGTTGCACAAATTAGAAATCTTGAGGTTGTGTTTGTTGCTGACAAGTAGCATATACAATTGTACACATCTCCTTGTTGGCTTTACTATAGGAGTCTCCTTACATTTTCTCTTTGATGGCATGAGATCAGTTCCCTATTTAGCATGATTTTATTACTTACATGTTTTCTTTTAGATTCTGTAGTGCTTTGTTATAATCATTTGTTTCTTTATAGGGAGTCAACTTGGGTGCAGCTGTGAAGATGATTCTGGCCTAATCATTAACTCAGTTGAGCCCTTGTTGTCTCATTTAGTGACCCAAGATAGCTAGATGCAATGTTATTTTTTTTCACATGTTTATGTCTTCCCTTCTGTGGCTAGCTGGAGTCCTGTAAATGTTATTGTGTGCAATGTTGGAATAGTTAGTGTGCACTTTTAATGCTGTATATATGTGTACTATGTGTATGTGTACTGGTTTAGTGTATTATTATACATGTGAATTCTCATTGCTGAACTATGTACTAAATGTTTCATTGTATCATTCCAGATTAGATGTTTTGTTATCATCGGTTATTCATTTATATCAATTATAAATTGTCAAGCAGAGACTGTCTGTCACTCATGACTAATATTCAATAAATAATAAATAAATAACACCTGACAATCTATAATTATATAGAACATTGAACATAATAGATAAAGATTAAAAGATCTAGAAGATTTAGGTATTATAAAATATTTCTTATTGTAATGTTTCCTTGTATTTTCAGTCCAAGTTTGAGAGTTTGGTAATAGGGATCAGGGTAGTATACATGTTTTTAGTGTGCTTAATAAATTGATATCAGTAATTTGCTTTTTTTCCCTTTACATTGATAACACTGATGTTTGATTCAGTTTCTGAAGTTTTTATATTAATTTCAATAGTGGAAAAGACAAAATTTGAGGGCTTGAATAGATTGTAACAGAAAACACATGATAATTTTTTCAGTGTTTAGTCAGAAACCTTATGGACCCTTTCATATTTCTCTACAATAATGAAATATACTAAACAATATGTTACAATATAATAAAATAGAATAGAATACATTTCTTTATTGTATCAGCAGTAGTGGTTGTTAGTCTACTATTACTTCTATATAAGCACTTTTATCATTAGTTGTACTAATAACTAAACTAAAAGAATACTGTTTTAGAGAAGAAGTAGCCATGGAAGTTAGGTCTTAATAATGGCATTACAAATGCTAGAACTTTTAAAATGTTTTGCTTACATTAATTATTTTATCAAATTATAAATTTCATACATTTATAAGATTGATAATATTAATTTGCACAGTTAAATAATTTCACATTAATATCTAAGATGTTAGTATAAAAGGGCAAATATTAAAGTGTTTTTTTCAAAACTTTATACTGATTATTTAGGAAATGTAGTACAATAAATACTATTCTAAACAATAATTAAGAAAAAAAAACTTGAAATTTAGTTTAAAATACGCATCTGATATTTGAATGAAATAGCATGTCAGAAATATGTCTATGAAATTATAAGATTTTACATTAATTTGTTAAGACCTATATTTACATACAACTATTTATCACCTATTTCAGATTGTTGTAAAATCAACAAACAACATCAAGAAAAATAAAAAATGTCTGACTTTAATTTCACTAATTTGCCAAACCAAGAATCTTATACAATGGCTACAAAAAGACTGGCCAAAAAGCGAACATTAGAGAGTGAGAGCGGCAAGGAAGTGCCAGAAAAACAATTGGTGATATCTGATAAAAACAGCTTACTAACGCACATTTCTAATGATGGTGATACAGGAATCTTAAGTCCAAACAAAAAGCCAAAACACTTGGCTTATAGAGAACCAGAAAATCTTCCTTCCCTTGATCCTGATTCTTTCAAGCTGCTCTTTGATTCTCAGCCTAATTCTGAAGTACAGTCAGCAGGCTTGGAAAGCTGGTCCGCACCTGTGTCTGTCACTAGTACACCATCAGCCTCAGGCTTAGAAAGTCTTGGGGACATTATTCAAAAGTATACAAATGCATCCTTGGATTCTATCAAGTGTTTTAACATACCATTAGAAGAGTCAGGAACTAATCAGTGTATGACAACTGGTGCTGTACTGTCTTCTAGCATAGATAATGAGATATCTTTAACATCAACTGTCCCATCTTCTGAGCAGGCTCTAACATCTGTCCCCAATGAAGCAGACTGTGTAGATAACAGATCACCAACCAACATGCAGTTGTTATTACCTAACTTGTCAACAGATGAAAACAAAAACAATTTTGTTTCAACAAATTTGAAAAGAAGCAATAACAATAATACTGGAGTTTTCTCCTACAAGAAACTTCTAGAATTTCCTAGTCTTTCCCATATAAAAGATTGTCCCATTAATCCATCCCATGTAGGATTCTTTGCACCATCAGAACTAAAGGTTAGTAAAAATATGTCTTATGAATTACTGATTTTCCTTTAATGAGGCAAGAAGATTTTAATGGCCTAAATGTAGCCATGTGTTAATTATTCTGCTTGTGTTGATTAAGGATTTAAGTTCTACCAAGTCACTGGTTTTAATGGCTGATTCTGGAACACTATAAATCCTCAAAAACAAGAACTTGGTTCAAAAACCTTATTGTACTTTATATTTTAACTCAATTTTACAAAAATATCTTTTTGAGGTTATTTTAATGTTTATGTATCTATGACTATTTCATTCATAGCCTTTTAATGTTTTACAAGAGTCCCAAAACATTGTGTATATCTTATGTTTACACTTATTTAAAACCTTTAATATAGCTGTTTTTTACAATATTTTTCTATACATTAAAAGTTTCAAATTTGCACTTTGATAACTGATCCAACTTAGCAACAACATTTATTAACATCTTACTATAGAATATCTATGACAGATTTCCAATAAATAAGATTACCCTCTCAGTATAATGTCCATGTTTGTGTATCTAAAAAAGACACAAAAAATCAAATAAAGTTAAAAGTTATGAAATATGAATTAGGTCATTTTTTTTTGTTTTTCAGTACTCATCAATCATTAAATTATATCAAGAATGTAGATTAAAGAAATTTTCTTAGACATTAGTCCAGATTGAAAAATCAAACCAAAAACTGAACATCTCAGTCTATTTATTTTTAGTATTCTTAAAGCCAAAGTAAAACTTTTCTAATTTCAATATTTTTTAGACCACATCCCATTCATTCTTGCATATTCTGATTATATTCCAAAGTATTATAAAAATTCAAGCCTGCTTTTAAAGTAGAAAGACGAAATCATCTTCTTTTTTGAAGTAACGTCTGTATTGTATAAGATAATATAAGATAATAAAAAAGAATGCAAAAGAAGTTTAAAGTTTCTTTATTGTACTCTGAATTTGTTTACATTCCACAGGTTAAAGATTTGCCTCGTGAAATTCAGCATGAAGATACTGAGACATTTTTTACCTGCATGTCACCTTTGGTTGTCCAGATATCTGTTAATGTGACAAGCTCAGCCCGGGACTGCAATGATGAGTATAAAGAATACATCGGGACCAATAAGATGAGATTTGGGTCAGGCTTCATAGGTGCTGTTGATGAACGAATAGTCAAGTTCAGATGTAAGAAAACTGACTGCTCCTTAAATACACCCTCGTCTGCTGGTAGCAGAAGATCTTCTGTCGTTAGTTCACCTTTCAGCCCCAACACTTCCTTTGACTCTCAGTCTGACAACAGTATCAACACTCCTCTGACTCCTTCCTCTTCATCTGAGCCAAAGCATTATTACTACAGCGGTGTGACTGTCCACACAAGCAGGCATGTGATCTTTGACAAGACAGAAGCTGACAATGCCTTTGTGAAATTCTTCTTTGACAAACCAAATGGTAAAGGAGTCATAAAAGGGCATGTGGCAGCCATAGTTGGTGTGAACATTCTGCAGGACCATGTGACTCTGCATGTCATGTCACATGACAAAACCTTGTTTCACACCCTTCCTGTCCTGCTAGAGAATGCTAAATCAAGTTACAATGAGATGGCTGCTAGCACAATGAAAGCCCAGTATACCCATAGCATCAAGAATAAAGAAAGCTGGGTGGCAGTCATATCACATCCTCATGGGCTTTCCCAAGCCATCACATTTGGTCGGGTTAAAACAGAAGTGCAAGACAGTGAGAGCCTCAAAGTCCGGAAATACTATGATGCCCCCCTTTGTGAAGGCTGCTCCGGTGCACTAGTCATAACTCCAACGCTGCTGAAACTTCAGTGGCCTGGTGCTGTTCATAGCTCTTTTGATCCAGAGATTGGTTTGAACTATACTCTGGACTCTAGATCAAAAGATTTCAATTTTATTGACATTGGTCACATGAATAAGCACAAGATAAAATAAAGTTTTTCATTAGACAACTATTCTTAACATTAATAAAAAAAAATATTTCTCATCTGTTCTTCCTTTCTAATTGCTGTGATATAACCTCATACTAGTTTTAACATGTTTTCTTAGAGCTAAGAAAAGGATGTACTTACAAAGCACATCTAAGTGTAAGATACTTTAGCCCATGAATCAATGTCAATACATTCAGTTATTCTTAATTTATATATTCTCTACAGTTGAGAATAAAATATTATTCATTAGATTTTCTAAGTAGTTGTTAATTTTGTATTATTTTTTATGCTTATAACTACAAAATTTGCATGTAGTTTATAATTTTCCTAACACAGGATGAAATAAAAAGACTTGTGTTTAATAAAATGTGAAAGGTCCAATAGTACTTTAAAAAAATATCAGCTCGGTAGCAAAACCTTTTCAAAAGAATCTTAAAGAAAGTTAAAGAAAAATGTCACATTACATTTAATGTACTCCTTTCAAACCTTGTTACCATTTTGGTAGATAATGTAAAATTGATCTGTTTCTGTGGCCTATGGTTAACAAGGGTGTCATGTGGCCAGCACAATGAACAACCAACTTAACTCTTCCCCAACCAATGTCAGGAACTCATTGAGTTGAATGGAATCATGGGTGCCGTGATAACCCCAAAAGTCTCCGTCTTCACCAAGATTCAATCACAAGACGCTTTAGTTTGAAAGCAAAGGGATTTACCACTTCGCCACCGCACCAATACATTTTAGTCATATTGAAAAAAGTATCTTATAATACTTTTTGGCTTTTATGTAAAGAGACTAAATTCAAGTAAACTTAATTAAGTCAAGAATACATGCAGTCAAAAAAATATAATCACATTTTCAGTATTATTATACTTTAAATATATTTTCTTTTTTTTTCCTTTTTTTCTAAACATGTTAAAATAAGTTTGATAATCTTCAGCATTAAACTTTTTTTTTTTTCCTGAGACTAACATTTTATTTGAAATACTTCCAATATTGAATTATGTTGTTTTTTAAAATTCATTTGACCTTATAAACTGTTTGTAATTAAATCATATTGGCATCGAGGTGGACACTAATATAAACATTGCCCAATAGATTCTTTGTAATTTATCTTAATTTGTTGTTCATTTTTTTTCAAATGATTCTATTGTACAAAGAAGTTCTTTTATAAATTGATGCTTGGTTGTAAAATTTATCATTTGTTTGCCTACAGTATGCAAGTTATCTTCAAGATGTTTTGTTGGTTTCCAGAAAAAACAAAAGATAACTTCATTAATTTTGTATTCAAAGCTTTTTTGTCTGTTAACATTTCATTGTACCATAAATTTCACTTTTTTAAACACAAACATCTACCATAAATATTTGTTTTTAGAATATTGTCATTTTGTTGAAACAAATCAATCTGCTTTACAACCAGTGAGCATATATAGATTGGTTTATAGTATTGTGATTTATTTTATATTATTCTAAAAAAAAACAGATAAAAACAAATTTTTATATATATATTTATAAGACAATGTATCATTACATTTGTAAAATATACATAGCAGGATGACAACATGGTCGTGTGGGTTGTGCGCCAGACTGTTGTTAGGACTTATCGATGGCCCCGGGTTCAAACCCTGCCTGCTCTTATCCCTTGTAAATTAAATATTGACATAAAAATGTTATTGAAAAGTTCACTTATTTAGTGAACACTGTATAAAGTAGTGCACTTATTGTAGTTTAATAATAGTCTCTACATTCTTCATCTAATTCTAAATTCTTGTTAAGAATTCAAAGTCATGCCAACTTCTATTAGATTCAAACGTTAATCTCTTTATAGGATAAAAAAATATGTTGCTTTCAACAAATAGTGTTCATTTTTTTTCAGCACAGCACAAACACACAAAACATTTGCATTTATTCTCTTGTGGAAATAGTTAATATTTTCTCAGGGTTTACTCCCAAAGCCTTTCCCATGATTCGGTATAGCTGCAAGACAGCAAGGTTTGAATTAAGAGTTTTCCTTCTCCTAGGTAGATAGCCAGCAATGGCTAATGAGCCAGCCTGCCCAAAGCTTACTGAGTTAGGCAGTGTTAATGAAAACAGTTACAGACTCAATATCTGAGCTAATAATAATCATCAATATGGTTGTTCTAAAAACAAAGTTGAAATCACTCTGTCGTTGTTAAAGAGAGAATCATGAGTCTGCTGTGTTAGCAACTTCATAGAAAATACCACTAGAAGTACCAGGCTACTATTATGCAATATATGCTTTTCTACCAGTATAGTTTAGAAATTCATTGTTTGTGTAAATATTTGGAAAGGAAAGCAAAATTTACTTTTTTATTGTAGAATATGCTTGTCTTGTAAACATTGTATAGTATGGAACAGTCCTATGCTTGATTCTTGACCTAAGTATTTTTAATGGATTTTCTCTCCATGGGTTTAGGGAATTCTTTATTAACAGAGGTAAAATATCATGGTAAGCTGACTGCACCAGAGAGTTCCATGAAAAGTTTGCATTTCTGAGTAATATCCAAGTCAAGTACCGGTATCATATGTCAACAAGACAGAAGTCATAGCTTAATAGTTTCTAGCTTTTGGACCTAGATGTACTTGTACTCCTAGTGCAATTAAAATGTCAAATACAAAATTTGGTTTATACTTTTCCCAATATGGCTATATGGTGACTGGTTTAGATGGCTGATTAATGATAATATTTAATGAATGAATTTCAAACTGCAGGTAACTATAAGTGTAGAATGTAGATAAATTTTATTCATAAATGCATTTTTTTCTTAAGATAAGGTTGTATTCTATCATTGTATTGGCAGTTAGTATATTCATTGCATCATAGAGATATAGAACTATAAACATTCAATTTAGTATTTATAATTGTAGTGGAGTGGATATTTCTTAAAGCTGCATGACCTTTTCCCCTAGATGGCTTCTGGGTGTTCTCACTTAAATAGAAAAAATGAGGATACTGGCCATTCTGCTGACAACTTTTGTCACTGGAAGTGACCAGATCTACTTCTTGACCACTAGGTACATAGCTTTGCTTCCCTCTTGCGCCTGTGGAAAACTTATGTGTTATTGTATTTCTGCAGGTCTGTAGTCTAGAATAAATAGATAAAGTTGTCTTCAATTTATTCTTCTGTGCTCAACCCACCACTTACTATTCTTAACAGCATAAAGATTTAGGACTAGACACATAGTAGACATTCGTTACAGCTTAAAATTATAGACTTATAGTCTTAATTAACCGTTGATGTTATAAATTATCAAAATGAAATAAATAAAATGAAAGAACATTTGTTATTGTTTTTTGTGTGAATTGGTTTGATTCTGAACTATTTATTTATTTCTACTCTAAATAAAGAATATTTTTTTTTAAAATTACATCTCTGCACTACTTTTATACTACAAATGTTGCGACCATTTTGTAAAGGGTATTTTATTTTAGAAGCTATCTTGGCAATTATTTTTGTGATGTATCTATTTAGTATTTTGCAAGATTATGTAGGCCTATTAGTTTGACTATATTAGTTAAATATTATGACAAGAATATAAAATAATTAGTGTTTTGATTTGTCTTTTCTAAATGTGAATTCGATTACGTGTTCATTTTTTATATTCTGGAAGTCTGTGGTAACTAATATCCGCTTTCATACAGAGTATGTATTGGGCATTAATAGTCTGGTCTAAAGTTAGAATGATTTACAGCTAACCTCTATGTTTTGTTTTTTTTTTTTTTTTTTTTGACTGGTTTACTTCACTTATGGCTTAGCTCTCGCATGTGGCTCTAAGTACCTGTTAGCTAACAGCTATCCCCGGTTATTGCTTTAATTGGCTAGATGTATTAGCTAAATTCTGGTAATTTCATGATCTCGGTCTTTTTGGATCAACACGGAAGTTCGATAACTTCATGGGAGCGTTCATGTTGCGTGAATTATTTCCCTTGCATTGATGAAAATTACGATACGAATGAGCTGATTCTTTAGTAATGCCAGAACGGGGGATTCGTGAAAGGGAAACAGATTCCAGTGTAGTCCCTTTTAAAGTGTCCACAGTATAATTCTCTAATGATGTGACGAGTTTGTACCAGCACATCCTGCTGAGTAGTAATACGATTTTTTTCCTCACGTAAGGTTATATAGATGAGACCCAGGAGATGATAAGTCTAGTGTTGTCACAATCACTACCTTGGTATTTTATTGAACTTTCTTTGTCACCTAATTCCCAAGCATTGTTTTGAAATTTCGTTCTTTAACGTTTTTTTTTTAAACCTTTGGTGAGATATTCTCCTTTTCAAAAAAAAAAAGGTAGATCTGGTTTATTGAAATCGAACTTCCGTTTTTGCTACTAACTACATGCTCCAGTAAATGAAGTAGTTGGTTAATTTGGAAACATATCGTGGTAGATGTAGCCTTATCTTTATTATATTAATCCTTACATCTTAGTATAATTTTTTAATAGTCCTAATCTCTATAGGATCAGTATATAAATTAGAATTGAATTTAGAATACTTTTTACAACGAACACTTTTTAACGGTTTAGACTACACTTGCAATCCATATTAGAAATCTCTTTTTTTGTGTGTGTGATTAAAATAAACAATTAAGCGAAATGTGGCCTTCAAAGTTTCGGACGTTCTTTAAGATTCTTATTTCCTGACCCAAGCCTCCTAAAGGACGGAAGGTAACGGCTGAGGTTCAAACCTGGAACCCGACACGACATATCGGAGAGCATAACAGACGACCAGTTCTCCAAACTACCTCTAATATGGCACGGTATTATCTATACACTCGATACTGTGACAACTATGTAGATTGTGTGCAAGTCAGTTCCAAGACTAAATAATAGGTCTATACTTACAATTATCAGTAAAACATGCTAATTAGGGCCTACATTATTAATTTACTTTAAAATTCACTGTTGATAATTAGAGGCTCTAACCCGGGACTTTCACCGAATGAGAACCGTTGTTTGAACATCCTGAGATCTTTGGTACCATATTTCTGTGATGAGGTCTCTGCCTGCATCCCATCACGTCTGCCCAGCGCCCCGCCATTACTTAGCTCCCCTTACTCCCTACACCACACACAACTGAAAGGAAGCGCAGCCAGGCTCCACAGGTTGCAAGCCTCATGGTTTTGTTATCGAGTGGATGTCCTGTGACATTTCAAGTCTTCTCTCACCTTCCACAGTGACTCAGTGCATGGAGGTGAGGTTAGTGGAGAAACTAAGAGGGGAGGAAACTCAAAGTGTATGATATCACATGATTACCCCCAACTCTTCAAGTTGAAGCATTGCCAAGCTCTTAAAAAAAAAAATTGCGAGCTATAGACTATTGCTATCTGGTTTCATTTTGCTGGCTGTCCAAGACTTGTAATAATAATAATAATAAAACTGGCCTTAAAGGTGATAAACAATACTTTTCGAAAAAGAAGAGAAGATGAAATAGGAAAAAAAAGTAGGCTTACATGAAATCTTTCAGCAATATTTAAAGACCACAACAGATAATTTCTAATGCACACACTTTCATCCGATTGGGAAGGGGGAGAAGCAATCATCCCTCTCTCACCCTCTTCCAGGTCCACGGTTAAAAGTTCTAACTCTGAGCTGACTTTCTTTACCAATTAATTGTTCGTCTGCTTTGTCTGATTCTCTACCAATTCATTAGTCGTCTGCTTTGTCTGACTCTCTTTACCAATTAATTGGTCGTCTGCTTTGTCCGATTCTTTACCAATTCATTGGTCGTCTGCTTTGTCTGATTCTCTACCAATTCATTGGTCGTCTGCTTTGTCTGATTCTCTTTACCAATTCATTGGTCGTCTGCTTTGTCTGATTCTCTTTACCAATTTATTGGTCGTCTGCTTTGTCTGATTCTCTTTACCAATTCATTAGTCGTCTGCTTTGTCTGATGCTCTACCAATTCATTGGTCGTCTGCTT
>JADKLZ010003886.1:23440618-23451433 GCA_021533235.1 Biomphalaria straminea
GAAGGGTCAGACAGAGGGAGAGATGAGAGAAGGGTCAGACAGAGGGAGAGATGAGAGAAGGGTCAGACAGAGGGAGAGATGAGAGAAGGGTCAGACAGAGGGAGAGATGAGAGAAGGGTCAGACAGAGGGAGAGATGAGAGAAGGGTCAGACAGAGGGAGAGATGAGAGAAGGGTCAGACAGAGGGAGAGATGAGAGAAGGGTCAGAGAGAGGGAGTCAGAGTGATCAGCGCAGTGATTCTCAAATTATTAATACTTCTTACATTGACCTAATCCAGTGTTTCTAAACAGTTTACTTGCGACCCAACCCCAAACAGAATCACCATCACGTATCCCTTGGTCTGTTGGACCGTTGGGACACCATACAATAACAGTCAATGCTCTTTCCAATCCTGTATGTCCTTTGCCTTGGATAGAATTTCATTCACTGGCAGGCCTGTCACTCCTTTGATGTTGTCTTCTCATTGCTTTCTCTGTCTTCCTCTGCCGCAATCTCTTTAGTATTGGCGCCTAACTATTTCTTGCATTCTGAGCTCCAGAAGTATTTTTTTTTCTGGTGTCTTCAACCATGGGGCTGCCTTTTATTATAAATGTATATATATAAATGTATGTATGTGTGTGTGTGTGCGTGTGTGTGTGTTGTTACGTTTCTCTACAAACCCTTGAACAAAGACAATATGGTTAATTCAAGACAACTTGGGTTTGAATAAAACGAGATGTTTTAATGCGTGTAATACATGATGAATAGAAAATAATCAAATACTTTACAAATCTGTAGAAGTCAATGTCTGAATAGAATAACTGTACACAACTTATCAAAAGAAATCAATCTTGTCTTTCCTTCACTTTCATAGTCAAATCACCAACAAAAACCTGTTGTGTTTACTGAGCGCCCAAAGGCAGCACGGGAAACCAACTCCTAGATACCCCCTCCCCCCCACTGGTCCACAAATGAGATTGGATCAAAGCGCTCTGGGCATGCTGTAAGCATGAAAGTAGCGCTATATAAAAGCTATAATAATAATTTAAAAAAAAAATAAAATAATAATAATACACACAGGATGTTTACATCCATTCGTCCTTTTTAGGTAAAATGGCCTGAGTCACCAGTGTTGGCTGACCAGCCGTAGGGTTACAATGACCCCCTTATACTTCAGTTACAACAATATATATATGTAGGCCTATATTTGTACATAGATATATATATATATTTCATCGGCTCTACAACATCACACATAGTAAGATAAGCGCATGTCAAAATTAAGCCAAATAAATCAAAGGGTTTGTAAAATGATTTACAGGTTTCGGATGTTCCTACAGAATTTAAAAATACTTCCTAGTCCAAACCTCCCGCAGGACGACCAGGGATGGCTACGGGCAGGGTTTGAACCCGGGACCATCGAGACGGCCAAACGACAGTCCGGCACGCATACCGCACGACCAGGTAAGTTAAGCAGATATCAAGGCACTTGCTGGACACAAACCTCTGCAATGGGATTGACCTACAAAGTATGACAAATTGTAGACTAGATTTGTTTTTGTATTCTTTCAAAGAATATTATAAACTAGTCGACCGGCGGCATGGCATACGCCTCTATTTTGCAGGGCAGGCCTTAGGCACTGCAACATATGCGACCGCAGTGGGTACCGCACTTTCTTTGGACCCGTGCTAATTTTTAGGAGTATAAATTATTAAATTAAACCATTTTATAACATATAACAGATTTCGCGCGGCCTCTTGATTCACCAAGAGCCCCTGGAAATCTCCTGAAATGTTATTAAATATAGGCCTACGAAAAAGTCCTGGAAATCTCCGGAAATTATTAAAATCTTTTGTAAAGTAAAGTAAAGTAAAAAAAAATATCCGGAAATGGAAGTGAGATTAAAAGGGGGAAGCTAGAAAAATATCAAGAAAAAAACAGGAAGTCTTTGGACCCGTGCTAAATTTTAGGTATATAAATTATTTAATTTTATTCATTTTATCACATATAACAGATTTCCCGCGGCCTCTTGATTTACCAGGAGCCCCCTGGAAATCTCCTGAAATGTTATTAAATGCTATGCCGCCGGTCGAAAAAGTCCTGGAAATTTCCGGACATTATTAAAATCTTTTTAAAGTAAAAAAAAAATGCTATGCTATTTTGTGAATGAAAATAGTGCGGATTTGGATATATTATTTCCCATTCACAACATGCGGCGCCATGGGATCTTCCCAATTGCTTGATATAAGTAGGCCTAAAGCGAATGCGTGAATTCATGAATGAAAAATACTATGACAATTGCTAATTTACGCGATTTTAAGAATATAGCTGCACTCATGTAACAATGCTTTAGAAAAACAAATTTGAATGTTAATTTGATTAAATGGACTATAATTGGTATGTTCATGTGCTAAAGCATAAAACTATATCTGCGAAGAGAAGTTCTATAATCGAGCCTTGGGACCTTCCCATTAACTTGTTATAAGTGAATTCATGAATAAAAAAATACAACAACATATGCGACCACAGTGGGTCCCGAACTTTCTTTGGACCCGTGCTAATTTTTAGGTGTATAAATTATTAAATTGAACCATTTTATAACATGATATAACAGATTTCCCGCGCTAAAGTCAAACCTGAGAGTAGTATCTATCTGTGTATTGTCGTTCTAGTTTCAAGAGTCTTAAGACACAATATAATCTCTTCCGGCTTCCACTTTTTTAACCTCCCTTCCATTCGCTACACAAATTCATAAGAGAGTTTTATGAAACAAAGATTTGTGCATTACAATTGTGTGTACTTTATTTTATGTCTATAAATAGTGTTTAATCTCTAAGACTGAGGATCATGCAATTTTTTTTTCATAATTTAGAAATCATAATTCAATAGTAGATATATATTCATGTTTTCAAGTTACATGAAGTTACTTCCTTTTTCCAGTCTATATTTATTTATGTCTATGCTATTTTGTGAATGAAATAGTACTGATTGGGTCCATTCACACCGCGTGCGTGCGCCATGGGATATTTCCAATTACTTGTTGCGTGTTGCTCGTTTGAACTCTTACTTTGAGGAATATATATATAGACTAGTCGACCGGCGGCATAGCATACGCCGCTATTTTCCAGGGCAGGCCTTAGGCACTGCAACATATGCGACCGCAGTGGGTCCCGCACTTTCATTGGACCCGTGCAAATTTTTTAGGTGTATAAATTATTAAATCAAGTTACATGAAGTTATTTCCTTTTTCCAGTCTATATTTATTTATGTATATGCTATTTTGTGAATGAAAATAGTGCGGATTTGGATGCACCATTTCCATTCACACCATTCTGCGCCATGGGATCTTCCCATTTACTTGTTATAAGTGAATTTATGAATAAAAAATACTCCAACATATACGACCACAGTGGCTCCCGAACTTTCTTTGGACCCGTGCTAATTTTTAGGTGTATAAATTATTAAATTGAACCATTTTATAAAACATAACAGATTTCCCGCGGCCTCTTGATTTACCAGGAGCCCCCCTGGAAATCTCCTGAAATGTTATTAAATGCTATGCCGCCGGTCGAAAAAGTCCTGGAAATTTTCGGACATTATTAAAATCTTTTTAAAGTAAAAAAAAAATATGCTATGCTATTTTGTGAATGAAAATGGTGCGGATTTGGATATATTATTTCCCATTCACACCATGCGGCGCCATGGGATCTTCCCATTTGCTTGTTATAAGTAAAGCGAATGCGTGAATTCATGAATGAAAAATAATATGAATGGAGCTAAAAAAAAATGGCTAATTGACCTTAATTTACGCGATATTAAGAATATAGCTGCACATGTAATAATGCTTTTGAAAAACAAATTTGAATGTTAATTTGATTAAATGGACTATAATTAGTATGTTCATGTGCTAAAGCATAAAACTATCTCTGCGAAGAGTTGAATTCGAGTTTTAGATCTAGATCTAGGAATAGAGAGATGAGTTACCTTTCGTAATCATGTCTAATGAACGAATGGCGTAATTTTGTGATATTAATTAAAGTGAAACCTGAGAGTATACTCTATCTGTGTATTGTTCTAGTTTCAATAGTCTTACGACACAAAAATCTGGAAATACTTTTAATATTATGACAAAAATTGAGAAGAAGAGAATTATATAAACACCACTTTCATTCACAAAATAGTGCGGATTGGGATGCACCAATTTCCATTCACACCGCGTGCTGCGCCATGGGATCTTCCCTATTTACTTGTTGCTTGTTGTTGTTTGAGCTTTTGAACTCGGTCTTTTGAGAAATATATATATAGATAGAAGATTGGTAAGGAGTGAGAGAACCGAGTTGTTAAATTAAAATGTTTAAAACAAAGAAGTTTTTAATAAAGAATATTGGAGATTAAGCAAATAGCTGAAAAGACAAACAAGAAATAGGTTCAACTCATATTGAAACATTTCCCTTGAAAGTAAAAAAAATAACAACATATAAAGTGTACTTTCTATAGTGGACCGAATAGTGCCACATCTCAGCTGTACCTTCACTTTCATGGTAGGGTCTCTGTGACAGTTCACGTAATCAAAAATCCCTTTCCACTTTCCCGGTCAGCAGCTGAAGGATTCTTTCACGTTGTCCAGCCAGTTTTTTTCTTTGGACGACCTTTTCTTCGTGCTCCCTTTACTGTACATTGAATATGCAGTTTATCGGAAATGAATTTTAAAAAATACAGAAACTAGAGTATTGACCTTGTATCTATGTTTTGTTAGTTTGAGAATAGAAAAGAGAATCAACTGCCAAAATACACTCAAACACAGGAAAAAGTAGGCTTTTGTACTTTGTGTAGATGCAGAGCTAATTATCCAGACGGCCAAGTTACCGAGCACAGACTTTTTGTTTATATAATTAATTTCTTACAGAAAAAGAAAAGCGGTTATCTAATATGCCAGTACTTTTCTTGGTCCGTGGTCAACCAGCTCGATCGACTTATGTTAATGTTAGCAGGTCAGGAGGCACTAGACCTTTTTCTGCTAAACAGAATTTATTTAACCGGTAGGTGGGTGTTAACTCTACCGTGTGGGTCGATCTGTACACTCCGGTCTGCGACCAAAGGGCGGCCTTCGCCTGGGCCATCAGACCGCACAATTAACTATCAACTTGAGCTAAACTAAACTAAGCTATTAAAAGGAAATGACGAAACTAGATTTATCAGATAATTTATATACACTTTTATTTACACTACACCAATTAACATAAAATCAATAATAGAATATTTATCAAACAAATAAACCAATAGTAAAACATATATACACTAAAATCTAAGATTAAAACCCAACAAACTAATACTAATCAGCGAAATCGAAACAACTAACAAAAACTAAACCCAATCTAACCGATAACTCTCTAACTAAACATTTTCTATGCTAACTAAAAACTAGACTAAGAACCAAACACAACTACTAAACTTAGACCTAGACTATACCCAACAATAAACTCTATAACTACAAACACTAAAAGTCTAAACAGCAGTATGGCAGACGGGAATAATAGCAGGCAGCCGACACAGAATGCATAAACCAATGTAGACTTTTAACTTTTTAAGCAATGGCAACACAGACCGGCTCGCCATAGAACCTACTCGAGGGAGCTCACACAGGAAAAGAGAAGAGACCGGAAAAAGGAAGGGACATCGCTGTGCGCACTCTAGCTTTAAAATTAAAGAGCTAAAGCTCAGCACTAGCATATATAAGCTAAAATTTAAAAAAAAACAACAGATTTAGGGTCGCAAGCTCACATTAATGAAAAAGTCTAACCGTTTAATAGACAACGTCAGTCATAAACATCTTCTACTTCTTATAGGATCTTGTGTGCAATAAAGATCTATTCAATGGCTGATGCATGGTTTAAAATGAGAAAGTCTAAGTATAATGTGACCCTGGAGTATGGGCAGGTTTACGTAGACATTTTCTGGCGTAAACACAACAGCACACGCCAACGTGCCCCCCCACACACACACACAAAATACACGCACATAAAAACTCTTTGAGCTGCGCTAAAGATAGAACTTATGCAACACTTGCAACTGATAATTTTTAACAGTAGAGTAAAGAAGAAAAAGGGTTTAAAAAAACTGGTTTAGTTAGCATTATTAGTCCATTACAAAGTATACTGTCATTGAGACAACAGTACACAGTGATCCAGTAGGCTTTTTGGTTTGTTTTGTTGTTTTGTTTTTTTTGTTTGTTTTTTATTGGTTATTCTGGCATCATAAAGTTGTGTATTGTTTAGTTTCCATGTGTGCAATTTGTGCCAAGCCACACTAACTGAGCGAGCGTGTTGCTCCAATGTAGATCTACAAATCTATGGAACATTGCTAAATTCGAGGAAATTCAAAAATGGTTGTGTTTTTTGGTATTTATCAGTTACTGTACTTGACACAGTAATTTAACATTTACAGGGGCTAAAAATTATTGAAATGTTAAGCACTTGTAACTTTATACATAAATTGTTTGTTGTGTTCTTGGTTTTTATTTCATGCTGTGTCGTTCTTCAATGCAATATAAACATATTTATGGGCGTAATGAATGAAAGTGCGTGAATTTGTTGAAAAAAAAATAATTTTAAAGTCTTGATCAGTGGTGTAACTAGGTACGTTTGAGACCGGGTTTAAAATGATGGTGCCCCAACCCTTCTGTTAGAAACGCTGCTGGGTGTATTTGTGCTTTTGTTTTCAATGTCTCCTATGGGCTTCTATCAGTCATGGGCGCAATGTTTGACACGCCACTGGTCTCAATAGCTGGTATATAGATCTAAGTGGTTCTTTTTGGAGAATACCTGTTTTATTAAAATAAACTTTGTCTGCGTTGGATGTGGCAAAACATGTAGGTCGCAGCTGGGGCTGCATAGCTACGTAAAATACTGCACTCCTTATTTATCTTTGGACTTAACGGTGACAAGCCTTATTATTTAAAATAAACTTTGAACATTTTTAGAGAAATTTGTGTTGATCTTTTCACAGAGTTTATCTTATCAGTGTCGTATCACTATTTAGTGGGGTCAGACAGACCTTGCAAAAAACAAACGCCTCAGCCAAAAATGTGAAGGAAACCGCCTTTGAAATTCACATAATAGAGCTACGTTTTACATTAATTCATGCTCTTATAAGAGATCATTGGTGAAACGAAATGGATTTACAATCATAAACTAATTTAATTAACTTTTTTTATACAGCTACCATCAGTAGTCTAATTACCAGCTAGCATGAGCGTAGCCAGGGGGTTGCAGTTCAACCCCCATCCCCCGAAATGAACCCCTCATGCAGCTAAAGGGGGGGGGGTGAAATTTAGTAACCGATTTTGTTTATTTTATGTTTAACCCTAACAACAAAAGAAATGCAAACGACAGTCCCCAAATTCCAATAGCACAGTAAGGAAAATTTTGATTTTAAACCCCCTCCGAAATTTACGATAAACCCTCTCTTCAATATAAAAAAAAGCAAATTACACACTCAAAATTCTATGAGCGTAGTCAAAGGGGTTTTGCGTTTACCCCCCCCCCTCCTTTTAAGTGGAGTTTGAAGCTAAAAAAATAACTCTTCAATATAAAAAGCAAATTACGCACTCAAAATGCTACGAGCGTTACTAAATGGGTTTTGAGTTTAAACACCCCTTCAGCGGGGTTGGAAGCTAAAAAAAAAACCCTCTTAAATAGTAAAAAGAAAGCAAATTATACACTCAAAATTCTATGAGAGTAGTCAGGGCCGGTCCTACAGGTTGCGGGACCCTATGCGAAACGGATGGCGCGGGGCCTAATTTGGGTTGTGATAAGGATAATAAGTGAAAGATTTTGTATTAAGAAATAAATTCCTCTTTGCATTTTATTTATAGTTTACTTAGTACAAAATCACTGTCAAATTAACTTTACGTGCCATCTACAGTAGATAGGCCTAGTAGATGAGTGGTCAGACAGCAACAAAGTCGATAAACATTCAGATCTGCCTTTTAGATTCACTCTCGACTTGCAAAATATCGATTTTGTTGTTTTTTTTCTAAGAGTTCGAGATAGATTTAGCCTAGATGTAGCCTATATCTGTACTAAATTAAATTAAGTATTTGAACTTCTTGTTTCGGTTAAAATTCTGCTTATTAATATTATTATTATATTTTTATTAAGTGAAAGCTGGCAATGCCGTTTCTTTTTTTTTATCGCGAGTAGGATTAGCGTTTTCCATATTGAATGACACCCCAAAATGACAATTGTGTCTGTTTTAAGGAGATTTGCATCAGTTTTCAGAAGATTTTAATAATTTCTGGAGATTTTCATGACTTTTCTTATATTTTATAATATCAGGAGAATTCCATGACCCTCTAAAAATAGGTTTAAATGGTTTAATTAAAAAATGTACACATAAAATTAGCATCGCGCGGGGCCTATGAAAGCGCGGGGCCCACTGCGGTCGCATAGGTTGCAGTGGCCTAAGACCGCCCCTGAGAGTAGTCAAAGGGGTTTTGAGTTTAAACCCTCTCCAGTGGGGCTTGAAGCTAAAAAATACCTCTTCAATATAAAAAAAATGCAAATTACACATGCAAAATTGCTATGAGCGTAGCCAAGAGCGATTTTGAGTTTAAACTCATATTCAGAGGGGTTTGATGCTAAGAAATGCCTCTTAAATATAAAAAAAGCAAATTACACACTAGAATTATTTGAGTGTAGCCAAGCTAATGAAGGGTTTAGAGTTTAAACCCTCCTCCTTGGGATAGCTTTTTTTAAAGTTTAAAACCCCTCCAGATGGTTTTAAGTTTAAAAACCCTTCCTACATAGTCTTTTGAGGTGGAAAACCTCTCTCTTTATTATTATTCTAAAGCAAGCTACAGTCACCAAATTCTATGACCTTAGCTAACTGGGGTTTTGAATTAAAAAAAAAAAACTCCAGAGATTTAAAAACCCCAAAAGATGTTTTTGATGATAAAACTTCTATTTTCGATGTAAAATCTAAAGCAAACTACTATCACCCAATTCCAAGAACATAGTCAAGAGATGTTTCACATCTCTACCACTGGCTGGGCTCCATTAATAAAGTGCTGTGAATAGTATTGCCGAAATTCAAAAACACTAAATGTGTCTCAACAAAGATGGCTAAGACAGATTTCAGGAGTCAGATTTAGAGATCGGGTCTAAATCAAGGAAATCCTATGTCGAACTGGGAGTCGACCCCTTAGTAAGGTTGTGACAGAGCGTCGCAAGTGGTTTGCAGGACATGTTCTCCGACAAAATGAATTACAATAAGAGTTGCGATGACATCCTAGTAGTAGTACAACTTGGCGCCACACTTTCATGGAAGTCCTCAGAACTGGTGGGAAGAGAGTTCAGACATTGCCAGTAACAGATTTTTGTGGAAACAGCTTGCAGGCAAATGTGCCAAAGGGCACGGGACGGTCTAAGTCAGTAAGAGTAGCATATTAGGTCTTTGAAATACAACTTTTAATAGCAGAATAATGCATGTAAATACCTCAGAATATGTATTTTGTTGGCTTTCAATACCTACAGCTTACCGCCCAATGAACCGTACGACGCAGGAGGATCAGAACATAAGGTTTTTGAAATAAAACTTTTTAATATGCAGAATATGCATTTTGTTGGCTTCCAATACCGGAAATAGTGCTTGGCGGCGGGGCTACGCCCCGCGCTAGGGGAGCTATCGGCGATCCCCCTCCCCTCCCTTGCTGGCGAGAGGGGCGTCTACATTTTTTCCACTAACTCCAGGAAGAACCTTTTCTAGGGCACAATAAACGTCTTCGATAGAATGAAGGGTCAGAATGTAATAAAGATTAATTATGTACACATACACATACATACAATTTTTTTTCGCGGTGGGGGGGAAAGAACCCCCCCCCTCGAACCCCCTCCCGAAAAAAACACTGGCTACGCCCATGCCTGCTAGTATGGAAATACTTCAAGGCACAAAGACATGGATGAAATAGGTTTGGAATTTTAGAGTTTTGTCACAATTTATTCCATGTTGTTTAGACTAATTTAAATAAACTATCTTTTATCACTTAAACACAGCTAACAACTCTTGAAGAATTTCAGACATAAAATACCTTTCCAAAGCATCTAAAATATTTAAGATAATCTGCAGCCAATAAAGTTCAATAAACCACAGTTATATCAGATCTGGACGAAGTGATCGACTCCCCTTCATTACATCTAGAACAGAAAGATTTTAAAACTCCTTTATTCCACTTTTAGTCAGGGTGTTTCAAAGTCATTACAGAGATGCACATTAAAGCCCGATTTATCAAGCTCTGCTTGTGTGTGTGTGTGTGTTCATTGTATTTAGGACTACATCTATATCACTATTTCACTCAAGCTGAATTTCAAACAGTTTGGACCAATAAAATTGTTATTTTATTTTTCTTATATTAAACACATGAAAAATGATAGACAAAGCTATTCATTTTATTGTTATTGAAAAGCTGTGAAACTAATAAATCTCACGGAGTCTGAGACAAGATATTACAGCCCAGTGCAGGACGAGCCATTGCTAAGCCTCAGTACTAGCGGATCCAGAACTTCCTCGGGGGGGGGGGCGTTTTTTTTCCAAACCCTAACCCTATGCATAAACGTGCGTACAGCACACACACACACATACACACACACATATAGGCCTACATACATACACTTACATACACACACACATACATACATACACACATACAACATACATACATAAATACATATTATATATGTACAGTAACCGATAAATATAAAAAAAAACACTACCATTTTTCAATGTCCTCGTACCTAGCAATGTTCCATAGATTTGTAGATCTGGATTGGAGCAAGCCG
>JADKLZ010003886.1:23487773-23500617 GCA_021533235.1 Biomphalaria straminea
TTGCTCTGCCTCAGTGACATCTTCTGTAGCTACAGAAGATGTCAGTGAGGCAGAGCAAGATAGCATTGTAGCCACAGAAGATGTCAGTGAGGCAGAGCAAGATAGCATCGTAGCCACAGAAGATGTCAGTGAGGCAGAGCAAGATAGCATCGTAGCTACAGAAGATGTCAGTGAGGCAGAGCAAGATAGCATCGTAGCTACAGAAGATGTCAGTAAGACAGAGCAAGACAGCATAGCTACAGAAGATGCCATAGAAACAGAACAGAATGACACTGAATTAACAGAAGCTGCTAGTGAAACAGAGCAAGATAGCATTGTAGCATCACTAGATTGTGAAGAAGAAAAAAACAATATTGTAACAGCAGATGTTGGTGAATTGGAGGATGCTAAAACTGTAGACTCGGAAGATATCATCAAAACAGAGAATGGTAAAATTCTAGACGCAGACGATATAACTGGCGTTTTATTTGAAGATATTGAAAGGAAAGATAACTTTGCAGCAACTATGTGTATAACAAAAGATGATGTGTACAGATCTTCTAAAGACAATGACGAATACTTGCCAGAGGTCTATTCACAAGACATTAGAACTGGTTCTTTCACGGACACTATTCCACAGGAAGAATCTACACCTGCAGCAGAGGAAAGCAAAACTGAAAATGAAACTTGCACTGATCAAGTTGACGACGAAGTGTCAGACGATGAAGATGATTATGAAGATGATGATGAATATCAGTTTGATGAAAGTGAAGACGGAGATGATATACTAGATTTCCAAAACTCTCAGTATCGCGAGCGTCTAACGAACGAAGTTGCCTCGGCAATCTCAAAAGAAATAGTTTTAATGGCTGAAGTGGAAGTGGCCATGGAAGATCTGACAAATCCTAAAGACTCACCGCTAAGCCCCATGGAGGAGAGCTTGTGTTATGAATCATTTGCTAAATATGATCAAGGTGAAACAAGTCAAGCGAACACTAAAACACGTGAAAACATTGCAGATGTCCAAACAGAAAATCTTGGGAAAGAAACAAAATCTATAAGTGCTTGTGACTTGAATGTATTAAAAAGTCAAGCACAAGAAATCCATACAGAAACATACACTTATGATAATTTGACGAAGCTAAATGAAGATTTGAATTATGATGAGCAGGACATTACCCAAAACAAACAAATCACAACAGAACATTTTCCAAATATCAGTGAAGACTTGCAGTATGCTATGGAGGAGTTCAACCGAGATTTGTCATACTATAAAAACCAAGAAACACAAGAAAAAGGACAATCCCCTAAGCGAATCCCTTCCCTATATGAAAGATCAATGTCTGGGCAATTATCACGAGCCATGAGCGACGACCCTTGCAAATGGAAGTCCTCCTTTGATCCCGAAGAAGATCTTATCATCGATGATGTCATTCAACAATTTAAATCTGAGGAGGCCGAAGAGTTTTGTGTGTCACAAGACGCAAAGTCCGTTGTTGTCAATGCTGAATGCCGAGAGATGGATGAAGAAACTAACGACTATGAAGAGTCGTGCGCATCATCCAGCGAATTTCAAGGATTGGACCAACCTCTTCCTGAATCTAAAAAGTCAGACGAAACTTCTGGGACACAAGAGTCATTTGACTTGTCCCAAAGATCTCAAGAGCGAACAAAGGTTTCCGATAACTTCATGGGTCATTTCAAAGACTCCATGCTCATTCAACAATGTCAAGATATAATCATCTGTGTTGATGAAGCCACGGATGACATAGAGCAGATACCCCAGATGGAATCAGGTATAACAAACAATCACGTGGACAATGTCTCTCTGGGAACTTTAATAGACCAACCACCTAAACAGAAAAGGTCTAGATCCAAGAGGAGACGTTTACAGCGAAAGAGAAGGAAGATGGCCGCGGAAGAGGCGGAAAGTGACCTTACCAATGATCAAACGTCTGACGCGCAAGAGGCTAAGTCAGAAGTGGACAGCGCCAATAAAAGCATCCCGTCCACACCAAAACTTGAGAAGAAGAAGAAAAAGACGAAGAAGCTGACAAGACACCAAATGTCACTAAGCACAGACTCAGAAGCGGGCGTACTCGATCCAGACGAAGAGATCGTACACGATGCAAGAGAAAGCTACAAGCGTGAAGTAGCATCGGGCGAGAGGGTCTACTCGGACGCCGACAGCGAGAGTGAATTACTTAGTTCAGCCCAGCCATTACCCCACTCGGAAAATGAACCAACCACACAGACTAGACAAACTCCAGTTGTTCTCCAATTCCCAGATGAAGAGTTAACCAGTGGAACCCACATTACACTCGAACAAGACGACGAGAGCGACTCACCAGAAATGGAAGAAACTCAATCCTCGAGGGCGGACAGCCGGCGCAAAGATTCGGATCACAAGAAAAGCTCAGAAGATGGCCCAGATCATGGACAACTTCTTGCTCCAGGTGCGCAGAAAGGTCGCGCTCGATCTAGATCCCCCGCACCTCCGAGTTTGAGACGTATTACTGGACAGCCGCGTAGACGCCCTCGCAAGAATATAGTGGTTGTTCCGAACCCTCACCCATTTTGAAACTCGAATGATGGACTAACTCACCAATCTTGTCAATACACCCACACAAGTGTCATTTTGTGAGGGAAACACACTCATTTTGAAACTCGAATGATGGACTAACTCACCAATCTTGTCAACACACCCACACAAGTATCATTTTGTGAGGGAAACACTCTCATTTTGAAACTCGAATGATGGACTAACTCACCAATCTTGTCAACACACCCCATACAAGCCTCATTTTGTGAGGGGAAAGACCAAAATCTAGACAGTGCATGAAATATTAGCATTACCGTCCTGTCAAAGGTTGTATTACAAATACTAAGCATTTAAGAAAAATAGACAAACTGAAAGACGTAAAAACGAATAGGAAAAATTACCACTGAAATACTATGTATCTAAAGTATAGAGTTTGCATTAATAAATATATACCACGTAATTAATGTAGAAATAATGCACGTATAGAAAATGTACCTAAGTGCTTATCCTTTTTTTTATCTAAATCGCAAAGGTTATAAGCATAAACTTTTATAGAAAACAAGCCTTATTATAGATATTATACATATTATTTTTTTAAAGTTGTTATGAAATAATCAGAATATTTAAACATTTTAATCAGAATTTGTTGCTTTTTTATTATCCAAATTGTAATTTTTATTTTATTTCATTGGTATTCTTTAGTCAATGTCCATACTAAGATACTTTTGAAGTAGTTTTCTATTATGGCTCTAGGGGAAAATGGAACAATTATTTAACAATAGAGTGCGATTTAATTTGCTAATTTAAAAAACAACAACTATTGTCCACCTCGATTATTGTATCCACCAAAGCAACCCCCAAATCTTACAACTTAAGTTTGCTGTGGTATTTTTGTGTACTGGTAAGACTATCATGCGCCTATCATTGTGTTTATATTTCAGCTGCCATATTTTTTTGAGTAGTTTAGTGTATGTAATGATCGCTATAGATCTAGCAACAGCAAAAAAAAAATGTGTATGTATTTATTAATGTACTGTACAACACACGAGTGTTAACACATTTCTTGTACACAAACAATAAACTAAACCTTCAATATGTTGTTTAAAATATACCCAGTCGTTCTATGACCACACAGTATTTCCTTTGTTTTCTATTCCTTGTAATATACTTCAGAGTCTTATTTATAAAACAATATGTTTTTTTTTGTTTGTATTTCATAAATATTTACAATGCAAAGAAACTGAACATAACAAAGAAATCCTATTTAATATCAAATCTTTACTATCTATTTGGAACTCGCCTTACGACGTATGGTGCCATGTATATACATATTCAGCTAGTTATTATGTCAAGACTGCTGGGGGATCCATTGTTGTGGGGCTTGAATTGAGACAACTGAACTTATTTATTTCCCTACGTACATTTCGTGTCGAAAAAGAACACCAATAAGTCACTATTATTGTACACTGGTAAATTATTGTCTTTTATAATGTTTGAGCTTGTTCAGATATTTATTTAAAACCACGCTTTCTATTGTCTTTTCACAGAACTATGTTTATGTTTCTGTCTATAATATTGCAATTTGTTATAACGAAGTAAAAGATGCATCCATTTATGAAGAAACAATTCTATACAATACGTCTTTCAGATACTGTCTATGACACCAAATCCTCCTTACAAACTATTTATTCACTATGTTGCTATGTAAAATCATATCTCATGTTTAGACTTTTTTTTTGACTTTGTAATATTATAACATACACACTGAGAAATAAAATTTACTGCTAAATAAAACTTGTGGCTTTGTCTGTTTGTAACATTGCTAGAACAGAAAATAAATTAGCTGTCTCCATGTGTGTCTGTTAAATGCTAATACTAAACGACAAAAAAGTGGAAAGCCAAGATTAATTAGCGAAAGTCGCTGCATAGTTCGGTACCATCGGTACACTCAGATCTATCAATTGCTATTGGGAATTTCCATAAAATGGGAGCTAATTCGTAAACAGCAAGATTTTGTATGTGTTTGTGTAAATCCGCTGTGCAGAACACAGAAGTATTGATAAACTATTTAATTGTATAACCATGTAATAATGTGCAGGTTCTATTTTTTTTTAGCACTCTAGAATCAATTAACAACGTTGGTGACATACAAACTCTCGAGTCTCAGAGTCAAATCAGAGCAGCCCCTCAAAGGATGACACGTGGGTCATCTGTTTGTTGTCATGCAAGTAAAAATGCGGGTTTCAATGTTTTCATCACGACTATCAAAAGTGAAGAATCAAAGAATCAACAACAGGAATCCTCCCCTCCCTCCCTATGAAAGAGATGTCTGCGTGACGAAAGCGTTATGGTGTCACTATTGTTTGACCGGAGGAGCGGTGGCTGAGCGGTAAAGCGCCCGGTCTCTGAATCGGTAGTCCCTGATTTGAATCCTTATTAAATTTTGTTTTTAAATTCGAACAGTTATGTCTTTCTTCAGGGCTTGAACGTGAGATTGGCACTTTAGAAACTAATCAATAAGACAATCAATTCAATAACATCAGATAAGCCAGGCTCACATTGAGCCGTATCTTCTCAATCATCAGTACAATGAATACATACGAATATTAACAGTCTAATAATAATAAGATTTACATACGCTGGTATCTCCGTATCATGTGGTCAGTCAACAATATAATAATATCGGCAAAACTTACGGAACGTACACGTGTCTTCTTTTTGTAATGTCGGAGATTGGCTTGTGATTGTTGATTGTTTTTAGTTCATAGCATGAGATAGTATTGCTGAAAATATTGAAAGCTGCCTTTTTACTTGCCTGAGTGGACAACTTTGCTTTCAGAAGATAACAAGTCCACTTTGCTTCAGAACTTTGTAGGCTTGAAAAAAAATAATGAATAAAAAATATATTTCCTACTTTTTGAGATCCAACGTGACGGATGGACGGACAAACAGACCATATAAAATTAATAGCGCCTTTTCCCATTTCGGATGCCGCTAACAAAAAATGTTTTAAATAAAGAGCAGGTTACTGTTAATAAACTTTAGTTTGAAAAATCGCCATATGTGGCTATACAGATTCAGATAAATTATACAGCTATTAAAAAGCTCTTAGGGCATCCCAGAACATGAAATTTGCAATGCAGGCTCTCCTATTTTTGTTTTCGTTGTGTTAGTTAAATTATCGTTCAAACTAGAAAGCATTGTCTTTCGTAGGAAGACTACATTAAAAATTTTTTTTAGGATAAAAACATTCAAATGGCAAAGAAATATTTAAAATATTTGTGGTGGTCCATCAGCAAGATGTGAATCACAAGATGTGTATCATAATACGTGTATCACAAGTTGGGTGTCACAAGACGTGTATCACAAGATGTGTGAAACAAGATGTGTATCACAAGACGTGTATCACAAGATGTGTATCACAAGACGTGTATCACAAGATGTGTATCACAAGAATTGTATCACATGAAGTGTATCACAAGATTTGTATCACAAGATGTATAGCACTAGTTGTGTAGTACAACAAGTAGAGCTCAATAATGTATTGCAAAGGTGTGTATCACAAGATGTGTATCACAAAACGTGTATCACAAGAAGTGTATCACATGAACAGTATCAAAAGATATGTGTCACAAGACGCGTGTCACATGATGTGTGTCACAAGAAGAGTATCACAAGACGTGTATCACAAGACGTGTGTCACATGATGTGTGTCACAAGAAGAGTATCACAAGACGTGTGTCACAAGACGTGTGTCACATGATGTGTGTCACAAGATGTGTACAGTGTATCACAAGAGGAGCATCACAAGATGTATAGCATGAGTTGTGTAGCACAAGATGTTGAACAACAAGCTACAACAGATATTGAGGCCTTTTCACATACGGTATTATTATGCATTCATGACTAGATTGACGAATGAAGTGTAGGATGTAATTGTTATTATATTCTCTTTTGAAGTAACGTTTGTAATTTTGTATGATTGGAAGAAGATTATAGATATTTCTAGATCCAGCTAGATGATAGATCTATAGTATATATCATCTTCTAATATTAAACACATAATAATCTTAGCCTAGAGAATAGATCTAGATCTAAAGAACAAAAACTTGCTTAAAAACAAGAGCACATTATGTGTAGCACAAGTAGAACAAAAAATGAGTAGCACATGTTGTGTAGCACAAGATGTGTAGCACAAGATGTACAGCACAAAATTTGTAGCACAAGTAGATGTGTAGCACATGTGAAGCGCAAGATGTGTAGCACAGCACGCGATGTGCAGCCAAACACGTAAAGCATTATATTTTTTAGCACAACATGTGTAGCACAACACACGATGTCTAGCCAAACAAGTCAAGCAAAAGATGTGTAGCACAACAAGTAGATCACAAAATGTGTAGCACAATATGTAGAGGATAAGATATGTAGCACACAATGCAGAGCACAAGGTGTGAAAAACAAAATGAGAAGCACTGAATAACGTTTCTTTTTAACAACCCTTTATATCTCATGAATCACAGTCGTTACTTCAGAAGAGAAGATAATTAGTCCAACGCTTATTCATTTGCCAATCTAGAAATGCATCTTTATGGGTGACTTAAACTCTGCCAAGTGTAAGTTATTGGTTTCCTTTCTGATTCAGGCAACCCATTCTATATTTTAATAGCACTGTGAAGCAGGAGCACTTGTGCAAATTTTTCCTAACGTATGAAATAATAAATGTTGATTCGGGAGGTTTTCAAAGTGCTTGCCCACTTTCTGCTATGTATGAATGTGTGTGTGAGAGTTTTTGACCAGAATATACAAATCTCTCATCTCTGCCTGTGGTTCCTCTGGTTGTGGGCGAGTCTATCCAATTGTTCCCACGTCTTTCATATCTGTTTAGCATCTACTTCCAAATCTCGGCGCCATATATTCCTGGGCGGACCCCTTTTCCTCTCTCCTAGGCGTTCTAAATGAGGGCTTTCCTGTGATGTTGGATGCAGGCTTGCGAAAATAGTGAACTGTCCATCTGCAGCGTCTAGAATCTAGATCTACATGATAGACAGCTGCTTTGTTCTTTGCCAGTCTGACATTCACATTTCCACACTATATAGGCCAAAGGCTGCTGGACCGTCAGGACGAAGGACACGAACCGGACCCATCTAGCAACACTAATTAGATATCTAGATCTGCATTAATTTTATATTTTGATCTAGATTTAAAATACATAGGCCTAGTTTTGTCTAAAAAATAAATGGGAGTAATAAAAAAGAAAAGGAAAGTTATGATGACTCTTTACCATGAAGGAAATACCGGAAATGGGCACAATACAATACAAATAGACATTTAAAAAAATCAACAACATGAAAATAACACATTTCATTCATGCAGCATGGTGTGATGATCATGATGATTGAATGCTGATTCTAGATAAAGAATCTAGATTCTACATTCAACATTGTATCTAAGACTCAATCTAGATCTAATTGAAGTAATTATATAGATCTATATTCTATATATAGATTTAGACTAGTAGATCTATTATAATCTATAGATCTAGATAGATTCTAGATCTAGTCTAGATTGTCTAGATCTACTCTAACTCTAGATCTAGATGATTGATACTGATAGAGATCACATTTGACTAGACTCAGTAGAGTAGTAGATTCTAGTACTAGTAGTAGAGTAACACTTTTTAGACTTTTAACACCTTTAATATTAAACTATCTAGATCTCTAATTAAACTATTTAAAGTTAAAGGCAAAGGGGTTAAAGTTAAAGAAACTCTCATGGTTTTGACAATTTTTTATATATATATATAATTATATAGTCAATATAGTATAGTAAAGTGCGAACCTCGAAAGGATTAAGGCCGATAGAGCAATTTTCACGTTTGGATTTTTATAACACCATAACGGTCTGACCTATGAAAAAACTGATGGTATCTCTAAATTCCTCGTCCTTTTTTCTATAAAAATAATTTGGATTTGATGTATCACTAGGCTTAGTTAAAATTAAATACGAGGTCAAAGAGGTGTAGGGTAGGTATCGCCAAGCGAACTTTTCCTCAAACGGATTTTCCCCCAGTTAGTAAGCTCGATCGGGTTGTTGGAAGGTTCGAACAGATCAAAGAATATATATCTAAAAACATGTTTAAATATTTAATTTTTACAATAAAGTCATTTTCTTCTTATTCTAGCGTAAGAACACTATCCATTGCACCATTTTAATCTGATGAGCCATCTGACTTTAAAAAAGTCTTAATCCCATTACCCAGTTCCTTCACTACCGGGTAGTAAAAAAGAAGCATTCCACACCTCCTGAGTTTGACCTCACCATGAACTTAGCCTTAACAAGGAAAAGGAAATATTATGTGTCGGAAGTGAAGAAAAAAGGTGCATGCGCAGTAGCAATATAGTAGTAATTTGGTAAACATTCAAATAAAAAGTTTAAGCAATAAAAAGTGAACTGCTCGAACCTCTCGACAAATTTGGGCTGCTCGAACTTCGCACTTTACTCTAATATGTGTTTTGATTTACAGATAATGAATATATTTTCTTTTTTTTATTTGCAAGAATAACTTATTAATTGATGTTTTTCTGACGTAATTTTTCTGCGCATCCAAAACGGTCAGATTTTCTGTGACGTCATGAACAGATACACACAAATCCTAAACTACTCCAAGTACCTACTGAATAACGGAAAGCCAAACAGTCAAGTAGAGTCTACATTCTCGTAAAAGAAATATATCTACGTCTATGCAGTTAGATCTAAATATTGTAAGCAAAGAAAAAAAATGCATGTTGAAAGTAGATTTACATGCTTGACTAACCACGGCAGTGTATATTTTCTCGCCTGATCACTTTACACACAACAAACATTATCGCTTGGTTGTCTTGTCATGACCGACTACACGTAGTCTAGACTAGCCTTACACTGACCAGTTTGTTCGAATCAGTCAGACACACGATATTGTCGATATATATATTTACTTCTTGGGATAGGGAGAGGTTTAGATGAAAATATTTTTTTTTTCTTGAGTTGGTTATCCTAATGCTTTTACATCTCTCTCTATATATATAAAACTATTGCATAGCTCTGGACTATACCGTCACTAAGCCTAAGAGCCTGACAGCTACTGTAAGAAAGAAGCGATAGGATTGGTTAAATCTAGTTTCCCTTTCAGTATTGTTGATGGAAGTGACGTATGCCTAAGATAAAAACCAAATCTCAAAGAACCCCGTTTTTTAGGAGGCTTGACGAATTTACTGTGTAATGTATTAAATATAAAATTTTCTAAGCATTTAAATATAAAATGATATAATGTTTACTATTACAACTTTTTGCGCAGAATTTAAATATGTCAATAACTAAAATTTGAAAAACTATGAGAGTTTCCCTTTAACTAGTTCTAGAATCTAGATTTAGTAGTAACAAATACAAAATAGATAGAAACATTAAAATACATTTTGAATTGAATTCATCATATAGATCTAGATCTAGAGTTAGAACTATTGATTGAATTACATACATATTTTCTGTCTTTGAATTATACTATTGATGTTTATGTATAAGATGCAAACCAGCATCGTTATTTGTAAAGTAATAATTGAAGTTTTACTTAATACGCGCAATACGGCTGCCAAACATAAGTTTACGCGTTTATGTTCCACATTGGGGCCCAAAATTCCACATTTTCAACCTGAGTGTTCCACATTCTGGGTATTGGGGGTAGGCATGTCTGGATCTAGTGAATATAATTTGCCCTTAACCTGAAACCGCTGTCAATTTCAGTCAATTTAATGATCTCATATGATATATAATATATTCTACATTTATTTTATATATATAATATATTTATTTATATTAGTAAATGTTTTATTTATGTCATGAAGATATAAGAGGCAACATGCTTGCAGTTTTTTTTTGGTTGCCGACATCCTCTTGCAGGCCAAATAGGGTTCCGTTGAATAGACTTGAAGTTAATTTTGTTTATTGTGAAGAGGAATGCAAAAACCTTGTTGACATTGTTTTTTTCTCCATTGTACTATTAATACATAATGCATAATGGGTTCATTTTTTTCTATTATTCTTAGTTTTCCCAGTTTTTCATCTCTGAAATCAAAAGTAAATTGAGGCAGTACTAAGATCAAGATGGAAGCTACAACTGAAGTGGATTTCTACACAGATATGCGAGAAGTCTTACAGCTGGCTAAAGATGATGGAAAGGTAGATATCTTTGATTCACTTAACAGGACTTAAGGGGACAGTCTCCAACCATTGGCTTTGAAGATGATATGACTTGCTTGGTTAGGATTGAAAATTATTACAATTATTACAATTTTGACACAATATCTGGCTACATCAAACATTTAAATAATGAGATTTAGTGAACTAAATATATACCTCTATAATATTAATAACAATTTTGTCTTGTTTCCATTTCAGACCTTCAATGAATATGACATACTATTAAAAAAATTATGCAACAAAGAAGAGAAGGTAGAAATATAACAGAAATCTCTTATCATTTTTTTTACTAGCATTTTTTAAAATCAAATATCAGAGCTGCTGATTTGTTAATTATTTAAATTATTAACAAATTTCTCTATCTTGAGAGATATATATTTTGTCATGCTATTTTAACCCATTGCTTAAAAAAAGTTTACTAACAAATTATGCCCTGAAATTGTAGAAAGATAAGTGCGAGTTTTTATCTGAAATTAAAAGTCATTCATCTGACAAAGATTTATTACATTTAACAGGCAGATGTAGTTATAAAGCTTTTGGGAGATCTTGAACAGCACGTGACTTTGTTAACTCAGGACTATCAGTCTTTGGTTTATCTTATTATGGTAAGTACATTAAAAAAATTGTTTTCTAGAATTAAAAAAATAATAATATTAAAATAAAAAATTATTAAAATTTGTTTTTTTATCAGTGAGACTTGTTTAGTATGTAACTTCAACATTTAGTCAGTAACTTCAACATTTCCTAACAACCAGCCTTCACTCAATTGATTCTATCAGTATTTTAATTCAAAGTTATCATTCAAGAATCAAAATAAAAGAAGTTCAGTCTAAAGATAATCAGTTTGTGTGGGTTGGGGAATAGTGGCTTCCTTGAGTGATAAAAATAGTAATTGTGCTAGCAAAGATTCTTTAGTATTGCAGGGAAAGTGTCATGAGTTACAGAATCTCTACAAATGAGTTCAGTTCAGATTCTATTAAGTAATTCACAAATCCATCTGGGGTGTGATGGCTGAGTGAGAAAGTGCTTTGCTTCTGAATTGATTGGTCTTGGTTTCGAATCTGAGAGAAAACTGGGATTTTGAATTTGCAGATTTTTAGTATGCCACTGAATCTTTTAACTGTTATATATGCTTTTTGTATATTAAGATGTTACATTTTGTTTTTTCTTCTCAAGGGAATGGATTGGCTGGACAGAGGCCCTGAACTGATCGCTGCATACAAAGCTTTTATTTTAAACCTTGTGTCAGCCCAAACTTTTTATCTCAAGCCTTTAGTCAGAAAGCTGGTGAAATCATTTGTTCCAGGTCAGCCTCAACAGAATAAATATTTTGATTTATCTGTTAATTGTTTATCTTAAACTTTTAAAAAACTTTTACACTAGAAAATTGATACTGTTATGTTGTGTTTTGCTTGATTGTGTATATTTCTGCTTGTAATGATAGATGTAGATGGTTCATTGTCCTCACATTCAACACAAAACAAATTTGAAATTAATAAACCACACAAGAAACATGAAAATTTATATACATCCAAGAAAAATACTTGTATATTTGAATCACACTGTTAAATTCACATAAACTAGGTTTGCTAGGCCCAACTACTAGTATTTTTCAATAGACTGAATTAAATGAACCAAAATGAATTCGGACAATGTGCTGGCTTCTCAAGTTTTCCTGTGTCTCCTCAGTATTTCACAAGAAGAACAGACTGACCTATATATACAAGTCACTTCTAGAGCATGTCATAAGCATTTCTTTAAGAGCACTAAGTTAGGTCACCCCCTTGACTTGTGACAGATACATTCATGAGACTAAATTGTTAGGACACTTTTGTTCTCAATTTTAATTGTAGAAGAAAAAAAACCCCTATAAATTCAAGACTCCCAAAGTAACACAAAAATGTTGCCAGTGAAATTCTGTAATTTTTTAGCATTAGAATATGTTATGGTGGACGTCAGCCAATGCTGTAAATCTACTTAATGATTTCTGTAAATCAAGATTGGACTGTTAAGCACACATGATCTAATGTTATTATACTTCTTGGTTTATTATTGTTGACTCTTTGCTAACTATGATCTAGCAGAAAGTTA
>JADKLZ010003886.1:23542577-23592706 GCA_021533235.1 Biomphalaria straminea
GAGAGCACCTGGCTGCATGCGGCGTCGGAACGAGACAGCTGGAGGTCACTCACAAAGGCCGCGGGATACACATTTGAGACCAAAAGAAAATCTGCCGCCGAGGACAAACGCAGACGACGAAAAGAAAATCTAAACCGACCACCTGCGGACAATGGTTTTGCTTGCCCTGGATGTGGCAAAATATGTAGGTCACAGCTGGGACTGCACAGCCACGGGAAACACTGTATTCCTCAGAAATCTTCGGACTCGAAGACAAGCCTATTATTATTATTATTATTATTATTATATATATATATATATGGTGAGAAAAAAAATCTCCTCACCCCCGAAAAAATCCTGGCTACGCCCGTGTACTGTACCATGTCCCTCATTTAAAATTCTTGTGAGAAATTCTCTATAATATTACACGATTCAATCCAGCATGTGTCCATTCTGTTTAGCTGGTTATTTAATCAATGAGACATTTACTAAGGTTAACAAGGGGAATAATTAATGCCGACCTTAAAAAAGACACATTTAAAGCATTTTTTTTCCTCAGTATGTGTAACGGACATAATTAGTGAATAGCTAGTCAGAACACTCGCTAGCTTTTAAACCGTAAACAGTTGTTGTTTGTAAGTATCGTCGTGTAGAAAGACGAATTTACTAGCCGGGTCACTTGAAATAAGCTCTTGAAATACTGTGCAATGTATCAGCAATAGATCGTTCCAATTGGTGTACTCGTTCATCCAACAGAAGAATAATTATGAATGTTACCGAACTAAAAGTTCCTTTTATTTAACAATTTGTACTTATTTAACAATATGTTCCTTTTATCACAATATTTTCCTTTTACCTAAAATATGTTTCTCTTATCTAACAATGTTCTTCTTATCTGACAATATGTTCCTCTAATCTACTCATATGTTCCTCTTATCTACTCATATGTTCCTCTAATCTACTCATATGTTCCTCTTATCTACTCATATGTTCCTCTAATCTACTCATATGTTCCTCTAATCTACTCATATGTTCCTCTTATCTACTCATATGTTCCTCTTACCTAAAAAATATTGTTACGAATCTCACTATCCAGGCTCTCTGCAAACTGCACCATACACCACCAACTGAAAGAACTTGACAAATCCGAGCTCCAAATAACGTAAAGGTTTAATGTCAATAAATAAGAGCCAACGTTGTACAATTGGCAATACGTATTCTGTACAAATAGCTTTCCGATTACACCGTATCGCCGTATCAACTCTTGCACTGGTCTCTCCGTCTCGTTCCGGGCTTGCACTGGGTTCAACAGTTAAGGACTGACTTCACACACTTGGGCTCGATGTGTCGGACTCGATCATAGATCAAGACGCCAGCCGTCTCAACTGTACTTGACAGTACTCCGCACTGAATCGTCGTAATGCTCCGTACAGAACCGCACCGCTGAACTGTGCTGTAGTCGACCGTGCTCTGAACCTTCTGTCGTGAACCCCTTTTCCGGACCGTCTTGACTGCGACACCTCCGCTCTTTATATAGGGTCCTTGCGGGCCTTCTCGAACCGGACAGAACGCCGTTCGACGTTTCTGGGTGGTCAGATGACTACAATTCTCGTGACCCTCCTGAGCTCTGTTCACACCGCCGATGTTTCGCGAACCGACTCGTCACGCTTGACCGCTCGTCTGGCCTGGGGCGATTTGTGTCGGCTGACTACACACACCACTACTCCCCCGTCTGTGCCACCACCAGGTTTATAACAATATGAACATCTTGTCTAACAATATGTTCCTCTTACCTAAAATATGTTCCTCTTATCTTACAATATGTTCCTCTTATCTTACAATATGTTCCTCTTATCTTACAATATGTTCCTCTTATCTAACTAAATGCTCATCTTATTAAACTATATGCTCTCTTTATCTAACTATATGTTCCTTTTATCTAGCACTATGTTCCTCTTACCTAGGTATAGTTTTATACCAAAGAATGACGTTTAACTGAAGTAGTTTGATGCTGGCTTCTGACTATAATGAAAGATTTTAGTCAGACGAATTAAGAAATGATTCGACTCCAGGCCTGTGATTGAGTTTAAGACATTACTCAATGGAGCTATTGCATTTGGAGCTATCTAGTGATACAACCATTAGTCATGTGATACTGTTTGCAGAGAAGCAAGATAATCACTGGACATTTTGTCAACTTTGATAGACTTATATTCAATATGCAGATGTCCCATACAAACTTAGTCGTACCTATATATATACTTTAATAAAGCCTTGGAACTTTTTCTTTGGTTTTTTTCTCTCATCATACTCGAATAATCTGAAACGAGGCTATCTGATAGCATTCTACATTGCGTATTAATACATTTTAAAAGTCTCTTCAAAGTTCCGTTCGCCGTATAAATAAAAGTATTTCTATGTTTTCTTCTGAAGACAAGCGAAGATTTGCATCTTTACCAACAAATGAGCTCTCTAGATTTGTGTCGGTCCCATGCATGACTTCGCACAGGTTGCTGCATGTAAATATGAATGTTAGATTTGAATACTCTGATCGTCTGCAAACCATTCAATCAGGATTAGAAAGGCGTTACTTGTGGCCACACAAACATGTTTAGAAGTTGGGGACTTTCCTAAGCTGAAAGGTTTTGTGTAAAAAAAAATATTGCGGGTTCTCTAAGTCCGCAATGCTAATTTCAACCAGAGAGCGGGGTTCTCTAATCGACTTTCCGAACGTGGAAAAGTATCGACTGAAAGGTAGGCTGATGCTATTTCCGATGGAGAAACGTGTCTTTGTATGAAGAGATCAATGCCGGATTGATTGTCTGCTACTTCTCGGCTGCTGCGCCGCTGCGTTCAGCATGCTGCCCTGAGATGTTGACAAGCGCAAGAAATAATTCTCTTTGTAATTGAATATTTATACACGTCCACCCCCCTCCCTTTCCACCTCTTTTTGTTTCGCCATAAATAGAAACCTTTAAAGCATGTCTATTTTTAGACTAGCACCACTACAAATAAACACGTAGACATATTGTTCTTACACTCTGTCATTTCTATTTTGAGTCACTTGTAAAGCATACTTTCTCAAATCTGATCATGAAACAGACGTGCTATAATTAAACAGATATGCTTCTTGTTTTCCACCACAGACAAATGCTATTATCACTTGACTATAATCTCAGTAAATTAGATGATAAGGTGATCAATTGTAGATTTTGGAACCCTGCACGTATGCTCACACACAGACAACGATGTGATAAAAAAAAATAGACGTACTAACTTGCTAAGACCTACGGCACAATGTGTAGCTTGTACTTATGAATGGATCTGACAGCAGTGTGTGTACGTGTAAAGGGAATGGAAAGGATTGATTCCTGCAGTAATGCGAGTACTACTTTTAGGGATGAATGAAAACGATATTGTCTATACCGGTATGTTGCATCTACTTAAGTGTATTATCTGACTTAATCGGGTTTTGAGAGTTGGTGTAGTTTTTTTTTTTTTTTTAAGAATATGTCCAAATATGAGTGGAAGTTATTTTTACTTTTTCATTTTGTACATTTTGCATTGTAAGATTGTCAGTTGTGTTTGTTTTGTTATTTGGAGAGTGTAGTGATCAGATGGTTGGCCCGCAAAGAGAGGAGGAACTCACCGAGTCTTAAATGTTGTCACGGTAAGAATCCAGTACAAGATCAGGCAGCTTCAAAACAAAACAAATAGGTCAGGTGGACCAAGCGAGGTGGGGGACAAAATTGGTAGATGACGTAAAATGTCCCTCTCTCCTTGCAGACTAATGGAAAACACCAGAGATACCGAGTCGGATGACATTGACCCATGTAAAAGTCAAAGCCCCTTATACTCTTCCCAAACACTAACCAATGCTAACATGAACTGTTCGCAACGACACTTGTAAAAAAAAAAGGAACTTAGTTTTGCATCACCGTTGTACGGTATTTCATTTCGGAAATGTTCCCCCTGCTTTGGGTGTGTGTGTGTTCCCTCTGCTTTGTGTGTGCTCTCGTGTGCGCTTACATCAGTTAGTGTTGACATTGACATGCTCTCGTGTGCACTTACATCAGTAAGTGTTGACATTGACATGCTCTCGTGTGCGCTTACATCAGTAAGTGTTGACATTGACATGCTCTCGTGTGCGCTTACATCAGTAAGTGTTGACATTGACATGCTCTCGTGTGCGCTTACATCAGTTAGCGTTGGCATTGATATGCTCTCGTGTGCGCTTACATCAGTTAGCGTTGGCATTGACATGCTTGTGTGCGCTTACATCAGTTAGTGTTGGCATTGACATGCTCTCGTGTGCGCTTACAGTTAGTGTTGGCATTGACATGCTCTCGTGTGCGCTTACATCAGTTAGTGTTGGCATTGACATGCTCTCGTGTGCACTTACATCAGTTAGTGTTGGCATTGACATGCTCTCGTGTGCGCTTACATCAGTCAATGTTGGCATTGACATACTCTCGTGTGCGCTTACATCAGTTAGTGTTGGCATTGCCATCTATAACGTCCAGAGGCTGTCGAGTCTTTCTTATTACAATGTTAATGATCCGTTGATAATTTCTTCTTCTATCTACAAATTGAATCTTCGCCTCTCATAGTTAATGTCACTGGTCTTACCTGCCTCAACATAATCCGTATCAAGTTTACACATAAATTAAGCCCAAGTAACCTTTTGAAAGCAATTATGTTTGCCTCATACTAAACCAAGGTACCTTCTGGGAATGTTTGTATTGTCTAAAACGTTACTTTCTCGTGTGTGTGTGTGTGTGTGGGATTGTATTGGCTTAAATTAAACCAAGTAAGCTTCTGAGCGGGGGGGGGGGAAGTATTTTCTCGAGCTAAACCAAGTTACCTTCTGAGAGTGATTGCATTGTCTTAAACCAAACGTAGGCTAAGTTACCTTCTTGGCTGGTGGTGTATTGCCTTAAAATAAACTATAACGTTATTTTTTTGTTTGGGGTCTGATTGTATTGCTTCACGCTAAAATAAACCAAGATACTTTCAGGGCAATAGTGATCCAAGCTTCCAAAGTCCTAATAACGTTCGCCCCATATCCATCTTTGTTTCTCTCCCATATGTCGTTCATTTTGCTGAGCATTAGTTCAATGTTCCAATGTAAACTTTGACTCTACAAGAACAATCTTCACTCTAGACATCTCCACCACTTTTCCCGTGTACGGGGGCGGGACAGGGTACGTCTGGCGTGTTGGGAGAACGGATGACATTTGTCTGTTGATGAACTAATGTTCTCTTCGTGATGTTTGTACTCCATCACAACATCACAAACAAATTACATTCCACACATTACTTTTTTTATTTATTGACTTTTTCTTTAAGTAAGAAAGAAGCCGGGGAAAAAAAAAGGTGGGGCGGGCCCCCTCCTTCCCCCCCCCCCCCCCCCCCAAAGTAAACAAAAACATTCTGATTTTTAAAATGGGTTACCTCGTGACGCGTCATTAAGCACGTGACATAGGGTGGGGAGAGAACAAGATAGAGAGGAGTGCGAGACGCTGGTTAAAAACGTCACCATTGTCGAGAGAAAGTCGTTGGTTGTCATGGCAGCAAAAAGGGAAGTTATCGTTGCCTTGGAAATGACAAAGGGTGTCGAGTTTCTTGACCTTTGTTTATATAGTTTTCCAATGAAACTTCATCAGTGTCTCCCGAAAGAGAGGGACTAAGTCACATTTCTGTTGTTTCTTTCTTTGAGTTTGTCTATATGAAGCCACGGCGCCACTAGAATTTCATGCCAATGTTTTAATTTGTCAGCTAGTGATTTCTGGCTCTTTAATTCTCTGTGAAAATTGTAACAGGTTTAAAAGTAGTGTTAGATAGTTTCGTACATACAATTTTTTGTTTCTTTTTTTTTTTCCTGTTCAGTATGTGCGTCTTGCATTAATCTTGTGTGATCACCATGAAAGAATCCACTGGTGCAGACAGCAATAAGAGCAATGTGGAGGAATCTAGACACGGGGACTCATTCACCATCGATGTCGGCCTCAATGAGGTGCCTTGCAGCGAAGAGGTCGTGACACTAACCAAGCCAACGGATGTGATTTTTAGCGGAGAGGACTTGGGGCATCAATGCGACGAGGTTCCCACTTTGGAGTCGCATGCACAAGGTGAGGTGAAGGCTGCATGGGTCAGCGTGGAGGAGGAACAGCATTATGTCGACAAGAAGTCTGGGCTTCAGCAGCTACACCAGCATGTTGCCTTTATGACGTCCTGGCGAGACCGCTGCGCTTCGGAGGAGTCGACCAAGGTGTACACCTTGTCCGACTACCCCCCAGAGACCTGCAACCACTGCCCTGAGCTTACGACCACCGAGTTGCCGCTGGAAGACCCATTGACTTTAAGTACTGGAGTAAATTGTTTAGCTCTAGTGATACCTGAACCTTGCCCACAGGAAGTTTCCGATACCACAGTGCCTGTCCCCGAGACAATTTTCACTGTTCCATTAGAGAAAACATCCGATGAACATTGGGATGACTCGTGCCTTGTAGAAATGGTAATATATCTTTGTATTCTTCACTCAATCCCCTTGAAACAGACATTGTTAGCCGTTTTGGCGCGGTGGTCTGTCATCGTTGTTTTTTTTTGTTTTTTTTTTGACAGCCGCTTTGGTGCGATGGTTTCTTGCGATAACTTATAAAGCAATTTATTTTTTAAAATAATAATAATAATACTTTTTTTTATCAATATACTATATGTATAGAATACACCCTTCTTTTCTCCTTGAAAAAAAAAACTTTTAATAATCTTGAGTATTTCATGAACGCATATTGCGAACAATGTATGGCTGCCTGGTCGTCTGGTATGAGCTCGGGACATACCCGAACTATGTATGGCTGCCTGGTCGTCTGGTATGAGCTCGGGACATACCCGAACTATTCTGCCACTCACACACCTTATGGTGTTAGTGATATAAAAATAATTACATAGGGGTAGTGGGAAGCGTGGTCGAGAGGCTAAGTGCGGCTTGAGCTTGGCTTTGCTTGGCTACCTAGAAGGGGGCTCGAGGTTCGACACCCGACTCGGGCAGAGTTGTGTTTACTGAGCGCCCAAAGGCTGCACGGGAAACCAACTCCTAGATACCCCCTCCCCCCACTGGTCCACAAATGAGATTGGACCAAAGCGCTCTGAGCATGCTATAAGCATGAAAGTAGCGCTATATATAAGCTATAATAATAAATTTAAATCCTGATTCTAATAGACAAATATAAATATTGTTCATAAAAAAATACGTCTCGACCCAAACAAAACATTATTTTTAAGGGCGTAATGAAATGAACAGGTATAATGTGACAACATTTTGTGTCAAACCGTCCAGCGCAAAAACGTCTGCGCCAAAACGTATTGCGCCGTTTTCTGATCTAGCCATCAAGATCATCGCCTCTAGGAGACATTGACTTCTTTACCCAACACTACCATCAACATATTTTATGCTGATTACCTTATGTCTCTTGAACCTACTTCATGCACGTTTGAGTCAAATAATTCTTGTATGTTAATCAATGACGCTATTCTCGTGAGTTTGTGTAGATTACGTTGTATTAAAATGACCATCTTAATAGTCACCAACAACATAAAAACAAATTTTTAACTGCAGGCAGTCTAGTTGAGAGTGCCTTTTAATAAAAAATGTTTGTAAGCAATATAGTGTCGAAAGGCAGATTTGGGTATTTTGAGCACTACGAGTTGTACCCTCCTAACTCCTAGTTCAGTCGGAAACGAAACGTTTCAGCACTCGGACAGCACGTCTCCTTACTTTGAAAGTCCAATGGAAAACAGTTTTAGACGAGTCCTTAAATTAACGTTTGAAATAAACGCAATTGTAATAACATAATTTTTATATAACCCTATTCACATTCTGTCCACTTTCTTTTTGGGCCGCTCTGTAGAGTATTTGTGGACTTTGTTATCCTGCAAGGAGATTTGTTATACAATGGCTGTTGTGCATATAATTCAATGACTAGGCATTGGAACTCTACAAGTACATGGGGTTTAGTGTGCATTCACTTTAAAATTGGATTTACAGGAGTTAGTTGTAGTTATTAGTCATTTTGTGTAGCGATTTTTCCATTTCCATGTTCAATGCGCTCTTTCCGATTTTATTTTGTCCACATTTGGACATTTCCGTGCACGACATTTTGTAGATAATTTATAAAACCCAAATCTTTCTATAATAAACATTTTTTTTGACTATAATATAGTAACTAGAGTATATATAGTCAGGGCCGACTACCAATTGCGGTGCCCTATTCGATACGAATTGCGCGGGGCCCATTCTGGGTAGGGGTAAAAATAATAAGTGAAAATTATCATTTTGTAATAGAAAATAAATTTGTATTTGCATTTTATTCATTTTACTAAGTATAAAATCGCGATCAAGTTTACTTTACGAGCCATCTACATTAGATGGTAATTTTCCAACAAAAAGCCGATCAACATTCAAATCTGCCATTTAGATTTATTTTTGACAACCAACCAACTAAATACTGATTTTTTAAGGAGATGGAGATAGATTTATATGATAGACATAAATAAATATAGACTGGTCGTAGGATGTTATTTTTATTTGGGAAGAGTCAAATATGTTTTATGTACTACGGTACATCTATGTGGAAAAAAATGGCGGCAATTGAGCTATAAATTCTAGGACGTGCTTTTCAGTCTATATATAACTATGATCTTTAGCTTTGAAAAGTACAAAACTTCTTTATTCCCAATAATTTGCCTTTGTACGCAAGCATCTATGCGCACCATATCAAGTTTCATAATCAAAGACATAGGAATATATATATATATATATATATATATATATATATATATAGGCTTGTGAAATGGATCTATTTTTGTTGACATGGCTTCTTTATGTAGATCTATGGCGGTCGTCTTATCGATTCAAATTGTTAGAATTAGTTTTTAGTCAAAAAAAGAAAATGAGTAGAGCGTGCTATAACGTTCATAGTACGATAAGCCAAGGGATAAATTCTTAAGTTTGAAAAATCATTTTGCTTCATTAAATTGAATATTTTTACACAGACAGTCAGAGTCTATCGACTATCGTCTATCCTATCCAATCTCTTAGCACTAACTAATGCAGACTTAGTTAAATTTTACATGTATCAATTACCTGTTTTAGATCTACACTAGATCTAGATTCTGTCTTAGATCTATACTAGTTCTAGATCTAGATGTTGTTATATACAAATATATAGATTATATCTAGATCTAGTAAATAGTAGTACTAGTAGTATTGTTTTTTACTAGATTCTATACTTTAGATCGCCTAAAATCCTAAAAAAGTTGTTGATCAAATCTTGACAACAAAAGAATGTTTTCAATGTCTTCAGTCTAGATCTAGACTTAGAAGTTAGTTAATAGTTTGGAAGATAATCATTATGCCCGCCTGACATAGATTTAGTAGGAAAGATTACAAATATAATAATACAGAAAGGGTTCTATTAATTACATATGTTATGACTAAAAAAACAAACTATAAATACTTTTACTTTTATACTGCTCATAACTGCTGTTCAACTCCTAAAAATCTGTGTTTGCCCAAATGTTTTCAATAATAATTTGTTCTTCATCGGCCAGTCCATATATACATATATATATATGTCTATGATTTAGATCTATATTTATATGCCAGTGACTTTTGAATGGAACTTCCTGTTTTGTTTAAATTTCGCCCTGTGAAAGTGCGGAGTTCATTGCGGCCGGGTAGGTTGCAGTGGCCTACTACCGACCCTGTATATCAGGCATGTCAAACTCATTAAGGTATATGGGCCGCATAAGCAACTTACTATGACCTGAGGGGCCGCAGCAAAAAAATCAGTTTTAAAACAGCCTACTAGTTTTATGTAAATTAGAAGTAATACAATATAATACAATAAATAATGGCATACCTGTCCCTTAGCAAAATTTGGATGATTAAAAATCACTATGATTACGCATTATTTTATTTGTCCTGATGCTTGACATTTTTTCTGGGATACCATTTCATTAATGTCAGGTTGAAGTTTGTTTGCTACTGACGCTTTCATCACAGATGACAAATTTTGATCAGATAATCTCGAACGGTGAGGTGTTTAAATAGCTTTTATTATGAAAAAGAACTGCTCACAGAGACCAGTGCATGAAAAAAATAGCTAGAATTCTAGCTGCAAATTTCCGCAATTTAACGAACCGTTCAGTGTAAATGACTGTAAAATTTTGGCACAGCCATTTCAATATTCTTCGATTTCAACTAAGAACCTGACTTCTATCAGCTCTAGTTGCACGTTTCCAGCAGCATTTTCAGAATCAAATCAGATCGAGAGGCTAAGTGCGCTTGAACTTGGCTTGGCTACCTAGAAGGAGGTTCGAGGTTCGACACCCGACTCGAGCAGAGGCCTAAAGGCAGCACGGAAAACCAACTCCTAGATGCCCCTCCCCCCACTGGTCTACAAATGTTATTGGACCAAAGCGCTCCGAGCATGCTATAATCATGAAAGTAGGCTATATAAAAGCTATAATACTAATAATAATAATGATGCACTGAAAATGAGCAAATTTAAAATTAGTATCAGTCTCTCTTATTTTTGCAAGTAACTTTGCATCAAAACCATTTCATTTCATGGTTGGTACGCCATACCTTTGTTAGACTAGCTAGCTTTACCAAAGATAAATTGTACTGCATTTTCACCTCCTGTCATTTCTCAAAATTCATCCTCGCTTGTTATGCATAGAACAGAACTCAAGTAGTTCCTGGTATATGTCAAAATTCCTTTTTAAGGCCCTTATGAATATAGCCAACTGTCCTACACGGCTATTATGAATATAGCCAACTGTCCTACACCCGTTACGTCAGTTGACTCATAGAGACCCAATGAAAGTAATTCAAAATCAGCTCTTTCGTTCTTTAATTGTTCAAGCAAGCTGACTGACATGTCATTTATTCTATCTGCAACAGTGTCACTAGTTAACCCTTTTCTTTGAATGCTTTCTCCTTTTTTTTCTGAATACATGACTTCTGCTTTAACGAAACACTCCTTCATAAAATCACATTTATTAAATGTTTTGAAATGGCTTGCAATGAAGTTTGTTCAGTTAAACAAATACTATTTTTCCAATCAAGTAGCTTGTCATCTCTTGTTTTCCAGCGTAATAGTTTAACATTATTTTTATATTATTTGTAGGTGGCCAAGAGGGCCGCATGCAAGGTGGTCGCGGGCCGCATGCGGCCCCCGAACACCCAGTTTGACATGCCTGCTGTATATAGTATACATTCTCTACCCTCTTCCCCCGAAAATGTTAATGATTCTGTACCATGAATGCTTATCGCTAACTAAAGCTTTTCTCCGTACACGTCGTGTCATATCGTTTTATTTGGACAATATTAAAACCCACACATAGGCACATACACATTATACTATTATTAAAACCCACACATAGGCACATACACATTATACTATTATTAAAACCCACACATAGGCACATACACATTATACTATTAGTGACGCTGCAATAATTATAAACAAGCTATTCCGTAGACACAAACAACTATTGTTCTTTTAATAAAAATACTTTTTGAAAGCATACAAAACAGTAAAAAAAAGTGAATAGTGCGAGTTTCTTAGTTCATTATGGCCTTGCAGGTTTCTTTGTATTACATTGTCTTAATGTATCACAGTGGTCTTCAACGGGGCGCTATCGCCCCCCTCGGTGGTGTTTTCGTGATTTGGGGGGGGCGCTGGGAGCCAAAGGTGCGGTAGGGGGCGCTGGGTACTAAAGGTGTCGGTAACGGGGCGCTGGGCATGAAGGGGTAATGAAGAAACTAAAGGTGCATTGAAACAAAACAAAAAAAGTCTTCAAAATTAAAGCTGGAAACTAAATGTAGACACATTAGAGTTGGCTTGCTTCTAATTTAAGAAGAGAAACAACGTTAGAAAGTGAGTTCGGGAATCCCATTTTCTATTTTTAAATTCTTATTCTTTTGCTGTAATTGAAGGGTATAATGTGTCCATCAGTGATTGGACGCTACAAAGGCTTCATAAGTAATATAGAATACAGAACAGATTGATCCACTATTCACCTTGTGAGTTATTCTACACAGGTAACGTCTTAAGAAAAGTTTAGCCGCCATTTCATTTCTATTTGAATCTAATTATAAAGATTGTAAATCAAATACAAACCAGTGGCAGGGGTTTGTTATTGATCGTTTTGTTAAGCTCTTAAATACAATTTTTGAATTATTTTTTGAGCAACAGGAAGATTCAGCGGGCGGCGATGACTTACAGCAGGATAAAAAATGTTTTACATGGTAAACATCTAACGCTAATGAATGAAACCAAACTCCGACTGCTAGGAAGAAATTGACTTTCATTGATTATATCATTTTTTTCTTGTATCGAGATATCGATTCTATTTTAAAGAGTTTTACAATCTCACATAACAGTTTGTTGACAAATGAATTACTGCCTAAAGACACCGATATCTATGCAATTGACATAACAATCATCTATGAAGAAATTACGATTCACTTCTAGGATGTAAATAAAATAAATAAATAAATATAAATGACAATTGTTCAACATCTGTTACTGATGTTCAAATTGAGTTTTCACAAAAAAAAAAATAGATTTACAAAATTATGTCTTCAGATAAAAAGAATGTTAACATAGGAGGCAGAGATAAGGCTGCACTCGAATGTTTCAGTAAAACTTTAAAACTGTAGTCGAAAATTAGAATTATGCTTTAGCTTTTCCATCAACATACATGGTTAACCCAGATTTAGTGCGTAAGAAACCTAATAAATAAGCAAAGAAATAGACTGGATGTAGCCACTAGAGGAGACCTTCGCCTTCTTTGGCTAATTTAAGAGCTTGAAATTTCTAATATTGCCAGACTGCAGGAGGCACAAGGTTCCAATAAGCTTAATTTTACTTTGTAGTATATTCAGCAATAGTAAAGTTTTTTTTTGAAAATAACAAAGTTACAATTAAACCAAAAAAAACAAACCAGTAGGCACTAATATTCAATAATTTTAAAGTGGACTATTCATAGGATTTGAAAGAAAATCATGACAATGAGATTAATTTTTTGTATAATCACTGCAAATTATTTGACATAATGTTAGTATAATGATACTATTGGCAATGCCTTCGATTCCGATGATTAAAGACTGAGTGCAGTGTTTCACTTAACTACGCAAACTTACTTGCGACATGCATATTTTCTCGAATTTTTTGTTTGCAGACAAAGCCGTTGTCTGCTGGCGGTCTATTTAAGTTTTCTTTCCGTCTTTTACGCCTGTCTTCAATAATAGCTTTTCTTTGAGTCTCAAATGTTTGTCCAGCAGCTTTTGTGAGAGCTCTCCGACTGTCTCTCTCAGAGGCCATCTGCTTCCAGGCACTTTCCTCTATATCAGTGAGGGCGAAATGGCGCCTGAGTGGATCTTTATAGCGCTTAGGGGAGGCACCTCTGTAACGCCGTCCTCCTCTAAGCTCGCCAAAGAAAAGATCGCCTTTGGCATGCGATCGTCTCCCATGCGGGATAGGTTTTATTGACAGCATACCAATTAATGAATAAATGCCATTTTGCTTCATTTTCCCTTCCCACGCTTCTTTATAAGTTTTTTTTTTCTTAAAAGGGGGGGGGAGGGCGCTGGCGATTTTTTTTTTGAAAAGAAAAATACGAAAAGGGGGCGCTAGGCCAAAAAAAGGTTGAAGACCGCTGATGTATCACATGGCCTTTTTGTTCTTTCTGCTCAGACTATCACTCTGGTGTTCAGGTAACTCCACAAATACAAGGCCTCGATCACCAACCCGTAGCAGCTTGATAAAGGTTACACTCTGCCTCTTGTAGACGTGTGCTGTTGATTATTTAACACCATTAACTAAAGCTATGTTAATATTTCATGATAACTGCGTATCGATCGAATGTGTTACGTTGAAATATGTCAATTTTCTACAACTTGATTTTAAAATCGTGCAGGACGTGGTTAGAGTAGTCATTTGATATCTATGTATCTTTCTAGGTATCTATCTTTCTATGTATCTGTCTATCTCTCTCTCTCTCTATCTGTTTGTCTCATTCAATATTCTAGTTGCCTAATCATGTTTCAAGCTTATTCATCCTTCTTAAGTGCCGCCCGGGGGCCCCCCCCCCACCATTTTGTTTCTCTGCATGTGAAAGTATTAAATTAATTATGTTCTGATTCATTCTTTTCTATTTTTTTTAAAAAGTAATTGATCTTAGTTTTCCCCAAATATCCCCCCTCCCTCAGTTTGTATCACTCTTTCACTCTTGTCCTTGTCTTGACTCTCCATTCTCTCTTCAAATGTCTTTTCTTCTTTCTCTTCGATTCTTTTCGGAAACATCAAGAGATGTAACCCAGCCAAGGGATCATTGAACTCTTAATGCATGCAGCCTTGGTGTGCACAGCCATATAAATTATGTATGATGTTCTCACAGTGGCCTTGGTTAGGTTCAAATATTCACTTGAGACTTTTGTTTTTAAATAATGATATTGAATGATTGAATGCTGGACACAGCCTATCACATTACAATTGAAACCGAAAGATTATCCAATAAAGCGAAGAATTTTAAGTGTGATTTCTTCTTCACTAACTAGAGATGATTCCTAACTAATCTTCGGATTCGAAGACAAGCCTTATTATAACTAGAGATGCTAATCAATGGAGACTATAAAGTTATATTTCAATATTATTATTCACTTTTTATTTGGCCCTAATGTTGTGCTATGAGTGTTAGAATAACATTGAATTTAGAAAACTCGTCCATTCAATGCACGTTGTATGAACATGTCAAATGGCTAATTGATAGCGACCATTTTTATGTTCCATTAGATATATGCCTACTGATTGTGATTTCACAGATGTTAGGTTGTAGCATCAGACAGCTAGTTTGACTAAAAATATAGTCGTTGGATTGTTTTTTTTTTCTGACAGCTAGTCTAACTAAAAATATGGAAATTCGTGGTGATTACTAGGACTCTTTCTGAAATAAAAAAATCACAACAGAAACATTCTCATAGATAGAACAAACACAAACATAAAGAGTTCATTGAATGACTACATACTGACGTCTTGATTCCTGTCATGTTTCCTAGTCAATGAGTTGCGCTTATACAGTCTGACCGAGGAACAATGGAAACAAATCACTTCAAAAGAAACACATGCCCTTTACTCTCCCAGTCTATCCACCTCAGCCCTCTCCTTTCATTCTGACTTTCAACGGCCATTCAAGACTTGCTATTGGTTTTTGGATTTATAGAAATGTCTTTTAATAAACCCTAACGCTTTGTTGTATTACATTTTCCTCCCTAACAACAGAGAATCTTACAGAAACCTGAATTACCCAGTGTCACATCTTTAACAGATGGACCAAACCTAGCCAAAAGGTGTGACTCCACTTTATCCAGTGTCTCGGACAAACTGGACATCTGTCGAATATGCCATTGTGAAGGAGAGGACAATAATAAGTAAGTGCATTTGTGGTCTTACATTGCAGCTATGGTCAGTCTCTCAGTGGCGTACCAAGTACCCGTGGGCCCAGGTTCAAGAATATGTTGATGGGCCCCTCCCCCCCCCCCCTTATGCACCGATATGACACATATTTTGTATGAAAAAGAAATTCAGTAGTTGGTATGTATCAGTACATTTACTAAAATACATTCCAATGCAAGCTCAATAACACAGCTGACAGAATCATTGAAAACCATCTGTAGTTACCGTTTAGCAAAGTAAATCTAATGTGCAATGGCTGCTTTTGTTGAAACAGGAAATGAAGGCTATTAAGTGGTATAGCAAGGGTGGGTGGGTCCGAAGTTGAAAATCTCACGGACTCCCACTGAGGGGCCCCAAAATGAGTGTTCCAAATTATCTTTATCTAATGTCAGCATGTCGAATGTCAAAATGCAGTAGTCCCTAAATAGGTCAAGCCTCTAGGGCCCCCAAATCACTAACTACGCTACTATCCAGATATTGTATGTAACTACTAAGTATTTCATGGAGGCCCCTAAGCTAGAGCTTAAGTTGCATAGAGGGGCCCTGGACCCATGGTTGTTTCACCATCGGTAAGGGCCTTTAAATGGTCGTGGGCCCTGGGTTCATTGAACCCCTTCGCGCCATGGATGCTACGCCACTGGCAATGGTCTTACATTGCAGCTATGGTCTTACATAACAATTGTGCTCTTACATTGCAGTTGTGGTCTTACATAACATTAGTGGTCTTACATAACAGTTGTTCTCTTACATAGCAGTTATGGTCTTACATAGCATCTGTGGTCTTACATAACAGTTGTTCTCTTACATGGCAGCTGTGGTCTTCCATGGCATTAATGGTCTTACATGGCTGTTTTGTTCTTACATAGCATTAGTGGTAATAGCAGTTGTGGCATATTATAGTATCAGTGCTCTTACATAGCAGTTTTAGTTGAGTGTGTTAAAGTGGAGTTGTTAAACTTAATGCAGGTTTGCTTCTGTTTGTTGTCACAAAGTGTTGGACTATAGATGTCACAAAAACATTTTTAGTTGACATGTTTGCCAACATTTGATGCATAATTTCATTGAGCTTCAATTACTAAATTTGCAGAGGTACTTACAAATGTTATATTTGCTTTTCAAATGTGGCCCCATATTTGTTCAATGTTTGTCAGTCAAATGTGGTCCTATATACTTGCTTAATACTGAACAATGAAATTTTGAAGTGTGAGATATTTGTCACAAAAAAGTCTTTATTATGTATAACTATTAATCACACTTTGTATATTTTGAATACTTGTAAATTGTTGCTAAATGCATGTGTAAGTCTTGCTCAAAGTTCTCTTGCACTAGTTTCTTCCAGATTACAAATAGATGAAAAGAGGAATTGTGAGATTTTGTTTTGATGGTCTGTCTAGTATAGTCTCAAATTGCATCATGATTTTATTGGTCGAAGTCTACGCAAATAAGCAATACAAATTTGTCTTGCTGAAATGTTTATCTGTCATGATTGTACTATTTATAGAACAATGTTAATTTTGAAACAAATCAATAGCCCATTAAAAAGAATATAAAAGGAGAAATCTGATACAAATGTTGAAATAAAGTTCTTACTAAACATTTGCAATTTTGAAAATAGTTATCTGTGCTTCTTTAAAGATAAATATGAGACAGATATTTCAACATGGAGTCACAGAGGAGGGAAATTGAACTTTAAGACATTGTAAAGAAAGTATATGCTATTTTTAAATTATAATAGAAATATGCTGTTACAGTTAGACATTAAACTTTTAGAAGAGCTGGTATTTCATATTAGTTTGATCAGTATTTGACTGGACTTTGTGATATCTTGTTTATCTTGACTGACATGTTGTATGTATGCATAGTGCAAGCTGATGTCAGACTACATATCTAAAATTTAGACTTTTTTTTTTCAACATAGAAAATGTGTACTATAATTATGGCTGCCTTGTCTGCTACTGTTATCATTATGATCTGGAGCTAGAATCCTGCTTGCTGCTGTCCCTTGCATTACTGTTGGAGATTTAATAATCTATGGGGCGCGGTATCGAATGGATAAGCACTTGGCTTCTGAACCTGAGGTCCTGGGCTAGAATCCCGGTGAAGAGTGGGAATTTGAATTTCAGGATTTTTAGGGTCTAATGGGTACCTGACTTTAGTTGGGGAAGTAAAGGCCGTTGGTCGTTGTACTGGCCACAAAACACCCCGCTCGTTAACCGCTGGCCAAAGAAACAGATGACCTTAACATCATCTGCCCCATAGATCTTAAGGTCTGAAGGGGACACTACTTTTTTTACTTTCTGTAATAATCTCCCTTTCTGAAGGAACATCCAAAATATACAAAAGCAAAAAACAATTTAAAAATTATTTTTTTTTTAAATAATTGAACTTATGTTATCAGTCTTATTTTTAATTGGCATTTCTTTTATGTTTGTATATTTTTTTTCAGACTTATATCTCCCTGTTTGTGCTCTGGAAGTCTGAAGTTCATCCATCTTGCTTGCCTTCAGAAGTGGATCAAAAGCTCAGACAAGAAATCCTGTGAACTATGCAACTTTGAATATGTCATGACCACAAAGACCAAACCATTCAAACAAGTTAGTCATTTTTTTTGGTGAAAGTAATGTTTAATTGATAAGCTCTATCTTTTTTTTTTTTTCTAATTCTATTAAACAAACATAAACTTTTTGTTACTATCATTCTCTTTTTGAAAAAAAAATTCACAACTTTCAATTTGAAAACTAGAACTAATTGAAAAATATATTTGAATATGTAATTAATTGAAAGGAGGCGTGGTGGCTGAGTTGTTAAAACACTTGGTTTCTGAACCTGTGGTTCTAACCTTAGTGAGGACTTGAATTTTGAACTTCGGCACAGAAATAGATGTTCTTAACATCATCTGCCCTATAGATCTCAAGGTCTGAAAGGGGAACTTTACTTTTTACTTTAATTGATTAATTTTATTTTTTTTTAGATCACGCAATAAAAAATTACCCTTCAATTAATTGTTTTTTGCATTTTATTGTCAAAACATTCAATAAAATTATATTTCTATACCATTCTTTTTGGGTCATATAGAAAAAAAAAATCAAAGTTATAAATTTTTACAAATAATACTTAGATTTTCAAAAATAGGACACAGCTGAAAGTGTATACAGAAGAAAAAAATATTTCTAATAAAAAATTTTAAACAAATTTCTATTCAAAAATTTAAAAAAAATTAATGATAGGATTTGAAAATGTTGGGAGGGGGGTGAGTTCAGTAAAAAATTAATATAAGAAAAAGCTAGGGAAAAAATTGCATTGAAGTACAGTTGAAACCTTACTCTAAATTGGCTGTTAGATTCTTGAGGATGAAAATAAACCAAAGTAGGGACTAAGTATTAAGAATGAGTCTTAGTCTGAAGTAATCTAATATTGTTTACTTATTTAGACCTCTTTTAGTTTACTATTGTTTTACTTTTTGTGTCTTTTAGTTTTTACTTTTGCATTGTTGACCAACCTAAACATAAGGATTTGTTTGTTAAAGTTTGCACACATCTACTTGATGCATTGTTTCTAATCTTATGAGTTTTTGTTTTCTTTGCAGTGGGAAAAATTGACAATGACACCAGCGGAGCGCCGCAAGATTATATGCTCAGTGACATTCCATATCATTGCCATCACCTGCGTCATCTGGTCACTGTATGTTCTTATTGACCGCAGCACAGAGGAGGTTCATTCTGGTGCCTTGGACTGGCCATTCTGGACCAAGCTGATTGTGGTGGCTATTGGGTTCACGGGGGGGCTTGTGTTCATGTATGTTCAGTGCAAAATGTACATTCAACTCTGCCTGCGCTGGCGCCAGTTCAACAAAATTATTACAGTGGAGAACACACCTGAAGATCCAGAGCTCAGGGCTGAGGCAGCGGCAAAAATTAAGGCTAAAGCAGGGGAGAAAACTGGTGTTGTGAATCCCATGGCTCTGCAGGAAGTTGACTCACTGTAACAATTTAGTTTCATTTTAAAGACTGTGTTTTATGAAATCCTGAAAGTTTTCAAATTGATCTTTTCAAAATATTCTTTGATTTGAAGTGATTAATGGTCAGTATTGGTGATATTTTTTAAATGATTTTATTAATGCAATTAAAGTGACAGGAATTTGTTTTTTAAATCTATCCAATTAATTATGAAATGAATCTCACTTATGTCATTAAAGAATGACATACGTTTAATCGTCCCTGAGACATGACGTTAAACTGCGCTCCTCTTTCCTTAGCACTTTTGGAGCTCAAAAGTGCCCTACTTCTTTTCTATCATTTTATCTGCCTCCTCTTACTCTCAGTCTGCCTTTATTAACCTTCACTCTGTCTCCTTATCTTTTAAAACCTCACATTGTCCAGGACCAGTCCGTTTGCCGTGGACTGCGACGGGTAAGGGGGGATAAAGAGATCCTGGTGTTTGAGTGGGTGACTATCTGAGGATGGACCACCGCAACACAATACTTTGGCTCCGAGTTCCCCTAGACCTGAGGCCCAGATGGCCCGCTCTGGGTCAACCGGCTGGTCATGCCGAGCTACCAGCATAGGTCCTCGACCTATGCTGGAGGGCGGTGGCTAGAGGGTCAATCAGCCAGCTACTGTATCGGACACATGTCCGATGCAGCAGCTGACTGAGTATAGCACCTGTGTAGCCCTGGCGGGCTCATTCTGGACATCCGAATGGCCCGTCCCCCTGTTGGACTCGATGGCGGGTGGGGAGCACAGGTGCCGAACTATTTACCTTTCCTTATGGATACCCAAAAAAAACAAAAATCACTTGCCACAGACCCATGTCTTGGCAAGAAACGTCGTATTGAAACGAGAAAGGAGGAGGCCACAAAAAGCTGTCCTACCTGGCCATCATTTCTGGTGGTCAGGTGCACAGAGGAGGGGAAAAGCCTGACAAAACTGAGCCCTTTCTTCATATACAAGGGACTCAAGTCGGTAGTGGGAGAGCCCAAGGGTGTATCAAAGCTACACAGAACGATGGAACTACTCGTAGAAGTAGATAGCAAGATACACTCTGATGGGCTTTTGAAATGCAGAAGACTCTGTGATCTCCAAGTGGAAGTCATGCCACACAAGAGTCTGAACACCAGCAGAGGTGTAATCAGCTCTAGGGACCTGCTGGAATGTTCCGAGAAGGAAATAGTGGAGGGTATTGAAGGAGTCACCCATGCCCGGCGCATTACAAGGCGCAGGGATGGTGAGGAGGTCAAGACCGCCACTATTATCCTCACATTCGGAACTAGGACACCGCCAGAGTACGTGAAGGCAGGATACCTACGAGTTCCAGTGAGGCCCTACATTCCTAACCCTATGAGGTGCTTCAAGTGCCAGGGTTATGGACACGGCGCGGCAGTCTGCAAGAGGAACACTGTGTGTGCTAGATGTGCCGGAGAGGGTCATGAGGACAAGGGCTGCACAGCCCAGTTCAAATGCCCAAACTGTCACGCTGGCCACTCAGCCTACTCCAAGGACTGCCCTGTGTGGAAACAGGAGGTTGCCGTGCAGGAGTACAAGGCAAGAAATGGATGCACCTTCAGCCAGGCGAAATCAGCCGTATCGGCCCTACCCAAGGGCCAATTCGGCTTGACAAAGACGTACGCCCAGGCTGCGGCAAAGACAGGAAGATCCATAGCCACACAGACGGACACATTGACCCCACCCCCTCCTCCTCCTCCTCCAACTCAGAAGAAAACTCCGCCCAAGAACTTCACTCAAAAGAAACCAGAAAGCCCCGTGGTCATGCTACAAAACAGGTTCTCTGTGCTCACTGATGAGAGCATGGAGACCGAACAGCATGTCCAAACTAACACTCCGGGAGAACCCGGAGTCACCATGTCTGATAGAGGTTCTCCTCAGAGAACCCAGTCAGACACCCCAACCTCTACTGAATCAGAGGTTGACAAACTCCCTAAGGGGAGAGCTCAAAATGGAGAGGATGCCCGAGGTGAGGGAGGAGGATGTAGCCTCCGCTCTAACCAGAGGGATCTCTCCTCTCCAGAGAGAAGGACTCCCCCCAGGAGAGGGGTGTCCTCCTCTCCAACCAAGCAGAAGTCCAAAAAAGTCACAGGAATAAAGGGAACCCCCTCCGGGGGCCTCCCGAAGCCTAATAGCTCCAAGTAGGTCATCTAGAATAAGCCATGGATTCCAGAATTGTACAGTGGAACTGTAGAGGCCTCAAGGCCAATTACGAAGAAATGCAGCTACTGATGGACTCTGAGGCTCCTGTAGCTGTCTGCTTACAGGAAACATTTCTGAAAGATAACATCAGTTTCCGAAGCTACATTGCTTACAGCAGGAATGTTGAGGATGCAGAAAGAGCATCAGGTGGAGTCTGTATCCTTGTGAAGGACAACATCCCCCATGAGAGGGTAGAACTACAGACCACACTACAGGCCGTAGCAGCTAGGATAACTTTACACAAGGTTATCACTTGCTGCAGCCTGTATCTACCACCAGGCGCTCCATTGGACCCAGCAAGTATGGAGGACCTGTTGAGGCAGCTCCCTCGGCCTTATATTATCCTTGGGGATTTCAATGCTCATAACACAATGTGGGGATCCAACAGTACTGACACAAGAGGTCGTATGCTGGAGGATATCTTCCTCCAACATGATTTATGCATACTCAATGATGCATCACCGACCTACTTGCACCCAGGAACTGGATCCCTCACGTGCATTGACCTCACCGTATGCGTCCCCGGACTTCTGGACGACTTCAAATGGTCAGTTAGTAATGACCTACGGGGAAGTGACCACTTCCCAATCATCATTACTAACAATCTCCCCTCAATGGGACGACCTCAACGGTGGAAATTGAACAAGGCCGATTGGGAGCAATTCCAAAAAAGATGCTTAGAGGATATCACAGAAAGTATCCTCGATGAGCAGAACCCAGCTGATATCTTCGCTTCCAAGCTACTCGACATTGCCAGGAAAGTTGTCCCCCTAACCTCCGCAAATCCAAAACGGCCCAGCAAACCATGGTTTGATGCAGCTTGTAAAAGTGCTATTGGCGATAGGAAAAAACGACTGGCTGCATTCATAAAGAATCCTTCCCAGGAAAACCTCAAGCTATTTAGGATAGCTAGAGCAAAGGCTCGACAAATCATACGGTCAGCCAAAAGGAATTCATGGAGAAGCTTTGTCGGCAGTCTGGATGCCAAAACTTCTGCTAGAGCGGTTTGGAAGGCAGTAAGGCGAATCAAAGGGAAAGAATCAAATGCAATAGGGCATTTGAAAAACCAAGGACGAACTGTCACGTCCCCCAGAGAAATAGCTGACTGCCTTGCATCCTCAATAGCAGAAAAATCATCCACTGCACACTACACGCCAGAGTTCCAAAAAGTCAAAACCAGGGAGGAAAGACATCCCATTGACTTCAGGTCAGAGAATAATGAAGCCTATAACAAACCGTTCTCGCTCGAGGAACTGAGGGATTCGCTGGACAAGTCACATGACACAGCACCTGGAGAAGATGAAATCCATTACCAGTTCCTCAAGCACCTTCCCGAACCCTCATTGGCAGTCCTGCTAGGGGTCTATAACTGTGTGTGGCAAACAGGCGCTTTCCCAAACAGCTGGAGGAAAGCCACAGTTATACCGATACCTAAACCGGGAAGAGACGGCTCTGACCCAGCTAACTATCGACCAATAGCACTAACAAGCTGCATCTGCAAAACCATGGAAAGAATGATTAACAGTAGGCTGGTCTGGTATCTTGAGAGGAACAACTTGATCTCCAAATACCAGTGCGGATTCCGACAGGGGCGGACAACAACCGACCACTTGGTAAGGCTTGAAGCTTTCATAAGAAATGCTCTACTCAGGCGAGAACATCTAGTAGCTGTATTCTTCGATATAGAAAAGGCCTATGACACGACCTGGAAACATGGCATTCTACGTGACCTGGAGCTTATAGGACTTAAGGGACACCTCCCCCGTTTTGTAGGGGAATTCCTGAAAGACCGAAAATTTCAGGTCCGAGTGGGCACCTCCACCTCTGACACTTTTGAACAGGAAATGGGCGTACCCCAGGGCAGCATCCTGTCAGTCACCCTGTTCAACATTAAAATTAACAGCATCATTAATGCTCTATCCCCTGGCATAGAGTGCTCTCTGTATGTTGATGACTTTGTCATTTTTACTTATGGGAAAAATATGAACACCTTAGAAAGAAAATTACAGTTAAATCTAAACAAAATTCAAAATTGGGCAAATGATAATGGTTTTAAATTTTCGGACTCCAAAACAGTTAGTATGCATTTTTGTAATTTAAGGGGGCTTCACCCAGATCCTGAATTATTTATAAACAAAAAAAGAATCCCCGTTGTAAAAACTACAAAATTTTTAGGCCTCACCCTTGACTCCAAATTTAATTTTCTCCCCCACATTAAAGAACTTAGAAAAAAATGTCAAAAGTCATTAAACATACTTAGAGTACTCAGCCATACGGACTGGGGGGCTGACAGAGACACCTTGCTGCTGCTGTATCGAAGTCTAATCCGATCCAAGTTGGATTATGGATCTATGATATATGGAGCAGCAAGGAAGTCTTACCTAAAGATACTAGAACCAATCCAAAATGCTGCCCTGCGTCTCTGTCTCGGCGCGTTCCGCACGTCACCAATTCCGAGTCTACATGTGGAGGCTGGAGAGCTCCCCATGGACATAAGGATGAAAAAGCTTGCAATGCAGTACATAGTAAAACTAAAATCTAACCCCACGAACCCTGCTTTTGACCCCGTATTCAATCCCATAAATGTTGAACTATACATTCGAAGGCCTAACGTCATACAGCCGTTAGGCCTTCGAATGAGAGAATCCATCCAAAATTTAACCCCATCCATTGACCAAATTTCTAAAATACAAACCCCACAAACCCCTCCTTGGCTAACTAGTAGACCCAAATTAAATTTGTCCCTCCTTAATTTTCCAAAACAAAACACAGACCCAACCCTATTGCAAGTCCACTTTAGGGAACTGCAGGAGAGCTACGGAGATTGTGGCACCATCTACACTGACGGATCCAAAATGGATGGAAAGGTCGCGTGTGCCTGCTCCTTTCGGAGCAAAACAATCTCCCGTAGACTCCCTGATGGATGCTCCATCTTTACGGCCGAATTGCATGCACTGTCGCTTGCACTTATGGCCGTTAAAGCATCAGAAAGGAGGAAATTTATAATCTGCTCCGACTCCAAATCTGCATTGCAAGCTTTGGGGCGGATGAAGACTGACATTCCATTGGTATACAAGTGTCTAAAGCTGTTGGACCAAATAGCAGCCAGCCATAGGGATGTCACCTTCATCTGGGTCCCCTCCCATGTAGGCATAGAGGGAAACGAAGCCGCAGACAGAGAAGCAAAGAAAGCCCTAAACCAAACAGTGTCAGGAACCCAAATTCCCTACTCGGACCTGAGACAAAGTATTGCCACTGCCATCTATCAAGAGTGGCAGGACCGATGGGAGGCTGAGAATCACAACAAACTCAGGCAGATCGTGGCGGATGTCCGGTGGCGGCCCATATCTAAGGGTCTGACAAGGCGTGGCAGCACGACCATGTCTAGACTGAGGATTGGCCACACCTACATCACACACTCTTTCGTGCTGAAGAGAGAGGGGCCACCACTTTGTGAGCGTTGTGATTCTCGCCTCACAGTGGAGCATATCCTCATTGACTGCCCCAGATACCAGGATGTCAGGGAGAAGTTTCTTATATCCACTGACTTAAAAATACTGTTTGACACTGTCGACCCTGGGAAGGTACTGGGCTTTATCCGGGAGGTGGGGTTGTCTTCGAGGATCTGATTCGTGAGACTGTATACACATATTATTTACACTAGATTTGTATAAAATATCCAAATTTTTACCTATGCTATTTTAAATGTAAATAAACCTTAATTTTAATGAGTTAATTATATGAACTCTGACTTTTTATAGAGGGAGAGTAGTCCTTAAGGGACTACGGGCACGACATGGCCTATACTGTGCCGATGTGCCTAAAACTAAAACTAAACCAAACTAAACATACGTTTAAAAAAATCCAATGTCATTATTATTATATTTTATTATTTGATATTTTTTTTAGCATTACACTTTTCTTTTTTTCCAGCTTTTTAAATACTAATCTCCCTTGAACTTTTTTTTTTTTCAATGGGTTCTTCTTTTTATATTTTGTGTGTGTTGTAGACTTAATCTAAACAATAAATAACTTCAAGTTTTGTTTCAGTGTCACAATCTAAAGAAATCTTTCATGGAACACTGAATATTGTTTTAATACACTCATGACTTTATCATAAGGACTCACCCTCAATAAATATGATGATCTTAAGCTATTGTCAAAGCATTCTATAAAAAAACAACTTTTTATTCCATTGTTAGGTACATTATTTTATCTGTGTTAGGGTTTGTTTATGAAATTTTATGGTGAGCAAACTAATAAATAATGTCAAATAAACTAGGATTTGAATTATATGAAAACATAACCAACACTCTGTACAGCATGCCATTATTTCTTGGCACAGACTGCAAGAGCCTAGAGTTCTGCAGGAAAAACCTATAAGAAGTATTATTATTAGATGATCTCCTGCATAAACAACAACAAAACTGTATTGTTTAATCCATTCAAATTCTGATTATCTTGGGTTATTTTTGTAATGTCGTATAAGTCAGCTCATATTGAAATGAGATTAGATGCTAATAGATTCTTTTTAAGTTAACCACAACATAATCCAATGTTTGCGCATATGACCTGCGTGTTATACATGTTTTTACAAACAAATGGCAGCTATGGGGTATATTTAGAGGAGGGTTGTAAAAAATTTATTTTACTCATAACTATAGCATAAAGGAAACTATGGACATAGCAGTGGGTCCTCTATACCTCTTATAGTTTGTTTTTGGGTTGTGAAATGTACATTGGAAAGCTTTATGAACATCTAGTTATAAGCGTCAAGAAAACAAACTGTACAGATGGGGCAGAGAATCTTTAATCATTCGTGGCAAGTTTACTGCAAGTCACTCATTGCACATGCAGGGTATATTAGGCTGCGGGTTACACAATTTTATTTATTTTGTAATTTGTGGGGGGTATATGCATGTGCAGGTTATACACGTATGCAGGTTATTAGCGTGAAAATATGGTACATCCAGTTCCTCTTATTGACATTCATTTATTTGTCCCTGCATTTGTTTCTACTCTAACATTTGGTATTTCAAAAGTCCTTTGTTTGGGGAATATTTGTATGACTAGAATCTTTGTAAAACTTTTGTGAACTTTGACCTATTTGCTTGCATTGATTGAGAGGAATGGAAAGAGTTGAATGTCACTTAAAAAATTATGAATTTGATTTTTTTAGAGTGTCTGAATGAATGTTAATACACTAAAATATCTGTACCCAAAGTCTTTCAAGATGAAGTCAACTCTCTCTCCACACCATGTTGTCTTTTTTCAATGTACTGGTTTGTTCATACTAAAAACAAACTGAAATTTTGTGGCATATCCAAGAGACTATAGTACTCACTAAATAAAATTTTGAAATTAGTTTCTTGTTATTGATTTAGTTTCTTGTTGCTTTTATGATATAAAATTGTATTTTCTGGTTTCAGGGGAGCTAATCAATTTTCAAATAATAGAGTGGTTTTAAGTCATAGACTCAGTGCAATCAAAACTCTCAACATTATTTTTATGTTTTTCTGGAAAATAGCCATGATAATTTATTTTTTTATATTTTATGAAATTTTTGCACTTAAGACCAGTGTCAACTTTCTTTCTGAGGAGTACACCCACTTACTGAAAATGAAGGTAGACATGATTGAAAGAAACTGATATAAAAATGACACTGCTAAAATATAGTAGCTACCCAGAGGTTGTCAACTGTAACCAAACTGAATTTCCATTAGATTGGATCAATAAAAATGATCTTATATCGAGATTAAAAATATTAGAGATATTGTCCTGCATTTAGTTACAAAGCTAGTGTCAAGTTTCTAAATACCATGATAAAAAAAAAGGTTAATTGTTTATCTTTGGCTGTTAAAAAAAAAATGTGAAGATAGCTCAGAGAACAGGAAGAAAATTTTCAAAATTGTTTTTTATCTAAGTGTTTGCATATTGATAATTAGATTTTATTATCTAAAGTGTTTATATTTTATTCTACAAAGCTAAATGAGTCTATATTCTTTTCCAAGATGTTTTTTTTTTAAATAACCACTTGATTTTAAATTTCCTCTCACTATTTTAAATGACATGGAAATGGCTTCATAAAAGACAACATATTTTTCTATGATTGAATAATGTTTTGAATTTTGGTAGGTATTCTTTGTCACTACTCAATATTGGTTCAATGTTGAGGTGAGATGTAGCGGCACACATTAAGTGACCTTCAAAACGTTATCATGCATTCGCTGAGTGATTGTTTTATAACTGATGGATTTTTTTTCATGTGAGGATTCAACCAAATATTTGATGAAGGATTACTAGTAAAAATAGCACTCAACATATCATTTTTGAAAACATATGCAGATATGTAAAACAATAAAATTTACAGCACTAGGTTTAACTTTATAAAATGTTACACATATTATGTACTATTCATAATATTTAGAAATGCTTTTATAAATTTTCAAAATTATTTACTTGAAATTCTTTGGAAAAATGATCTTATGGAGAATTGTTATTTTAAAAAAAATGAACATTTTGCAAGCTATCCTCATTAAATATGTTGTTGAATGTTGAAGTCTGGGTTTGCTTGGCCAAGTGAAACACTGCACTAATCCTTCATTTTTGAAATGGAAGACATTATGTACATACTTACAATTATTTTTTTTTTGCCATTGCAGAGAAGCTTGTATATTATGTTGTGAGTAGTGAGTGGAACTATTAATAATCTGTAACACTTTACAGGCCAACCTTAAAAAAATATTTGACCATTTTATCATAAGCCTAAAATGAACTTTGAACTATTGACCTACTTCTAAAAATACATTCATTGAAAATCAGAATGAGACTGTCTTGTACATTTTATGTGATGAGTTGAAATGTTGACCGTTTGTAAACTTGAGACTGTGGTCATCCATAGACTTTGTTAAAAGTGAACACTTGTCAAATAATATTTTAGATACCTAAAAATAAAAACTTTTACCGAAAATCAAATCTTTTTTATTTTTGAGTAGCATCTTGTAGCAGAAGTTTTCAATCATTACAGATTGCAAACTAAATTGTATGACTTGGTTTCATTCTGTTGCCTATAAACTCCACCACTTTCCTTACTATTCACAACAAATATCTGTTTTAGTTTCAGATAAATCAAAAAAACATGTTGATATTAGCTCTTATGTCCTATGATTTATGAAATGTTTATTCATGTCGAGACATTTGCAATCACATTGTAATACAGACTACAAAGTGAGATATAGACTATTTAAAAAGTGGATGAAGAAAAACAAAATACTTTGCTAAAAAAACAACAGCTTGTACGAAGTATAACTGTAGACCAGTGGTCTTCAATGTTTTCTTATATTTTCTCTTTAAAAATCTCCAGCCCCCCCCCCTTACGGACACATAATAGTAAATAAAAAAAATTGAGAAGGTAAATTGTACTAAAAGAACATGTATTGATTTATATAGGCATTGTAACTTACTAAGTAGTAAGTAAAGTAAGTAAAGACCTTGCGATCTATGGGGCAGATGATGTTAAGGTCATCTGTTTCTTTGGCCAACAGTTATACGAGCGGGGTGCATTGTGGCCAGCACAACGACCAACCGCCTTTACTTTCCCCTATTAAAGTCAGGTACCCATTAGAGTTGGGTGGACTCAGGGGCGCCCTAAAAATCCCAAAATTCAAAACCTCAGTCTCCACGAGGATTTGAACCCAGGACCTCAGGTTTGGAAGCCAAGCGCTTAACCGTTCGACCACCACGGCCCCTAAAAATTAAAGTTCCCCTTTCAGACCTTGTGATCTATAGGGCGGATGATGTAAAGATCATCTGATACTTTGGCCCACGGTTAGCGAGAGTGAAATGTGGCCAGCACAACGACCAACTGCCTTTACCTTTCCCCAACTAATGTCAGGTACACATTAGAGCTGGGTGGACTCAAAGGCGCCCGAAAATCCCGAAATTCAAAATCCCAGTCTTCACAAGGATTCGAACCCGGGACATCCAGCACGGAAACCAAGCACTTTACCGCTCAGCCACCGCGCCCTCAATTGTAACTTACTTATTATTAATTAATCTTAAAATTATTAGTAAAAAAAATGAAAAATAGCTTACATGATTTGGAAACAAAAGTTAAACTGATTGTCTTTGACATTTTTTTTACATTACATTTTTAATTATAGAAAATTGTACATTTAATTTTCCTATTTAATATGAATCAAAACAATTACATAAATGAGCTTGAATTAATGGGAACCTTGTGCCTCATGCAGTTTAACAATATTAGAAATGTCATACTTTAAATAAGTCAAAGCAAGGCGAAGGTCTCCTATAGTGGCCACATCAAGTCTATTTCTTGGTTTACTCATTATTTTTATAAACAGCACTAAATCCAGTTTCAGCCATATATGTTGAAGAAAAGCTAAAAATTCCATTTTTGACATCAGTTTTAGGTATTAGACAGCAACAATTCACTGCAGCCACATCTCCTCTGTGCCTCCTCTCTTGACTGGTGATATCATTTTGTAATTTGACCATTTCTTTGTGCCAATCAACTTGAACATCAGTGACAGATGTTTCAAAAGGATTAATCTTCCATTATGTTTCAATTTATGACATCCTGGAAGCAAATTGTCATTTCTTCCTTAAGCATTTTAAGGTGAGTAGGCGTCAATGTCCTCAGACAGTAATTCATTCATCGACAAAGCGAGTTCTGGGAGATTGTAAAATTAATTTCAGGAAATATTGTGGCAAAAGAGATTTCTCAATAAAAGAGACAATGATCTGCATTGTATCAATAAGGGTTAACTTCTTTCCTTGCAGGTGCAAGCTCATTTCATTCATTTTACGATAAATCCCTGCCATGTAAAATAAATCTTTTTTAACCTTCTTCAAGTAATTGCAAACAGATAAAGCTTCCTGTTTCTAAAAAAATTTCAAAATTGTATTGAAGAGTTCAGCAAAACAAGCAAGACAATTCCCTTTGGAAAGCCAAAGAACCTCAGTGTATAAGACTTTAACATGTTGCTTATTATTTGTTTCACACAGCTGCTGAAAGATGCACTCATTTTTTGGCATGGGTTTTTAGTTTATTTACAGTTTTTATAATCAGATTTAAAGATGAATGAAGTTGTGGGCTAAGTTGTTTAGCAACAAGATGTTGCCTGTGAATCACATAGTGAATAATAAACATTTCTGAATTTTCTTTTTTTTATAAAACTTATGGTGCTCCATCACTTGCACAGGTTACTCAATTTTGTAAAGGTATTTCATTATTTGCAAAAAATATATTTACTTATGTAAAAATAGAATCCCCTTTTGTGTCCACAGGTAAGTTTTTCAGAAAAAATAAGTTCATCATTAACACTGAAATCATCATCAAAATATCTCGTTCATGACCAAGTAACAAAGAAGAATTATCAATCAATGTTAACTCATCTATTTGTAATGACAATTTTCTAGTTTGAAGTTTCCTTAAAAGTTGTTGCTTCACATCTCTGGCCATTTCATCAATCTGTCTTTGAATCGATGTGTCACTTATCAGTAATACTTTCAAAATCTCATTGGGATCTTCATGCATCACTGTGGAAATGACTTCTTAACGCTGAGATGATCAAAGATGAAAGAGCTGGGAAGCCATCAAAAAACTTGCAAGAGACCGTGGAGAGTGGCGTGTTTTTGTCGAGGTCCTATATGTTCCACAAGGAACACAAAGGAATGATGATGATGATGATCTGACTTTTGAATTTTTGCTATTAACCCTGCAATTTTGTAAGAGGCCATCACACCATCTGTTGATGTTTTTGTAAAAAATATTATTTGAATAGTCGAGCGTTTTTTAAATTGCTCATGAATATTTTTAAATGGACTTGTCCTTTTTGTCAGGATGCTTGATATTTATATTGTTGTAACCCTGCCTTGCACCAGTGCTTGTGGTGCGTATGAGCGCACTATTGAACCAGAACAGGAAGACTCATAGATGAAAGACCAGTGTATCAAGTGATTGAGAAGAGTCTGAAGTGATAGGAAACTAAGAATTCGTCTTTTGTTTTTCCTGAAGGCTGTAGTGTGGACCAGAAGCAAAGAGGCGAAGGCTGTCGTGATTCTTATTCAGGTTGCTGGTGAAGGGACTGGTATTATTAGAAGCAAAACTATTGGAATACAGAAGGCTGTTGTGTGTTTGTCCTGGTAAATAAACACACTTATTTATTTACTGTGGAACTTCGTTGAGTTGCTTGCCTTAGATTTACAATTAGTTCCTGAAGCCGACTTGGCTTGATAGCCTCATTGGAAAATATTTTCATGCAAAGTAGACACAATGGAATACGTCTGTCTTGAGGCGATTCAATGAAACTCATGGAGAGAATAATAATTTACTGCATACTCATACTGGCAAGTTTTTTTTTCTTGGTCTAGATCTATATTGTCAATGCTTTTACTGTAAAATAAACGTTATACTCATTTGTTTGAATGCTAGCTTTATTATTTTTAAAAAATAGCACTTACATTGTAAAATATTGTTTATTATATAACTATGTTATTGTAGATATAATAAACTATAATTTAAAAAACTTATTACCTTGTTTATTTATCAATCTAGATTAAAAACTGTTTTAGGCGCTTAAAACTACGCGAAAATAGACACTTCCTGCTGCAGTAAAAACAACAAGGAATTTCCGAACTCCAAAAACAAAATGATTATTTGTCTATATATACTTCTACAGTGCCGGCTTCGAAGAAAATGTGTTACGTTGAAAAGTTTTTCTTCTTTTTCAGAGCACCCCAGATTCTTCTCTGCGCCCCCTATTGCCCCTAATATGTCCAGCGCTCCTACTAGAGCCCCTTTTTTTTTTTAGCCCTGCGCCCCCTACGTCCCTTTTGCTGTCAGAGCCCCCCATTTTTTATGAAATTGCCCATCCCGATGGCGGTAGCACTCCCGTTGAAGACCACTGATCTAGACCAACAGCAATAAATATGTGCGATTAATATTCGAACTTGCAACATGTTATGAATCTACCAGTTGTGAAATGTTTGAATAAAATTTGAAAAAAAAAAGAGAAGAGACTATTCAGATACCATCGTGATTTGTAATATCCTTTTATTGCAAGGTGCGTTAACTTTCTAGAGGAAAAGATCTTAGAAGATTTTGGAAGCTGAAAAATATCGCACATGATTTTCTAGAAGAGAAAGATGAGCAGCCCGAGGAAAAGAGGTCCTCTGAATGATGAAAATGGACGTTTAACTAGGCACTAAATCTAAAACTGCATGGTATGAAATTTGTAATAGATCTAGACCAACAACAATAAATCAGTGCATAGTTTTACCAATTGTTTGCGTGTGAATTTGCGTGGCCCACAGCGGCAGCGTAGGTTGCAGTGGTCTAAGGCGGCCCTGTTCAGGTTATACCACCACTTCATTTTGTTTTAACTCTTTCTCTCCGTAATTATTTACCACATTCTGATGGAAACAACGTTGGTATCGTCAGTTAGGAGAGAAAGAGTTAAATTGATTCTTGTGTTATCAGGTAAAAGAAATAAAGAAAGAGGGAGGGAGAGAGAGAGAGAGAAAAAGAGAGGACTAGGTAAAGAGAAATAATAAAAAGAATCCTTCTAAAAAAAATCTAACCCTGGTTCTACAAATAAAAATGATACCATCAACGCATATGTAGCAGATAGGAATAAAAAAAAATCTTGCCAATACTAGCGCTACTTCATTTGAATCTAAATAGAAGAGGGTGCATTCACCTCCCTTTGATTGGTTCTATCTCGGGTCATACAGGACTCATATTGAAATGGTCTCTGTACATATTTGCTTTCATTGAAGCGTGGCAGGACTAGATTATGGGAAAATGTAACAGACTAGTCCTCTGCTGAATATGTAACAGACTAGTCCTCTGCTGAATATGTAACAGACTAGTCCTCTGCTGAATATGTAACAGACTAGTCCTCTGCTGAATATGTGACTTGCCCATTCAATAATGTTCTTGTATTCTAAGCATGTGAATATGTTGAAAAACATTTTGGCTGACCTCATGGGGTAAGTACGCAATAGTTTACAGTTTAGCCATGACCGTAGTGCCCACCATTTTTTTGTTTGTCTTCAACTAAATGACTTAAAAGAAAAGAGATGTCATTTCTTACGTCTTTACTTGTGAGTAAACTGTGTTTATACTGTGTTAATGAGTTTATGAGCTTATGTCTATGAGTATATGTTTATGAGATGAACAGTTTTAATTGGAACCTAATAACGTACATTGAATTTCAAAGAATGTTAAGGAGCTATTTCATGCATTTTTCATTGCTTCTAATCAAACAGTTCATTTAAAACGTATAAATAATTGAAAAGATTTGTATTTTCGACTGTTACAAAGTTGATAATAAATTAAGCAGGTAAGTCCAGCTCTATATTAAGTCCAAATTGGATGTTTACAGAATGACGGTTAGTCTGCCCCTAGATCAACATTTGAGGCAAAAGATTTCGGAGGCAAAGGATTATGCTATTTGAATTTTTCTTTATAATTCAATTATTTTTATTATTTAATGCCCGAGTTAAAGATTTTGAATGCTGTAAAACTTGTAGGAAGGGTCGGATTTTAGTAAAGAATGCCCATATCAGGATTTTAGTTAGAGGCCCATAGCAGGATTAGTAAAAGGTACTGAGATGGATTTTAGTAAACAGGCCCTGAGCAGGGTTTTAGTAAACAGGGGCCCTGAGCAGGATTTTAGTAAACAGAGGCCCTGAGTAGGATTATAATAAACAGTGGCCCTGAGCAGGACTTTAGTATAAAGAGGTAAAAAATTGAATTATTGCTTTTATATAGCGCTACTTTCATGCTTATAGCATGCTCTGAGAGCTATGGTCCAATGTCATGGACCGGTGGGGGAGAGGTATCTTGGAGAAGGTTTTTCTGTGCTACCTTTAGGCTCTCAGTAAACACAACTCTGCTCGAGCACAGCCAACGGGGTCACGGAGGTCACGGCTCGAGTCGGGTGTCGAGGCTCGAGCCCCCTTAATTGGTAGCCAAGCCAAGTTCAAGCGTATTTAGCCTCTCGACTACGCATCCCACCGCCCACCTGTGAAGAATGTTCAATATAAACGCACTTTAAAATATGAATGCATCTAAAGGATGTAATATAAATAAATATAATTAAATGAATACTTCTAAAAGTTTGTCAATATGTGAACAAAGTAATAGACCACTTGAACATTATTAGATTAAACATTTAAGAAGAAGTTTCTGAAATGTGGAGCCCCTTTAAAGATAACTGTGAGTCCTCACACTGTAGTAAATCTTGTCCTGGTTGCCAACATAAGTAATTTGTGTTGTTTACTTGGCAATTTCTGTGGCCTGGCATTCTTGTCACCAGTGAAATACACGTTCATGTATATGAACTGATGGATGCTAGGACGGAACATTCTGTATTAAATGAGTAAATAAATGAAACAAAAAAAAAAAGATGCTTTCTTCAATCAACCTCTTTAAACGATTCCATGTTTATGTAAGCATTGATTGATACACGGTTACATTGAAAAAGTCTTAACCAGGATGTGTCAGACACCGAACCCAAACATGTTGAGGCGATTATCAAGAAATTCTACATTTATTGATTTTCTTTTATCCATGATTTACATTTGTCAGAATCGAGTCCTCTTAGTCGAACCCCCCTCCCACATACACCTCTCTCTCTCTCTCTCTCTCTCTCTCTCTCACACACACACACACGTATTCTACCATCCAACAAATCGGCGTCGAATGTATTGAACAAATCTAGTGTACTCCGAGAATCATTACAAGATCTCCACTGAGCCGTGACAGAACTATTCAATTCTTAATGTTCTTCGAGTCAGTCTACTTTGAAGTAGGTTAGGGCTTGTTGATTTCAATGTTCGCAAAGACAACTTTTGAACTGATTATATTTAGTTGAATTAGGTTAGTGAGAAATCACATGAACAGCAGTGAAAATAGCTCTAATAAATACCTCTTTACTTAGAATACTGTTTGAAGTGAATTCAGTTTTAGCTGTACTAATGGGAATAGAAATAAATAGTAGACCGGAGGCGTAGCATACGCCGCTATTTTGCAGGGCAAACCTTAGGCCACTGCAACCTATGCGACCGCAGGTGGGCCTCGCACGAAAATTGTCTTTTTTTTCGCCGCTTAAGTTACCTAGGATAACTCCTCCGTCCGAGTTGCAAAAATAAAAGAATGATCTTTCCATTGTGTCCAAACCATAGACATAAATGAATATAGACTGGCCGATTATAGAGTTTTATGAAACGAAAATGTGTGACTTGCAATTTTGGTACTTTATTGTACAGCATTTATAAGCAGTATAAAAGTTAAGTATTCATATCTATTTCAGCCATAACCTATACAAGTATTACATATTTTTCATTAGTTTTTTAAATCTCTAAGACTGAAGATCATGCAATTTTCATATTTCGGAAATCCGAATACAATAGATGTACATGTTTTCAAGTTACATGAAGTTACTTCCTTTTTCCAGTCTATATTTATATATGTCTATGGTCCAAACTCTTGAGCGTGCTCTGTTGCCTCGATAGTTACTACAGACTAGATTACTCACCCCCCCCTTTTTTTTTTTAAAGTGAGTTAGAAATTTTAAAAAAGTGATAGCGCAACGGTCCAGCCCTGTAATTTTGTGACCACGTGTTCTCCCCTCACCCTATTGTTTTCTTGTGGACTATCCGCAGAGTGATCTTTCCTTTACTTCTTCTTCTCGCTTAAACTGTTGAGGGAAGAAGAGAATTCTATAAATAGATTCTTAAAGTCTCACGCCAACTAACCAAAGACCTACTTCTACTTGACCTAAAGCTGAATGCTGGCGTCTTAATGTCAGTTAATCCAACTCTGCTAAACAAAGTATTAATGTTGGACACGTGATATGTCTATTATCTAGTTTAGAACCGATCAGGTTTCTTGATTTAAAAACAAAATCGATCCAATGAGATTTAAAGGTCAGCCAATCATGAAAACCAATAGCTTTATATAGCAGAAGAATAAAAAAAAACTCTCTAATTAACTAGTTGGCCTCCTTCAGTCGTAAAACGACTATGGTTCATATTGAAAGCGAGGTGAAAGCCTAGGCATTGTCTATGGTTGGAACGATTCGCCCACACAGAAGTTCCCCCCTCTCCGCAACAGCTGGTTTAACCAAAGGCACGCAACATCCGATACAGTTTGGGATTAGTAGCGCCGCAGGCTCTGCCAGGCTGTAGCACAGTGTGCAACAATCTGTCTAAGGGTCAACAGCTCCTGATTTTTCCTCAGGGTTGTCTTCTGAAGCCTTTCCCGCGTTTAGGTATAGCCGCGAGGCAGCGGTTCAGAGTTTTCCTTCTCCTAGATTGGTAGCCAAGCACGACTAGATTTACACTTGGAGACGCTTAGGAAGTGATTATCTTCCCTTTTAAAGGGCGTCTGTAATGGCCAAGAAAAAATAGAGAAATGTTGATCGCTTTAGAATTGTTGATATATTGATTGATGATGTTGAGCACTTTAGAATTGTTGATATATTGATCGATGAGGTTGAGCACTTCAGATTTGTTGATACTTTGATGATATCATACACCTCAGAAATGTAGAACCAACTCGATTAAATTTCGAGTACTATGACATTTCATCCTTCAATGCTATGTTTGTAAATGATAGGAAGAATTCAAATGTTATAAAACTTCTTAAATTATTCATACATAAAGTGTAAGTTTCAACTATGTCAAATGTTCATTCTCCATATTTGAAGTAAACTTTGTTATTAAAAAAAACAACCCAATTAATTAGTTATAAAGTATATACGTGTACGAGAGAGAGAGAGAGAGAGAGAGAGAGAGAGAGAGAGAGAGAGAGAGTTGGAGCCAGATTGAGACTGGGATATGAAAATAAAATAGAAAAGTTTGAGAGTTCATAATTTCAAGAATTGTTTTTCTCTTCAGATTTTGCTGCTACCTCGTGCAGTACTAAACAAGAAAATGTCTTTATCTTTCCTTGTACCGTAACTAAAAGCAACAGAAACATTGAAATGTCATCCCAGAGTAACTCAGCATCTCATAAACAATCCAATGCAGACGAAGAGCGGGGTAAATTTACCAGGCAAACCAGTTCACAAAGCCGATTCAAAGTGGACGCCAGGCCCACCAAAATGCTCTGCAAACGAGTGGATGAATTCAGGATAGAGGTTGACGAAATGGCCTTTACAGAGCATGAGTACGACCGCCGCCGTCGTCGCAGAGCCTCCTTCAGGAGAGACCGACACATCCGCCGTTGGAGGAGATGCTACCTTCCCGCCATCCTGCTAATACTAGTCGGTTCTTTCTTTCTGTTTGTCAGCTCAATTGATGGCTTTGTAGATAAAGGCTCTGTCTTCAGGCAGAACAAACTTATCTTCCAGTGTGTAGGTGGCGCCACTCTAGCGGTAGGCGGCTTCATGATCGTTCTGAGCGTTGTGTGCATACACCACAGAGAGGACTTTGTTCAATCGACATCGCGATCTCTGTCCAACAGACAAAATCAGACTTCAGATACAAAAGATGAGCTCGACGGATATTTCCGTCTGCCTTCGTCAGACTCCGGATGTCCGGAATCTCCCGCCGACAGCCTTGCGGAGAGCTTCCGTTCTTTTTACTCTGCCGGTAAATGGATATCAGAACACAGACCAGCTTTTAAGGCTAGTGCCCGCAGTCTACGCAGAGTGTACAGTGACACGGCTTTAAATGAAACCTTTTCTAAAGCCCGTTTGGTTGTCTGGGCACACAACTCTCCAGGCAACGCTGTGAACACTGATGGGGTATCCGAAGAGACACCTCAGATTCCTTTGCAAGACATAACATAGATTGCATGAGATTCTTTCTGTTAAGACTCTTGAATTGCATCTATGCAAGGAGTTGTAAATATTGTATACTACAATAACAAATGTGTTTCAATGTTACATGTTACAAATGTGTTCATAAATCAATATACCAAGTATCATATAGCATGTTATACATCTCAGTGTTTTTACACCATCATATTTATAATCAACTCACTCTGGTACAATTTATTTTTATGAATTATTTCTCTCACATCCATTCTTGGATCAAGTTGAAACATTACGCAATCATTTGTTTTACCTAACAAAACGAGAATCAATGAAATCAAATAAAAATAACCAATCAGTTAATAATTTTATTGACGATGATCATGTTTGGTATTGAACAAAGGAAATAAAAGCTACTTATTGTGAGATGTGACAGTATTTGTGGAGCTATTCCCCACTTCCCCACTATTAAGATTTTCCACATTTTTTCTCCAAACTTCATGTCATGCTTGGATTAATTCGATATTTTGCATAATTATTCCTAGTCGATGGAAAAAAAAAAACGAATGTTAAAAAATTAACCAATTACTCAATCAGTTAGTGGGAATTAATTAATTTTGTTTTTATATAGAAAAAAGGAAATAATTCATCTAGTATTGAGATATGCTTTTTGTTTATGAAAAAAAGGTTTTAAAAAGATTTCGTGTGTTTAAATTATTGAGTTGGTTGGTGTAATACCATCAATGAAGAAGTTTTAGTGCTTTTTTTTTCTGTTGAAAGTTCTTGCAGTAAAAATGTGTTTCATAAATAAAACGATGTAATCATTAATTCATTATATCAAAGTTGACAAGTACAGCAGAGTCTCAAGTTTTTTTTTATGACCTTACATGTTCTGTAATCTCAAGTTTTCTGTCATTTTAAGTTTTCTGTGACCTTCAGTCTTAAGCTTTCGCTTCACCGATGTAACTAATAAACTCAGATGTTATGGAATTTTGTCGTGAACAAACAGTTAACTTACAGCTGGGGTCAGCATTTTTTTTTTGGGAGGGGGGGGTAGGTAACAACAAGCCTCCTGGCTTTCTGTAAGAAAATTGGTACATATTTAGACACGATGACCCACGCTATTCTCTTGTCTTTCGATAATTATTTGTGCAAGTTTAATGAAAATCTTCGTTGGAATATGTAAGCTTATGTTCGGCGTCCGAACGAGACAGCTAAATATGTATTTCAAAGGCCGCGATATTTACATTTAAGACCTAAATGAAATCTACTGCCGAGGACAAACGTAGACGGCGGAAAGAACTTAGATCGACCACTGGTAGACAATGGTTATATGTGCGATGGATGTGGCAAGTATGTAGGTAGCCACGTGAAATACTGGACTCTTATTACGCGCGGTGGCTGAGCGGTAAACCGCTTGGCTTCTGAACCGGGGATCCCGGGTTCAAAACCTGGTGTAGACTAGGATTTTTATTTCGGGATCCTTGGGCGCCTCTGAGTTCAACCAGCTCTAATGGGTACCTGACATTAGTTGGCGAAAGTAAAGGCGGTTGGTCGTTGTGCTGGCCACATGACACCCTTGTTAACCGTAGGCCACAGAAACAGATGACCTTTATATCATCTGTCCTATAGATCACAAGGTCTGAAAGGGGAACTTTTACTTTACTACTTAATTCTTGGACTCAAAAGACAAGCCTTATTATTATACGCTACAAATAAAACAATCGCGCAGCCAACACATTCTGAAACCAGCGAATATCGGTTTCGCTTCAGAGGATGTATCCACTACCCACTCCTTGGTGCCAGCTTCAGAACACTTGATATCAGTTAGTGTCTGCAACATGATGATTTATGAACTCAAGATTCACCAAACTAAGGGGCTCTGTGAATAGATTAGGCATCATAGCCCTACTCAACATACACGTCACACAACCAAGGAGGATCTGAGAATTTATTTACCTTTATTTTTTGTGACAAGAAAAACTGAATTTTCAGATACAATGGGATCTGCTTAATTATAGTAATTAAAACTGTATCTGAACTAAACCATGTAGCTTCATTATGGTTGGCAATGTTACTATCCTTCAAATCAAATTCTCATCGCGCAAGCCACATTCTCATCTCCCATGTTCATCAATCAAAAAGCCCTGCGGCGATAGGCAAGTGGCGAAGTGGCAGGTGTGGATACACTGGCAGCCATAGCCACAAACCTACACGTAGGCGGCCCAGACCATGTGGTCGCTTGACAGTGACTGGGACAGCACTGGAACTCGGCAGCCGTCTGAGCGTCTAAGCAGCCCTTTTTAGGAATGCACTGCTTACCTCCTAAGCATGAGGAAGGGGCTAGAAAAGGTGCCCTAAACATTGCCTGTCCCCCATGACCCTGGCCAGTCTCCCGCGGCTGGCGGGGATCCCACAAATGCGGGAAAAACAAATCAAACACAAACCTCAAGAAAAAACAAATCAAAACACAGGAACTCACACTCGGCGCATGGAATGTCCGTACTCTTCTTGACCGTGCTGAAACAGATCGTCCTGAACGGCGTACTGCCCTTGTAGCAAGAGAACTAGCCAGATACAATATAGATATTGCGGCCCTGAGTGAAACGCGTTTTGCTGAAGAAGGACAGTTAACAGAAATTGGCGCAGGCTACACGTTCTTCTGGATCGGAAAAAACAGCGAGGAAAGACGTGAAGCTGGTGTTGGCTTCGCAGTGAAATCCAATTTAGTCAACAAGTTAGCAGGACTACCAAAAGGCATAAATGACCGTTTAATGACATTACGCCTACCCCTGACCTCAAGGCGATACGCAACTCTAATAAGTGCCTACGCCCCAACTATGTCAAACCAGGACAACATTAAGGAGAACTTCTACTCGGATCTGAACTCTGCAATAATCAAAACGCCCAAAACAGACAAACTCATAATACTGGGCGACTTCAATGCCAGAGTAGGCTCTGATTGGAAAACCTGGAGAAATGTTCTGGGCAGACACGGAATCGGTCACTGCAATAGCAATGGTGCATTGCTACTTGAAATGTGCTCAGCCCACAAGCTAACAATAACAAATACGCTTTTCCAGCTACCTCACAGAAAAAAGACATCATGGATGCATCCCAGGTCCAAACATTGGCATCAAATAGACTTCATCATTGTCAGACAGTCTGATAGACAAGACGTCAAAGTCACCAAAGCATTATGCGGAGCTGATTGTTGGACTGATCATCGCTTAATCTTATCCAAGCTTAAAATATGCATAAAACCACCTAGGCGGCCCCAAGAATGCAAGCATGCAAAGCGCCTAGATATTGGTAGGCTCACAAACCCAGAAATCAAACAAGAGCTCATCAACAAACTAGACAGTGAGTTTAAAACCCTGCACATGACCAATGATGTGGAAAACAGCTGGAAAAAATTAAGGGATTCAGTGTACTCTCTGGCTAGCAGTGCCCTCGGTCAGCCAAAACGCAAGCACCAAGATTGGTTTGACGAAAACAATGTGCAAATCGAACAGATGCTAACACACAAGCAACATTGCTTTAAGGCCTTTCTGTGTAATCCAGATTGCCCGCAAATCAGAGAACGCTACACTATTGCCAAAAGAGAGGTCCAGCGAAACCTGAGACACATGAAGGAGTCATGGTACAACAAAAAAGCAGAAGAAATTCAGTCCTATGCTGACAGTAAAAATGCAAAAATGTTTTTCAATGCAATAAAAGCCCTTTATGGCCCTCAGCAAACTGGCTCATCCCCCATACTCAGTGCTGATGGAAACAAACTCCTAACAGACAAGGAGGACATACTTGTACGCTGGGCTGAACACTTCAGCACAGTCCTTAACTGCCCGTCAAGTATTAGTGCCGAAGCAATCGCACGCCTGGAACAAATCCCAATAAATCACTCACTCGCCGACCCTCCCCGGCTAAACGAAGTAACGGCAGCAATATCAAATCTCTCAATGGGTAAGGCACCGGGGCCAGACTCCATCCCTGCCGAAATTTACTCACTTGGCAGCTCAGAGCTTACTGCTAAGCTAACTGAAATCTACCAGATAATGTGGGAACAAAAGACTCTACCACAAGAGTTCAAAGACGCCTCCATCACCCACCTCTACAAGAGAAAGGGTAATAGGCAGTCATGCGACAATCATCGTGGCATATCCCTCCTATGCATTGCTGGCAAGATCCTGGCTAGGGTGCTTCTTAACAGATTACAACATCACATAGAAACTGGCTTACTTCCGGAAAGTCAATGCGGCTTCAGACAGGGTAGAGGCACGGTTGACATGATCTTTGCAGTCCGCCAGCTCCAAGAGAAATGTAGAGAACAAAACTCAAATCTCTATACTGCTTTCATAGACCTGACTAAAGCTTTTGACAATGTCAGCCGTGAAGGCCTTTGGCAGATCATGTCCAAATTCGGCTGCCCTGACCAATTTATAACAATGGTGCGTCAATTCCATGATAACATGCAAGCAAGAGTTCAAGACAACGGAGACTACTCCAAGCCTTTTCCTGTCTCAAATGGCGTGAAGCAGGGCTGTGTGCTGGCTCCAACTCTCTTCAGCTTAATGTTTACCGCCATGCTGAAAGATGCCTATTGCAGAGAAAGCTTTGGAGTTGACATACGGTATCGCACAGATGCAAGCTTATTTAATGCTCAGAGACTCAAGGCAAGGACCAAGGTAAACTTCGACTGCATCAGAGACCTGCTATTTGCAGATGACTGTGCCCTAAACGCTGCAAACGAAGAAGACCTTCAAAAAAGCCTGTCCCTCTTCGCTAATGCCTGCACAAATTTTGGACTCACCATTAATGTAAAAAAGACAGAAGTGCTGCACCAACCTCCTCCAAATAAAGCTGTTACAGAACCAAACATTCTCATAGATGGCCAGAAACTAGCAAATGTCAAAAAATGTGTCTATCTGGGAAGCACCATATCAGCAAGCGCCAACCTAGATGATGAGGTTGACTTCCGTATTGCTCGTGCCAGTGCTGCCTTCGGCAGACTTCAAGAGCAAGTGTGGCAAAGGAGAGGACTCAGTTTAACCACAAAACTGAAAGTCTACAGTGCTGTAGTTCTTCCGTCACTCCTATATGCATCAGAGTCATGGACCTTGTACTCCCGCCACACCAAAAAGCTAAACTCCTTCCACCTACGCTGTCTAAGGAGTATCCATAAGGTGCGTTGGTCTGACTACATACCAGACACAGAAATTTTAATGCTGTCCAACATGCACAGTATTAATGCGACAGTAAAAAGGTCCCAACTACGATGGGCGGGTCATGTAGTCCGCATGCCAGAAAATCGCCTTCCCAAGAGACTTCTGTATGGAGAGTTATGTACAGGAAAGCGCTCCCAAGGCGGCCAATACAAGCGCTACAAAGACACCCTCAAGAGCTCTCTCAAGGAGTGTGGTATCGACATTCATGGCTGGGAAGCACTAGCTCAAGATCGCTCCGCATGGCGAGAAGCTGTGAGTCTCGGAGTCTCAAGTTTTGAAGCAAGAAGAGTGGCCAGTGCGATAGAGCGCCGAACCAACAGAAAGCAGAGAGAAAAAGCAGGCCCACCTGCAGCTGACAAAACTCACCCATGCCACATATGCGGCCGGCTTTTCAAAGCGAAGATTGGACTATACAGCCATCTTCGAGTCCATAGGAATTGAGAAATGTGCTCATCTTCGAACACGAAGGAGGAGCTATATATATATATCCTTCAAATTTAAAAGATGGAGTTATGTCGTGTCTTCTCTAGAGGTTAAGTGTATCAGCAACTGCATCACAACGTTTTACCTGTTCAGGACGACGCAGTGTAATAACAAAGGTAAGCAGGAATCAGATTACGACAATGGATACGGCCAACAAGCCCGTTTTTCTGGACGCTCATATTTCTAGCACCATCAGCATTAGTGCCATGCCAAACTTAGGTCAATAGCTGTTCGATCAATGTCTTTAGATGTATTTCTTCCCGTAGTTGTGCCTTGCTCACAGTTTAGTAATTAGTTATTCTTTAACATTATTGGTGAGAGGTGGTGTGAAATTTTTATGTCGAGACTCGACGGATCACATTGCAATTTTTGTTGGGCCACTTTTGAATCTTTGTTGAGTCACGTGACTTTATAAAGGGATGAATTGTGTCGTGAAGCATGACGAGCTGAAGTTATTGAGATGTTTATACTCAAAGTGTATTACAGAAGTCTGCTCTTTCTTGACATTTTCTTTTTGAAAGACATCATTCACGTTTAAAGACAATAAAATGCAATAAGAGATTTAGAAAAAAAGAGAAAGCGATTTGAAAAAAAAAATGCTTGGGTGATATCATCATTATCATCCGTCCCTTGACTTTTATCGTAGGGGTGCTGTGACAGTTCGCGTAACAAATCTCTTCACTTTTCCCTGTCAGCACCACTTGTTAGTAGGACATCAAGAGAGAGGCCAGTTCATTCTTTTATGTTATATATGTACTACTATGTAGCCAGTTAAGTAGTAGCGACAAAGTAAAACTTAATCATGCCAACTATAAATAAAAAACAACAACAATGAAACTAACCAGATTGAATTTTGCTTTCTGTTTTTTTTTATTGAATGCATTTAGCAAATGAATTTAAAATGTACAACTCTATCCGAGTGTTGTCCATTTGTGTAAAAATAAAAGTAAGTTGCTCCATTGTCTTAGAGTAAAAGCCTACTACTTCCTTCATGTTTGATTTATTTGGTGCTACAAATAGAAGAACTTAGAAACTGTGCACAAATAATTATCAGATAATTTTCATCCATAGACATAAATAGATAAAGACTGGAAAAACGAAGCAACTTTATGTAATTTAAAAACACGTATATCTCATTAACATAAATAAATATAGACTGGAAAAAGGAAGTAACTTCAAGTAACTTGAAAGCATGTTATATCTCATAGACATTATCACAGCTCCTTATTTATATTTCTAATTTTTAACTTGATAGAAACTACCTTAAGTCTTGATGTCTAGGTGTCCCTGGGTTCATCTAAAAATTACCAAACACTGCACAATTCGATAAAGATAAACACATAAACTTTATTGATGTTCAAAGCATCTATCACAACTGGCCTTTCTGTGGCAACTAACACACTTCCGGTCATTCGCGCATATGTAAAAATAGATTATACATTCATACACATTCATCAGTGACAGACATAAATAAATATAGACTGAAAAAAGGAAGTAACTTCATGTAACTTGAAAACATGTATATCTATTGTATTCGGATTTCCGAAGTATGAAAAATTAAAAAAATGCATGATCTTCAGTCTTAGAGATTAAACAAAACTCATAGACATATATAAAGTACACACAAACACAAGTCACAAATTTTCATTACATAAAAGTCTCTTATTGGCCAGTCTATATTTATTTATGTCTATGTGTTCATCTATTTAACAGAAAAAAAAAACTAACCAACACTTCCTGTATTTCTACATCAGATACACAGAAATCCTCGCTATTTAGAGTTGTTACATGTAAGAAAATCGCCAATAGAGTAACCAACGATGTCAATGACGCCATATTGAAATTTGTTGCTAACCCTAGGATAACAATTACTTGGTGCTACAAGGGAAAGAACTAAACCATTTGATGTTACAACGCTGAAGTGTACAACGATTATTATACATATATATGTTTCATTAGTAGACTTCGCCTATCAATACATTGGTATTCTGTAGGTATACGCATATGCGATATCGACACTCACGGCTGGGAAGCACTAGCTCTAGATCACTCCTCAATGCGTGAAGCTGTGAGTCTCGGAGTCTCAAGATTTGAAACAAGAAGAGTGGCCAGGGCGAAAGAGCGCCGAACCAACAAAAGATGAGAGAAGAAGCAGGCCAATCTGCAACTGACCAAACCCACTCATGCCACGTATGCAGCCGGCTTTTGAAAGTGAGGAGTGGACATTACAGTCACCTTCGAGTCCATAGGAAATGAAAAATGTGCTCATATTCGATCACGAAGGAGGAGCTATATTCTGTATACGGTATAAACGTTTTAAAAAATTGTTATTTCCTATTTGGCTGAACGCATGAAAATCTCTGAAATGTCCATGTCATTAATGTGCTCAACAGTAGAAAGCTACACTTTTATTTTTAAATCTAGAGCACACTAGACTGGAACAGACACAAAAAAGAGCAGTGGTATTCATAACTAACGGATATTCACACTTGACTAGAATAACACCTTTAGTAAAATCACTAAATTTAGAAAGCCTTCAGTACAGAAGACTCAGAAGTAAAGTAGCAATTATACAAAAACACTGAGAATAACAGAAAACATTTAACTTCAAATACAAAAAATAAATCTAAGAAAATACTCAGAAAGAAACAAAGATAAAGCCATATTCTTCATTCCATATGCTAGGAAAACTTTGTACAAATGCTACTTCTTCCCCAGTGCTATTAGAGCCTGGAATTGGTTGCCTGAGCTAGCCGGGAAAATCAGTGACTTAGCAGGTCATTGGTTAATGTGCATGACTGAATGCATGACGCGTAGGACGTAATAATCATCTTTTTTTTTTTTGAAGTGACGTCTGTATTATATAAGATAAGAAGATAAGATAAAATGATAAGAAAAGAAGATAAGATAGGAGGATAGGATAAGACCATAGACATAAAATATGTTTTTTGTTTCATCTATTTCTACCAAAATAATTTCGTTTATTTTTCCAAAGGAACATTTTATACAGTCCTGGAAAAACAAAAACACAAATAATTATTTCTAGCAAGCTTTAAAGTTCATCAACTTTTTATTGCCAATAGAAGTTCTAGATTCTAGTCTAAATTTAGATTTAGTTCTAAAATTGAAGTCATTATTGGTAAATTACTAAACTTTACGCATAATATAAGACATATATAAAGGTCAAGTACATTATAGATATTCAGATCTAAATCTAGCTTTTTCTCATTTTATAAAGAGTATATAGCATATAAATAATAGTTAATGTAGGCCTATAATATAATAATATATGATAAATCATAACACTAGATTTACTAAACCTAGATCTAGAATCTAGATATTTCTCTTGGGGATTGGCATTTGGCAATCATTAAAATATCTTTACTATTAACAATATCTGTCCCTTGACTTTCGTCAGGGGTCCTGTGACAGTTTGCGTTATAACAATCTTTCGCTTTTCCAGACCAGTAGCTGTTCTTAGCGGAATAGCCAGAGTGAGGTGGGCCACAGATGACCTTTACATCATCAACGTCTGTTACAAGCCTCTCAACTCTCAACATACTGCGAGTTGATGGCGACAAGCTGGGTTCTAACCCGCGGAACGATTATCCAGAACGCATACCTTTTGACCAGGCAAACCAACTGTCTAAGTAGCTTCTACTATTTTAGAAGCACGTTTGAAACTCTTACATCTTAAATTGTCAATGGCGCTTTTTTTTTTCTATAAATTTCTAGTGTGGTGAATAAATGCTAGGAAAGCTTTTTATAAGACAAGTAAAATAAAAATAGGAAAACTTTAAAACAATTTTTTGTTCTAACATGAGGAATGATTTGAAATTATTTTTAAAAAAGTAGTAACATCATTCTCATTACAGTAAGCAGCAGTTGAGTACTTGGGTATTTTCTGTCTAGTGCGTCATATCCTTTCGATATCCTATAACAATAATTCGAAAGAATGAAATAAAACATCTAATAACTATCTAGTGTTATGTGATGTTTGCCAGGTTTTTTAATCACGAACTGTATCCGGAAAGTTGATTGAGACCAATAAGTTGTTTTTTCAAAGCAGACTGATTTAGAAAATTTGGTGCCCCTCACAACCTGATATCCAGTACCGCCCATACCAATACATCCTCACGCCTCTGGTAAGCAGAGAAGTAAAATGCAAAATTATCAGTTTTTATTTTAAATCCTTTTTTTTTCGTGTTTTTTTTTTTAGGCAAAACGTACTGTAATTCTATCAAATTAATTTTTTTTCTTTTTTTTTTTGGCCTCTCTGATTACGTCCAATCATTCCAGTTTTTCTTTCATTACGCTTTCAATCCTAAACCAATTTTCTGAGCTCTACGTCATGGCCTTCATTTGTTTAAGTAGGTTTCGATAGCAAGATGAAATAATTGAAAAAAGTAAAAGTTTAAAAAGTTTTCTATTTAAAAACAACTACTTCACCACAGAGACTACACTATACAAAATGACGTCAACAGTTATCAATCAATATCTAATAGAAAGATCCATATTCCTTGAACACAACACATCCACATCCTTCAAGTCCAGGACCTAGGCAACACGATTTAAAGAACGCCGTCCCCTCCCTTTAATTTCTCTCTGTAACATTGACCATAATGGACACCTTAGCTCCACCGACTAGCAACTCCTGCATCCCGGGGGAAAAAGTTTTCGGCTTCTTCAAGTCCGAGGTTCTCCACCCTAACAGCACCTCACCTTTCCCGCTGGACTCCATTGCTGACCTCAGCCTGAAGCTCCTCATGTACGCCCTGGCCATGCTCCTGGCGCTGGTGGGCAACGCTTTGCTGGTCTTCACCCACTTCTGCACCAACGGAGTCCGATCAGTGGGCTCATCTTTCATTGCCAGCCTGGCATTGTACGGTCTGCTGATGGCCACGATCTGCATGTCCATCGCGTTTGGAGAAGAGATGTTTAAGAAGTGGCCGTTCGGTGACGGAGTCTGCAAATTAAAACATTTCACTCAAGGTAATTGTCTTGGTGTGTGTGTGTGTGAGTATGTGTTTGTGTGTGTGTGAGTGTGTGTGTTTGTGTACTGACTGATGCAATTCATTGCCTGTGTTGACTAAGTTGACAAGACGTCGGGTGGGGGGGGGGGTCAAAAGAGGGGAAGGGCTGATGAAAGATGAGACGACGACGGAAGTACTGGTGAATGTTGAATGACTTATGACATACGTCGATCTCAGTGTGAATGATCACTAGGTTTCAAATCCTTGAACAGCTTCTGATTCAATGTCCGTAGTGTTACACTAAGATTGAAAGTCTTGAAATAGGAAAAACACACACAAAAAAAAAATACATTTTAAAAATCTTAAATGTACGGTAGTTGTAAATTAATTCGTTTGAATCGGTCATGCGTATATGCGATAGCTTTCGTAATATATAGAGAGTATACATTTGTAGTCGCACAGTCTAGTCTTTATATGTGCGATTACAAATATTTTTACCTATTTTTTTCTTTATTTTTTTAAAGGGCAATTTCGGGCTTTTGGCTTTCTCCATACGCTAGGATCACTTGTCTGAACAGCTGGGAAAGGCGGATGTGGAGCGGAAAGAATGGGGCATCTGTGGGAATGCTACCGTGATCACTTTTTAAATGCATAAAAACAAAGGTGTACGATTGTACGGTTTGAGTTCGAACTCGTGGGTTTGAGCTTCCTAAAGGGGACTAACTCAGCTTGTACCACCATATCTGTCTAGTAAAATGTTTTCCCTTGTTCGATACTAAACACAGTAGTTAATTACTAATACTTAATTAGCTTATTGGGTTTTTTTTTAGTCGATTCTTGTTTTGTCAGGTACAAGAAATAATTGTGCGAAATTTCAACCTGATCCGAGATCGGATGAGCCACTCGATCTATATTCAGGTTGAAACAGAATCTATAACCTCGATCTATA
>JADKLZ010003886.1:23626783-23650111 GCA_021533235.1 Biomphalaria straminea
CGTTTAAGACTGGGATTTGAGTCGGGATATTTAGGATTCCCCTGTGTCCACGTCACTCTAATGAGTTACGTTGTGAGGTAAAGGTCGTTGGGTTGGCTCCATTCGTTACAGAAGGTATTATTACTGACCTACATCGTCACAGCCTGTTGGCAGCTTAGACCAATAGCTTGTTGCCACGTCACAAGGTCTGTAGGACGTGGCAACGAGGTATTGGTCTCCACTGCTTACAGGTCGTGACGTTGCAGGTCAGTGGTAAGATCTTTTTTAACGAATGAAGTGGCTCATGTTACATGTCTGTTGGCTTTCTTTACGAAATCTCTCCCATAGATATGATACAGTCTGAAATGGAATATCTTTACCCCCTAAAATAAAAAAAAAACATGTTACAATTTTAAGCTTAAAACAGGAAGATATACTTTAGTTAATAACTAATAATAATAAATGAGATTTGACAAGTTTGCGAAGCGTTGATGAAGATCATGAAGTGACTCACTTGTACACACCTCTGACTAACCTGAGTGAGCAACTAAAAAGACCTGCTACAAACAGACCAGGGAACAGAATAATATCACTGAAGATATCCATCACAAACAGTGGGACGATCTGCAATCAAATCAAATCGTTCTCACATCTTGTGAGTCATTTCATTTATTCATAGCGTGAATTTGTCGGAGCAAGGCTAGTGTGGAACTAAATACCTGCTGCATTAATTTAAGATTTATTTTTAATTAGTTAAAATGCGGACTGTTTCACTGAAAGTTTAATAAAAAAAAGGGGGGGGGGGCGGTTCTCACCAGAATACTATGTGGAAACCCGGAGAGCGGTACGATGCAGGAGGAAAAAGATGTATGTGTGTGTGTGTGTGTGGGGGGGGTCCTTACGTTTTAATCCTTCTCCAGTTTCCATCATAATGTGCTCCACAAAAATATATTAAAAAGAGCAGGAGAGGGAATGAAGCCTTGCCGTGCTCCTATGGATGTCCTAAGACTTTCTCCAATTTGGTTATTTCTGAGTTTTCTTTCTTTAACCCTCAAATCCTAGTTTTGTTTTTCTATTGTCACGTCATTGTCGCTAAACCAAAACTTCAACCTTTTTTGATGAAACAATTAATATATAGTCCGATTCCTAATCGAGTCCTTATCATATATATGCTCCAATTTTGTACTGCATTGAACTGTGATGAGCGTGTTTGAAACAATGACACTAAAGTGATGACCTGATTGGATTACCCTTACCTGATAACCTATTTGGATAACCCTAATCTGATGAACTAATCGACTTAATCTAATGACCTTATAATATTATGATCTCATTTGATGGCTCTCATCTGATATCCAAATGTGAAGAGCGCTATCTGAAGAACCAAGTTCATGGCTCTAATTAAACTAATAGGAGTTGACGAACTAATTGGATTATACTAATTTGATGAACTAATTGAATGACGTATGCGCTGTGCAAACACTTAGTCTGACGTGAACCCCCTCTTTAAAAAAATACCATAAAGGCTCTTCACTATTCAAAATAATTTGTAAAGATAATTTAAAGAGACCCACTTGTCCAGGATTCTTGGCGAATCCAGCTAGGATCGGATCACAGTTTTCATAAAATGCCGACATGAAGAAACCAATAAACCAGCAGAGGTAAAGAATGAGACTCATGCCAGGCAGGCTAATCCACATCGCTCTAAAAGACACACACACACACACACACACTATAGTTACAAGCAAAATAAAAACAAATACTTATAAAAAAGAAAAAAAAAGAACAATTATTACAGTATTTCTATATTTTCTATTTAAAAAAAAAAATTACCAATAGTTAATTTTTAAAAAGTTTTGTTGATTGATGTCTTGCCATCGATATTAAATAATTGTACAAACTTTCAACTTGATTCAATAAATGGGAAGTGGAAGAAATAACGTAATAACATAATGTGTACCAGACTTATTGAGTTGATATAAGCCTGTAGACAATTAAGTATAGACTGTAACAATCTTTGTAGTTAGACAATGTAGCATTGACTCTGAAACAGTTCTTGTAGTTGGAATATTTAGTATAGACTGTAACAATCTTTGTAGTTGGACAATGTAGCATTGACTCTGAAACAGTTCTTGTAGTTGGAATATTTAGTATAGACTGTAACGGTTCACGTAGTTGGAATATTTAGTATATACTCTTTGTAAAAAGTCATTTGATTTAAGTCATATCTTCTGTTTACGACGAATTCGGCCGTGCATAGCTGTGAAGACAGTCCAAGACTTCAGATCTTTTCAATGTTGAATTTAGAAATATCCAGTAATGCGTTTTATTCAGCATGGTTCATCTGTTATTCCAATAATAATTTTTTTTTGGCTTCAGCAGGATTTTTTAAAAATTTCTCAACAAATTATCTGTATTTTTCTTTTTTGTATTGTTTTTCACAAGATGTATCATTAATTATTTCGTAAATTTCATGACTTTTTTCCCACTTGATCTGCTGTTATACTATATTATACAAAAATAATCGAGTTTGCAATGACCTTACTCACTGTTACAAAGCAGTTGTTATCCATTCTTTGTCCTGAGTGTACCAACTACATTACAAGAAAAACCCTAAACATCGGTTAACTAATATGTTGTGTTTTAATGTAAGGAAACATGAACTATAATATATGTTTTATTTGCTACATACATTTTTGCTTTACATAATGTTGGGCAGGTGACAGCCCTCTGAACTATCACCTGGTTCACTCCGAAAATAGAAAGCCAGGAGAAAAGACCTCCTATGACCAGTGACCACACGCTGTGCCGGACAGACGGATGTAGGCCAAGTCTGGAGAATATTCAGTTTGTTAGTGTTCTGTCTATCTATCTATCTATCTATCTATCTATCTATTTATTTATATATAATCAAATCAAATCGATTCTATCTATCTATCTATCTATCTATCTATCTATCTATCTATCTATCAATCTATCTATCTATCTATCAATATATCTATCATCTAGCTTTTCACCAACATCATTTTAACAATGCCAAAACTAGATCCACTTACTTACTCTAAATATTCAGCTCTGTTTGTTCTCTCTAGAGACGCCCATCCTGCCATTACACCGCCAACAACATGCTGACCCTTCGTAAGCAAAACAATCAAACTAGCCAAGATTACAAAGAACTGGAATGTATCTGTCCACAGCACTGCTTTCATGCCACCCTAACGAGATAACAATTGAGAATTGATCTATGAGTCGTAATATAAATTATTTTCTCAATACGTATCCAGTCCAAAAACAAGGTGACGAGAATTTAACACCAAGTGCTTGGGTATAAAGGTAAGGGAAAGGCGAAGAATAAGATTGTCAAGGTGTGCAAAGGCAGCGGTATAAAAAAAAAATACTTTCAAAAAACAAACGGTACATTATATGAAGTGTAATTGTAGGCCTATCATTAAGCTCCTATCAGTCATGTAATTAAATTTATAATAGATCTAGACCTACAACAATAAATATGTGCAATAAATAATATTTTAGCAATTGTTTTTGTTAAGCGCTATATTTCATGCTTTTAGCTTTCTCTATAAGCAATGATCTTATCTCTACCAGTTGGAACACTGGGAAGGGGAAGACAGGGATATTTAGGTGGATTTTTACGTAATTGTTTTTTTTTTAAAGCATTTACAGAAAACAAAAAACGGAACGACTTGAATTCGTACTCCTCGCTCATACCTCCTCGGGCCGACGTGCTAGCCACTCTACTAATGAAGCTCTAATGGCTAGTTAAGATTGTATAATTATATATTGCTCATTACAATTTAGAGCCGCGACCTATAAAGGAGGCTTATTTATACCGCCACTGTAGGGAAATAAATGTTCTTTCCCTTGTTCGAGATACCAAGAATAAAGAAATAATTAACTACCAAGAGTTGGTAATGTTTTTTTGTATTAATAATTGTTTTGTCAGCTAAACGAAATAATCAACTACTAAGAATTTACTTTGTATTTTTGTATTACTAATTGTTTTGTCAGTTTAAAGAAATAATTAACTACCAAGAGTTAGTAACGTTTTTTGTATTAATAATTGTTTTGTCAGCTAAAAGAAATAATCAGATACTAAGGATTTAAATTGTATTTTTGTATTAATAATTGTTTTGTCAGCTAAAAGAAATAATTAACTACTAAGAGTTTGTAATGTTTTTTTGTATTAATAATTGTTTTGTCAGCTAAAAGAAATAATTAACTACTAAGACTTAGTAATGTCTTTTTGTATTAATAATTGTTTTGTCAGCTAAAAGAAATTATTCTTCAATGTTTCAGCTTTATCCGGGATTGAGTGTTGGAGAAATAACTTGTACACATTTTGTACAGACAAACAAAAACGTCATAGAGACAGAGTGAGTTATAAGCTTATTATATTATAAGCTTTGCAAAAAAAAATAAATAAAAGGTGTTTTTCAACTTCTGTAAACATCACCCTTAGCAACTGATCTATATTTAGATCTTCCTGCAACACCTCCACAAAAATGTAAAAACATAAAGGTTACACACACTTTCTAGGATCATATTGAAATTTAAACAATTATTTATGTTATGTAACAAAACATTAATCCATTTTAAAAGTTAGCTGATTAGTCAATAAATTATGTGTAATTAATAATATTGTTTGATAACGAATAAAGGAAACAATTTCTAAAGTATCGAGAAATATAGTTATGATTGCGGAGTTATTACCCTTGGATAGATTTTGTTTTTTTAAAAAATGCACTTTCAATAGTTAGCTTGTTAAAATACTTTATTCTGTAGTTATTGTCTCCCAGAGTGATTGTGTAGGAAACCCAATGACCAAGTTTGAAAGAACATCTGTAAATATTGTTAATAAAGTATTAAACGTCTTGAGAACTATCGGCTCAATCACCAGCCTATTCAACACAACCACAACTATAAAATGTTGAAAGTTTTAAGAAAGTAATCATTAATTAGATTGATCTCCCTAAGTCTAGAGTCTAATTGATCATACTTACGAGAGCTGTATAGACTGTACAAACAGCTCCAACTGATAGAACAGATCCCCATAATGTAAATCCTGTTACTGAAAACATGAATAATGGTTTTACTTTAGTTCAAAATGTTTCTGGTTTTTCTGTAATATTTGTACTGGCAAAAAAAATATGTTTTCACCCTTCTGAAACGTATTTTGTTTGTGATATTATTACATAACATTAGAAATGTTTTCTTTTGATATTAGATCTCTTTTCAAGCAGTAGCACAAGTACAAGTTATATATCAAGTTTGCTCGCAATTCGTTCATTAGTGTTCTACTTGTGATCCTTCGTTAAGATGGGGAGTTCTTGTTACATTGTTAACAAGGAAACATTAAATATTTTAAAAATACATTTAAACAAACATCTTATGTCAACCAATATGCTATTTAAAATATATTAAAATAAAAAAAAAATGAAAAAAAAAAGTTTTTGCAAACCGGATATCAAACCCACGAATTAGACACCGTCATATGTGTGAAATCATGTATTTACCAGCCTGTGGGAATTCATTCTATTGTGATTATTTATTCATATTATCATTAAATGGACTTGTAGATCTAATACTAGATCTAGACTTCTGATTTAATCTAGATCTAAATCTTCTTCTAGGTCTAGAAGTAATCTATATTAGATTTACATACAAAATATTAGTAAAGCTTAGATATTCTTTTCATAAAATTAAAACACATTTAAATTTACTCTGTTATCCGTTATCGTATAATGTCAAAACTTATGGCTGCTATACCAGGTTTTTTTTCTTAGTCTAGTCAAACCAAATTTAAATTTATTCATTTTTATTTGGAAAAAACTATAATTATCAAACCAGAGTTTTCCCCATGTTGCCAAAGAGAAAGTAATTCTTTTCTCAGCGATATAAATCAACTGTTAAATTTCTAGGATAATCGTTAGAGCCATTTTTGAGAACAGCTATCCGCCCACCCACCCAGGTTCCTCCATGAAAAATTGACTTGAGGAATTGTAAAAAGAGTTTTACATTCAGCAGACTTAGAAGCAGATTCGATTTTAGGTCTCAGTTTTTTCAAGACTAGTTTTGCAGAGTACCCTTAGAATGTAAAAATAATTTGATTTTAAAATATTTATCTAGCAAAGTACATAACAAAAACGTCATTCGTACCTGCATTTACCGCTAGGCTAGGAGCATACAAGACAACAGACATATAGACAACCTGTACAGGAGAATAGAAATGTCTATTGCTTAAAAATAGTGATGCCAACAAGTTAACTCGATCTACATTTATATTTGAGAGAGAGAGAGAGAGAGAGTGAGAGAGAGAGAGAGAGAGAGAGAGAGAGAGAGAGAGAGAGAGAGAGAGCGAGAGAGAGAGAGAGAGCGAGAGTGAGAGAGAGAGAGAGAGCGAGAGAGAGAGAGAGAGAGAGAGAGCGAGAGAGAGAGCGAGAGAGTGAGAGAGAGTGAGAGAGAGAGCGAGAGAGTGAGAGAGAGAGCGAGAGAGAGAGTGAGAGAGAGAGCGAGAGAGAGAGAGAGAGAGAGAGAGAGAAAGAGTGAGAGATGAATACTAGTAAGGAAAAACTGCTTCAAAGACCATCTCACCATTTGAAGAACAAAACACAGCGAGGCAGCAGACCTGACACCTCGACTAAACCGCTTCTCAAGATACTACCGATGAAAGATTAAATAAATGTTCATTCAATATAACAACATCACCGGCAACAACACACATAAAATAATCTCTACAACAGGCATGTCAAACTCGGTGTTCGGGGGCCGCATGCGGCCCGCGACCACCTTGCATGCGGCTCGCGTGGCCACCTAAAAAAAATATATTAAAATAATGTTAAACTATTACGCTGGAAAACAAGAGATGACAAGCTACTTGAATGGAAAATATTATTTGTTTAAATGAACAACGAGGGTGAGTCTGCAGTGAAAGCAAGCTACATTTTGTCAAACTTCATTGCAAACCATTTCAAAACATTTAATAAATGTGATTTTATGAAGGAGTGTTTCGTTAAAGCAGAAGTCATTTATTCAGAAACAAAGTAGAGAGCATTCAAAGAAATAGCGTTAACTAGTGGCACTGTTGCAGATAGAATAAATGACATGTCAGTCAGCTTGCTTGAACAATTAAAGAACGACAGAGCTGATTTTGAATTACTTTCATTTGGTCTCTATGAGTCAACTGACGTAACGGGTGTAGCACAGTTGGCTATATTCATAAGGGCCTTTAACAGGAATTTTGACATATACCAGGAACTACTAGAGTTCTGTTCTATGCATAACAATCGAGGATGATTTTTGAGAAATGACAGGAGGGGAAAATGCAGTACAATTTATCTTTGGTAAAGCTAGCTAGTCTAACAAAGATATGACACACCAACCATGAAATAAATGGTTTTGATGCAAATTTACTTGCATAAATAATAGAGACTGATGCTAATTTTAAATGTGCTCATTTTCAGTGCATCATCATTATTATTATTATAGCTTTTATATAGCCTACTTTCATACTTATAGCATGCTCGGAGCGCTTTGATCCAATCTCATTTGTGGACCAGTGGGGGAAGAGGCATCTAGGAGTTGGTTTTCCGTGCTGCCTTTAGGCGCTCTGCCCGAGTCGGGTGTCGAACCTCGAACCTCCTTCTAGGTAGCCAAGCCAAGTTCAAGCGCACTTAGCCTCTCGATCACGCGATCTGATTTGATTCTGAAAATGCTGCTGGAAATGTGCAACTAGAGCTGATAGAATAGAGGTCAGGTTCTTAGTTAAATCTAACAATATTCCAATAGCTGTGCCAAAATGTTACAGTCATTTACCCTGAACGGTTCGTTAAATTGCGGAAATTCGCAGCTAGAATTCTAGCTATTTTTGTATACACTGGTCTCTGTGAGCAGTTCTTTTCCCTAGTAAAAGCAATTAAAACACATCACCGTTCGAGATTATCTGATCAAAATTTGTCACCTGTGATGAAAGCGTCAGTGGCAAACAAACTTCAACCTGACATTAATAAAATGGTATCACAGAAAAGATGTCAAGCATCAGGACAAAGAAAATAATGCGTAATCATAGTAATTTTTAATTAGCCAATAGTACTACAACTTTAGCTTAGGGACAGGTATGCCATTAATTATTGTTTATATTGTATTATTTCTAGTTTACATAAAACTAGTAGGCTGTTTTAAAACTGATTTTTTGCTGCGGCCCCTCAGGTCATTGTAAGTTGCTTATGCGGCCCATATACCTTAATGAGTTTGACATGCCTGCTCTACAACGTACAAATTTAAGTGAAACACTAAACTAATTACATTGTTACATTCGTTACACCGCAACACACTCAGTAACAGCTACAAATAGTAGGGGTGCCAAAATTATTTTTTTTCGATCGGGGGGGGGGGGAAGTGAGCAGTAGAAAGATGGAGATATAAATCTATCAACACCAATGTCTTAAAATGTTTCAGCCAATAGTTAAATCATTTCCGCGAGAGGTGTCTGTAACTAATTTGATCATGAGTCAGCCTATATCCCTTGAGAAAAACAAAAGAAAATTAAGCCATGGGCCACAAATGACGTCATTGATTTATGTGCTGCAAGAGAATACAATTCAGTCAACAAAAAAATCACACGATTTACGCTTCAGTACTAGTCAGAAATTGAGTGAGCAATAAGATCACATAAAGTATGCAAGTCACTTGGGTAACATACCTTCAGAAGGTTTACTGTGTGGCGACTCACATATAACAAGATGCCCCCCAAAAATATGGGAAGGATAAAAACATATCCAAAGAATGAACCCAAACGTACGTCTGATATGTCCTACTACAAGATAACGTTATGACGAATTCTCAGCAGTCTCTAGAAAAATTCCGAATAAGTCCTTTCTGGAAAATAGGAAGAGCTGAGAGCAGGTTGAAAAACTGCTGAACAAATGTGCAACATTAAAATGCTTAAAGAAAAATGCAAACAAACACACATACACAAAACAAAACAAGGTTACAAAGACAGTTTGTTTGGAAACAGAAACTCAAATTCGCCCAACCCCCAAGTGGTCCACCCAGGCAGGTATCAATACTTTCAGAAAGAACATCAGAATTAAATTCTATCAAAGACAAATAACAGAGAAGAATGAAGAAAGAATGTTGACAGATCTTGTGTGGTGCCCGAGACTAAAGGATAGGTGAATGTGAAATGTGAACGTGGCCTAACTGATGTCTTATTATAAATATCTAATTGATGTACTTGCTTTTTAAAGGGTCAATCTCTTATACAAATAAAAAAATAAATAAATGGATACAAATCTGAAAGAGTAACATAAGCTTCCAAGTAAAATTAAAACTGTATTCTTCGTGACACATAATGACAGTCTTTGCCTTCAAATTGTTTTCAAAGTTGGCGACACTATCTTAGGTGTGAACATTGGACGCTGATGTTGAAAGAATTCAAGACTTTGAGAGAAAATTGTACAGAAAACAGGTAAATAAATCAAACGAGTTTGTAGTTTTTACAAGCCAACACTCTGACTGGTGTAAGGAACTCCTGAAAACTGTGAAGAAAAGAAAGCTGAGTTTGGTCATTGTAAGACACGAACTACTGTCATCCTTCAAGGTATTTTAGATAGAACATGAAAAAAGAGTCGTCCAAAAATAAGTGGGTGGACAACGTGAAACTTGATATTTAGCTAAGAACATGTTCTGACCAGAAATAATAGAGTGATTAGGTTACTCTAACCGTTACAGCGCCTCCTACGACGAAAATCAATGAAAAAATGATAATGAATAAAAGGTACCTATGTAATTTAAACTTTAATTAGATCACACAAGGCTAATCCATGTAGAATTATATGTCTTTCTAGTATTGTTATACAAATAGTGTTATAGTAACAGAAGTGTCCGTAACGGCAATCGAATGTTCGTAAACAGTTGATTTAAGTAGCAGCTTAATTATTTTTTTACGAAAGTATAACAAGTGAAACTAAAAACATTTATAAGAAGAAAAACCATCTCACCTGGAAACAGCTAGTCACCTGGAGGTTATAGAACATGGGGATGTAGACATGAGTAGCCACTGCCATGACGAAGAAGTAGCTCAACCCTATCCAAATGTACATGATGTTGTAGGTGTAAATCTCTGCGGGCAAGGCAAGGAAGGTGATGGCCGGAATGAAGCTGACCAGCATGGAAAGGCCGACGGGCACAGGGCTCATGTCTTTGCCGGCCAAGAAGAACTGTCCCAGCGTCTTCTTCTTGCGGTCGTTGATGGCGTGGTATATTCCGATGGCGCCAGAAAGGATCAGGACGGCGGCGAGCACCGTGTAGTCCTGGAACTGCCTGACTTTGCCGGTGTTGAAGCTGTAACCTCCATAGAAGACTGGACTTCGAGGACCCGTGTTGGTGGACATTCTTGGATGGCGTCACTGGAATCGCTCTTGCAGTTTAGCATACAGAAGTAAGATAAACATTCACATGCTCAAAACAACACTGAACGTCCTGCAACCTTTACCTAATAGCAACATGATAAATTGTTAGAATACTTTTCAGTGCGACTTTAGTGTACTCTAAGACTCTAAATTTAAATAAATGGTGGGCAAACTTTTCCAAAGAGGGATTCTACTTTCTCCACATGCTAGTTTTATGGGTGTGTGTGTGTGGGGTGTGTGTGGATTATATACATCACTTATACTTACAATTTAGAACTTGGGAAAATATGAATATTTTCATTTATATGCATATATGATTTCATTTCACACTCACATAAAAAGTTAAAGTAAAGTTCCCCTTTCAGACCTGAAATAAGATGGGGAAAATTAAAGGCGATTGTTCGTTGTGCTGGCCACATGGAATCCTAGTTAACCGTGAGCTACAGAGACTGATGACCTTTACATCATCGCAAGATCCGAGAGGTCAACTTGACTTTTTGAACAAGAATCTGAAATGTATCAGATAAAAGAACTGAATGTATTCTAGATTGATCCTAGATCAATTACTTTTGATAAACAGCTAAACTCAGCCTAAGTTATGGAATAGAACCTTGAGTGTGATACGATAGCATAATATAGACGCTTAATTAGGCCTGCTTATTAAAAATTTAGATTCTAGATCTTATCTTATTGGGGGCACGGTGGTCGGATGGTTAAGCGCTTGGCTTCCGAACCTGAGGTCCTGGGTTCGAATCCCGGTGAAAACTGGGATTTTGAATTTCGGGTTTTTAGGGCGCCCCTGGGTCCACCCAACTCTAATGGGTACCTGACTTTAGTTGGGGAAAGTAAAGGCGGTTGGTCGTTGTGCTGGTCACATGACACCCTGCTCGTTAACCGCTGACCAAAGAAAATGATGATCTTAACATCATCTTAACATCATCTGCCCCATAGATCTTAAGGTCTGAAGGGGTGACTTTACTTTACTTTATCTTATTGTATAAGATTATTGTATATTATTGTATTATTGTATAAGTTTAAGACCACATAACAAAAGAGGAGATTACAGACAGGGTTACTAGAGCGATAGGATCTCAAGGAAACTAAAACTCTATGGCCATATTACAAGGTCTTCGTTGTTCGCAAAGCCCTTCCTTCAGGTAACAGTACCAGGAAAAAGAATTGACGGGCCTACCGTTGAAAGAAGTTCTATTCAAGGCAAAAGACAAAGAGGAATGAAGAAAGACGATTGACAAATTTTGTGTGATGCCGCAACGTCCAACAGACGTTTGTTAAATTAAAGGACTTTTTCTCAAAAGAAAAGATAATTACCTCCTACTAGTATCTAAGTCAATCTAGTTGTCACATATGCCATTGTAGATTTATCTGTATATTTCACGTTTGAGAGCTTGTATGCAAGTAGAAATCTAAATCCTTGACAGTGCCTCAGGATTTACCCGAGATCTATTTATAAATTATCGCCAGACACATATTTCAAAATCTATTGGTCGGTTTAAAAGAAAGACTTTTTGGTAGGTGGCGCTTGTAGAAAGGCGCCGAAGAGTCTAGGCAGGGTCGTCCTCATGAACAGTTGTGTTTTTAATAACTCTGAATTGTATTTAAGAAAGAAGCCTTTATATTATATTTGATCTTTTGAATGTAGGCCTACCTTGTACATAAGCTGTACTTACGTTAAATTTAAATAAAGTTCCTGAATTTTGTTTTCAACAAAGAATTATTCATTTGTGAATCCTAGATCGTTTTATTCAACATTGTTTTAATTCAAGATAAAATCCCCGGCACCACAATCTTCATTGTGACACTAGTCATTCATGTTAATCGGTGACTCTGGCAACCCATTCCATGCTTTCATAGCACTAGGGAAGAAAGAGCACAAATTTGTCTCAAAGTTTGTTATAACAAATGCGCCTTTGTGCCTTTATGTGTATTTTATAAGGACTTGTCTTAGTCGTAGTATTTTATGGTTAAATGTTTTACGATTATTGTGACTCTTGTTCTGAACGGTCTCTAGATTTAGTGACTTTATTTTCTTTTGAAGTTTGTAATTTTTTTCTGCTTAACATCGAGTATTTGTTGAGTAGAGATAAGGGATCTAGATTAATCTAGGATCTAGAGTCTAGATGATGTGTAGATGAAGATCTAAATCTAATGAAGTAGTTTTAAGTTTAGATTGAAGATTTTAGATCTAAAACGTAAACACCTTCATGTAGTCTAGGTCTGATGTATTTAATAATCATGGCTGTTATTTTGTTCGGCAATCATTTAGCCTGTAAGTTTCTATTGTATTGTTCATTGAAGACAGCAATTCGTATGTCATAAGGTAATGAAATAACAATACCAAAAAAAAGCATATTTGTAATGATACCCTTTATAAATTCACCATGTTTTGTTGCAATAGGAAGTTAATGCTTTTAGGTGCAAAAAAAAAAAAACAACAACTAGGAAACAACTCTAAAAAAAAAGTTGTGCATTAAATTATTTTCACATGTTTTGTTTGTGTTGATGTGTCTACACTCTAGTAGAGGACTGTGTTAGGAAGTGTATTGGATTTGTTTTTCAAATCATTGTTTTTGTTAGGGCCTTGAGTTTGTTATTTGAGACTTTGTCTATGTTAGATAATAGGGTTTGTTATTCTAGCCTTTATCTGTTTGAAAAGCCTTGTATGATACATTTATGATTAGAGAGTTGAGTTTATCTGTGGTTAGAGCTTTAGATCTTGGATCTGTATCTGGAGCTTCAGTTCAGCGGTTAGCCTAATTTTATGAGCTCTGATTTATGTTTTTAATATGCTTTTGAAAGTGTTTGGGCATCAACTGTAATGACTAATATAATTTGATGAGAATAATTATACTGGCTGAAACCATGCTGTATTTCTCTTTAAAATCAAACTGCATTTCCATTTTGAATTAAGCGCGTCACAAAGCGTCAGGTTATATTACCGTATGTCAAGGGTCCTCAAACCTTTTCAGCTCAGAGACCTTTTTACAAGCCATACGATGTTTATCTGACCCCCGTTATGCCCAATTAGCATATTTCAAACTTTCGTTCGATAATGCATCGAGATATATGACATTCATTGTTCCTATTGCCTTTGAAATTCAAATTGTAAATATTCAGCAGCATATATATGCAAGTTTGCCTTATGCTGTGCGCTCTTACGTCACCGTGTCTCAGTTCATTGTCACCATTCCCATTACACTCTTGTTGTTCTACAAATGACCACCTACGCTTCCAATATTTATCCATAATCTAACGGTTAGATGGGTGTGTAAACAATAATTTAACTTTAACAATTTAACTAACACCAACAATTTATCATAAAAGGTGCGTGACTTTTAACCAGACTAATGTCTGTGTTCTGTGAAGTCTACTTCTTTGAATGGCCAGATATAGCTGAGGTATCGTCGCAACGATTAATTAGTTTGTAAAATAATGTAACCTTCTACCACTACAGCCCAACATAACCAACAGCCTTTATGGCAGTGCTGAACAACTGTAAAAAAAACAACATACTATTTTTCCTTGGCACAGTCTGCAAAGAGCTGACAGCTCAGCAGTAAAAAGTTTCATAGGAGAAGAAAGAGAAGAAGAAAAAATAATGTCATATTCAGGCGCAAAATGTAATTCTATCACAGGACATATCTTCGTCATTGTTGTTTAGCAAAGCTGCTTCAACAGTAGTCATAGAATAGTTCGTAATGTTTGTAATAGACATATTAAACAATAGTGAGCAATCAGTTGATCATTATTCAAATTATTTGATCGGATTAAACTGGCTTTTAGCCAAGAAGTTTTTAGAATTGTATACACTTTTCATCTTTCTGTAGACCCCCTACGGTATCCTTGAGGACCCTTGATGGTCTGCGTACCACAGTTTGAGAACCAATGCCGTATTTTTCTTTATTAAATTTGGTAACATCACCGTTGAGGTTGAAAAAGAAAATCTTAAAGTCACCTCAGTCCTGTCTTCATCATAGTCTGGCAATAGTGCCATCTCGTCTAGAGAGCGGGTTTTTATAACTATAATACAAGTGAAAGCATATGTTAAACACACAGTTTCTTCTTGCAACAGTTTTTTTAATGTAAACTTGTAAGACTATCAGGGTGGGAGCAAACTGACCACATTTAAGCTGTTATCAATAGCCACTTTAGGCAACTTTTTTTTTAATGCAAGAGTTACTTTAAAGCAGAAAATACAAGTATTTATTTTATTGCTTGTTCGAAGAATAACTTCAATGATTAGTGCTGGTGATTAACTTTAACAATAATTTAATTTATTCGGACTAGATATTGGCCACATATTCACGTACTAGGAACTTAGGTTCGTTTCATTTAATTCATTGGCCTAATTCAGTCGTAGAACGACTATGGTTTATCTCGCACACTTCCTCGTGTGGCCTACTTCAGTCGTAGAACGACTATGGTTTATCTCGCACACTTCATCGTGTGGCCTCCTTCAGTCGTAGAACGACTGTGGTTTATCTCGCACACTTCATCGTGTGGCCTCCTTCAGTCGTAGAACGACTATGGTTTATCTCGCACACTTCATCGTGTGGCCTCCTTCAGTCGTAGAACGACTATGGTTTATCTCGCACACTTCCTCGTGTGGCCTCCTTCAGTCGTAGAACGACTGTGGTTTATCTCGCACACTTCCTCGTGTGGCCTCCTTCAGTCGTAGAACGACTATGGTTTATCTCGCACACTTCCTCGTGTGGCCTCCTTCAGTCGTAGAACGACTATGGTTTATCTCGCACACTTCCTCGTGTGGCTGTGGAGCCCTATTTTGGAGCGACACTCCCGTCCACAAATATCGCAGGTAAAGGTGGTCTTCGCTACAGTGGTAGAGGAGCTGGCCATTTTCCGCGTTGTCCGCTTTTCTTCCAGAGCTGAGGCCCATGCTCTTTCGCTATCTATAGCCTTTTTGGTCACTGTCTCTCTCCATCTGGTGCGGTCTATAGCTATGTCTTCCCACTGGTCAGTATTGATGTTCACTGATTTGAGGTCACGTTTTATTACATCTATGTAACGGAGGTGGGGGCGACCAGTTTTTCTTGAGCCAGTTGCAAGTTGTCTGTAGAGGATGACTTTTGGTATGCGTTTGTCCTCCATCCGGCGAAGATGTCCAAGCCAGCGCAGGTGACGTTGTCTGAGGGCTGTAAAGATGCATTAAATACAACATGTAGAAGGATCTGCCGTGGAGCTGATCATGCCCACTACTAACATATATGATTGTATGGTGTAATATATTAGTAACTGATGACTGCCACTTTGAAACACATATACTACAGAAACACATGAATGGTGTAAAAGTTTAATAAAAACATTTCACAAAGTGCAGTAAATAATGGTTCAAGTCTCGCTTTTATGTTATGATTGGGCCGCGGGTCTTCATTGTATTTGAACTCAAGTACTAAGTCTGTTCTTTATGAAATCTAGGTCTGGTACGAGTAGTTGGGTTACTGTACTACTAATACTAGATCGCATTTAGATTGTAATCTGGGTCTAATATTTGAAAGGGGATACATATTCGCTGTAAAAACATTTATGATGCACCGTAAATAACTTTATTCAATACAATACCGGGTAAACAAAAACACAAGGGGCAAATATTTACAAAGGCAGTAGCACAGAAACATTACAAAAATATTACATAAGTAAAGCACTACTTAACATTATATAAAATTATAGATCTATATACAACGAAAATAAAATAATCTACCATTGTGAAATATAAATAATACCAAAGAAAACTACAGAGGCGGCCTTTGGTGGTGGCACACAAGATTGTGGGACCTTTAAGGTCCCGCGTCTGAGCAAAGGCTGTGTATTGGAGATCCATTTGTCCCCATCATGCCATCATATACCAGTAAGCTCTGGAATTACATACAGCGTAGTGAATCTATTGGGAAAACATTTCTCGTAAACAATGACTTGTTATTACTCAATAGTGTTGAAGCCTTTCCAGCATCTATGTTAATTAGAGCGAAGGCTATTAGTAAGGTATTAAGCTTACAGTGTGTATAAGGCCCCTATTATGACACTCACCCTGGGCCTTCCTTACTGCCAAGGCCGCCTCTGAACAATAAGTGTCCCCTTCAGACCTTGCAATCTATGGGACAGATGATGTTAAGGTCATCTGTTTCTTTGGCCAACGGTTAACAATATAAACACTATATTTTTGTGCCGAATAAATTATTCTCACCAAGCTGAGTATGTGACTACGGCCTACATAAATACACAGACTCGCTGCTTGTAGGACAATTGATTGTGATCGATCATAATGTTTGTAGTTTCAATTGGGTGCACTACAGTGGAACCCGATTAAAAGCATATCACATAATGGCAATGTTAGGATAATCGTTTAAAATTGTAAACAATACAAATACATATTATATTCTTTCACTTGGACTCATTCAGCAGCTCCTTGCACGCTAGCTTTGCAATTAAACGAGTTCGATTGTATCAGAATGTCCTTTACAGAGGCGTCGCTAGGACTGGTGACATCCGGTGTTGTTACTTAATGACCCCGCCGTAGTAATATTTTCCCAAAAAATTTTTTTTTTCCAAATATAAAAAATTACTTTAAAAAAAAAAATATTATCTTCTTTGCTAAAGATAATAATAAATAAATAACATACAATTAAAAAATATTATTATTTTTAAATTTACTTTTTGTGTCAAGCCCTGTTCACATGGTGCGGTCAGTCTGGTACCTCCCCCCGCCCCGCACCAAGCCCCTACCCTCTCCACTAGCGACGCCACAGGTTCTTAGTGAAGCCTCTCTTTACCTCCAGTTTATTTTCAGAGTTGACACTGTCCTAGAGGGGTGTCCTAGAGGGGTGTCGTAACTCTGAATGTTCTCGTTATCATTATAAAGGAGTGTCGTATTTCTGAAGACTTTCGCTGCTAATACTGGTGGCCAGGATGTTGGTGTAGCAAGCATGGCCGATGTCGGAGTGGCCTGTTGGCCTGCCATTCGCTATATCGTCCAGTCGCTCCTCACTTGATTTGGTGACAATTATTTTGATGTCAAGTTCCTGGGGCTTGTCTGTCAAGCTATGGCCGTTTGATATTGTTTGAACTTTTTCGTTATCCTTCAAGCTGTGTCCATTTGGAAGAGTTTCATTTTTCTCCGTCTGCGGTAAAGTAAAATTGGAAATTAATTTGGACAATAAAATTACATTTCAAAAGAATAGCGCTATTTTGAGTGCATTCATTATTTTTTTACAACCCAAAGCACATACGTTAATTGAAAAAAAAAGCGAGAAGTGACAATTATTTTTATCAGATTGTTGTATGCTACTAGACCACACTTGGCATTCTTTTTTTATTCAGACCGAGACATAGTCCGAGGCCCATCCTCTGGATAGGAGGAGTTAGTCCGAGCTTCGGGATGGTTAAGATCACTCTTTTCGTGTATAATATACAACAGCTGAAAGGTCCTACGCAGCTGGAAAGTGGCAAGCCTCTCACATTACTAGAACCGGCCATGAGGACCTCAAATATTAGAATAGACTGTATATAGATTAAAAGTTTACTCGAAGTGTGTTTGAAGTGTGTGAGAAAAAAAAAGAAACGAACATATTTCAGATATAAGCAATTCCTCTCAATGTAAAGAAGAGTGTATTATGTGTAAAAGTTATTATACCTATGTATATAGTGTGTGCCCAATAAAAGAAGGGAACTTATGAATGTTTTTATAGTCTAGCACTTGTTGAATAAAAGTGGTCTCTTTTTACGATGCATTGGTAAACTGAGACATGCGAGTATTTGTTTTCTTTAAATTATACAAGGTTCCATTAGGTTGGTTGGAGTGTATAATAACATTTTATTATGTCATACCCTGCACACTACCTGGCACATCATCACGTGCCGGCCTTGCAGGTCAAGACTGAAGGAGACCATAAATAAAATAGGCTCTAAAATCTTTAATATTATGTTCAACGATAGGGTGGACGCCTGTTGACGGTGCATAGAGGTAAAATATTGAACTGAGATGGTACCAAAAGTTACAACATTCCAAAACTATTTTAACAGTTGACGTCATTAACCCGACAGAAGAGGTTAAGTGCTATAAGAGCAATCTCTCTATGGCCTCCGTCAGTCGCGAAGGGACTATGGATCATCTCATGGAAATGGGCATAAACTGTGGTCGAAACGATGTCGCTCACACATCAGTTCCCCTCTCTCCACGCAGATGATGTATCCAAAGGAACGGCAGTGCCGATACAGTTTGAGGTTAGCAGCGTCGCAGGTTCTGTCAGAGTGTAGCACTGGGTGCTGCAAACTGCCTTAGGGTCGCCAGCTCCTTGATTTTCCCTCAGGGTTGACTCCCGAAGCCTTTCCCTTGATTGGGTAAAGCTGCAAGGCAACAGAGGTTTGAATTCAGAGTTTTCCTTCTCCTAAGAGCAATATGTATATGATTTATAACTAATGTCCCTTAAGTAAGTGCAAAGAATGCTGGGACAATTTTATCTGGACATTTGAGCTAGTGAACAAACTCACAACTCATTAGAACCAATCAATGATCATTATAAGCTATGAAATTCCTTACTCAACATATGAACCAATGAACAGCAAAACAATGTTGCATGATAGACTTAAATTTACCAAAATCTTCAATATTTGTGGATATAAGTTCCTTTTTCAGACCTTGCGATCTATAGGTCAGATGATGTTAAGGTCATATTTTTCTCTGGTCAAAGGTTAACGAGCATGGTGTCATTGGCAAGCACAATGACCAACCGCCTTTACTTTCCCCATATAAAATCAGGTACGATATAGAGTCGGGTGGACTTAGAAGCGCCCTGAAATTCCGAAATTCAAAATCCCAGTCTTCACTGGACACCAAGTTGGGATGCCTATCACTTAACCACCCAGCCACCACGCCTCTGGATGTAACTTACCTGCGATTTATATTGAACTCCTAATCTCAGGGGCTTCCTAATACTTTCAGGTAGAAATGAAAAAGGAAATATGACGTCAAATAGGGGGCACATCAATTTTGGGTCGATTTCTTTGGCTTTCACTGCACCTGGTGTCAAAAGTAAACATCTAAGATAAGTATTGGTAGTGTCTTAGGCTGGTCATTATATTGGCTATAAAATAATGTTGGTCTTATAGAAAGAATTTCTAACTTATAGAAGTAATCGAAAAGAGAATCTTTTATTCCAATGTTTAATAGTTAGTCTCATATGTTCATTATATATTGTCTTACCCTCATAAGCTACAACGTACCACTTCTAAACGTGTAATTAATGGAACGTGGTCCACTTTATGCATATTAAATAGGTGTACTTTTTACTACTTGGCCAACTATTCATCAGTGATGTTCGGCAGGAGACGAATATGGCCGAATAATGAAAAAAAAAGGCCCAATATTCGGCAGAAGCCGGAGCCGGAGAGACTATCCGGTGCACCCCTACTTGTAATTAATGTTGTTTTTGCTTATCTTTAATTTAGTTGAAACCAATGGTGACATAAACTTGTTGGGTCTCGCGGCCAAATCAGTTTCAGTCTCACCAGCCAAATAGTTATGTAAAATGTCCACTTGATTCGAGAATGGTAAGTGGGAGAAAAATGTTACACAACAAAATATAAGGAATAACTTCACATTTACAGCCATATCTCTCTATGATCATATACATTTTGTTTCGATGTTTATAGCTGAAGTAGTTGACAAAGTAAACTTAAGCTTACCTGTTATAAAACTGACAACTAAGCCAATGACTATACAGGCTAATACCGCTGTTAAACTGTACCACATATAGGATAGCGTGTACAGACCATAGGCCGGGACTCTGAAAAAGTGTCAAAGAAAACATGAGTTATAAGCGTGGATCCTTAATAGAAAAACATAATCAGTGTAATTATATTTAAATCTTGCTACTGTGGTATTGCATCTGTGGATGCAAGCTTTAAAAGTGTTAAAAATAGATAAAATGGTTAAACAAAAAAAAAAAGTTTAAATAAAATTTAACTACATCTTTTTTTTCCTTTAAAGGGAGGGAATATGGAGGATAAGAAACAATGTTCTGCTTTGTATTGATTCTATTGCATTGAATTATTTATACCTAAGTAATTCAAGTTTAAAACAACCTTTAGGTGTCAGCTTCAAATGTCAATATCAGACTGAAAAGAAAACACATTATCTGCCCCTGACTTACGTGTCGTCCACTACTGACACCGTCGTTTTATTCATAGACATTAAGGCATCCAGACTGAAGGCGCTCAAGTTGCAGTTGTTTGTGAAGCGAAGAGCTTGTTCGTTTGGTGGTTTCACTACACTGGCCCCGACTCCAATCCAGAACATCAGAGTTAGACTGCCAAACAATCCTGCATAGGCGCCCTGGAAAATTCGTAGGTATGTAATCCAATCCATCTAGGCCATAAATGGGGCATTAGGCAATATTTTTACGTTAGTCACTTGACATTTGTTTTGTCTAATTGAGAACCATAAATTTATTCATACACCTATCTAGTCTTATATAATTCCTCACCGGGAGGAAGAGACTACCAATAGGCAATCAAGAGACTGTCAAAAGGTTATCAAACGAAATCAAAAGACTACCAAGATGCTACTCAAGAGTCTTTCAAAAGGCTACCAAGAGGCAATAAAGAAGCTACAAAGAGGCTATCGAGAGGCTAACAAAAAGCTATCAAGATGCTACCATGAGGCCGTCAAGAGACTATTAAAAGGCTACCAAGAAGCTATCAAGAGGCAATCAAGATGCTAACAAGAGGCCATCAAGAGCAATCAAGAAGCTACTAAGAAGCTATCAAAAGACTTCCGAGTAAGCAGGTGCCTTATAAATGTACTGATGATGTGAAATACTTTTTTGAAATTTTATTGAACTTTGTGACGACTATATTTTTACATACATTCATGAAATTCTTGTTACTTCTAAACCAAGACATACCTTAATCAACATATAGTATACATGTTGTGATAAAAAGCAATTTTTATTCAAATGTTTCCCACATAATATGTGTTGTCTCTAATGTCTCTAATATTGTCTTCATCTCTCGTTATGGCTAAAACAAATGTTGATCTAATCTTCATATTTATTTCAATTACTTCCCTTCAATTAGAGGGCGCGCGGTGGTCGAGTGGTTAAGCCCTTGGCTTCCGAACATGGGGTCCTGGGTTATAATGTCGTTGAAGGGCGCCCCTGAGTCCACCCAACTCTAGTAGGTAACCAACTTCAGTTGGGAACAATAAAGGCGGTTGGTCGTTGTACTGGCCACATGATACCCTGCTCGTTAGCCATTGGTCAAAGAAACAGAGGACCTTAACATCATCTGCCCTATAGATCGCAAGGTCTGAAAGGGGAACTTTACTTTTTTTTTACTTTACAGGAAGGTAGGAAATAGCAGAGGGTATGATTGGGGACCATATGAAATGAGTCTCAACTTACCAACTCTAGATCTAGCTTGTTTCAGAATAAAATCTCAACTTACCCATTTGTTGGCCCAAGGAAAAAACATTCCCAACGAAAACAGTCCTAGCAGTGGCCCACCAATCATTCCAAATAGAGACAGCGCAGCCTACAATAAAACAATTGTTGACCAGACACTATAAATAAACGCCAGAAATAAAAACCTCAATTTTTTTATACGTCACAGAGGACACCCATTTTAAAGTGTCACTAATGACACAGAGAGGTATATACTAACTACAGATTAGTACACACTTCCACTATACAGTTGTGTTAACTATAAAGAAGTTTATAGTATTGGACCTTCAATAGTATATCAATTTTATAATTATTATGAAGAAACTCCTCATTTGTATGTAGAAATATTTAGTTTTGTTGTTTTTATCAATATGGATCCCATTTTTTTACAGCTTATATTGACTCACTCTGTCTGACTAGATGTGAAGCTATTTCCCTTATTACACGTCTCTTTGTACATGCTTTTCCTTCCACTTACCATTCTCGTAACAAGTTGGAATTTTGTAAAATTATACATAGTCGATCACAATACATGAATCAATAAAAAGATTAATGAAGTTAATCAATTAGTGTTACATAATTAATTTTGTTTTAAATAAAAAGGGAGCTTATTCCTGCAGTATTGAGATATATGGCTCTGATTTTGAGATATTTCTCCTTAGAAACGTTTTTCTTTATAAAAAATCATTTTATTTTCCCTATTGTATATCAAAGCTAGTCAGAATGTAAGGATGATTATAAAGTTCATTTATGTTTCTAACATGGTTAACATGCTTTTAAATGTATTGCTAGTTGAAGTTTTCAGAGTAATAGATTCACAAGCAGATCATAGAGATGTGAATACATGTAAAAACTCTGCATTAGTAACTGCTATACAACTGACACTGACCTGTAAGATACTGCCGAGTTGTGCTGCCACAAATGTCAGGCCGAGACAAATCAAACCAAATATTAAAGCTGAGAATGACATTGAATGTAACAATGTTACAATACTGCATAAAATCTAACAAGGTTACAATACTACATTAATTAAATGTAACAAGGTTACGATGCTACATTAAAGCAAACAAGGTTACAATACTTCATTCAATGTAACAAAGGATTATTTTGTATATCTAACAAGGTTACAATACTTCATTCAATGTAACAATTGATTATTTTGTACATCTTACAAGCCATTCATATTAAAAATATAACAAGAAAATCATGTTAAAAAATATTTTAAAAAAAAACTGCATTATTAAACTTCAAATATAATAAAATAAAAAAAAAATTGTTTTCTTGGATTCGGGTAACGAATCTGTGACGCCGTCTGCTGTTAGAAAATATGCATTTCCTGATTCAGCCAGCCAGGAAGGTATATTTGTGTGATTATTTATTGCTATGGTCATTATATGAGCATCTAGATCTAACACTAGACCTAAGGTCTTAAGAGCTAGTCTAGATCT
>JADKLZ010003886.1:23729531-23760446 GCA_021533235.1 Biomphalaria straminea
TTGTAATAATAAATTTTCTAAGACTTCTAGACATTTCAACTAAATAGATCTCACTACATATTGTAATAATACATTTTCTAAGACTTCTAGACATTTCAACTACTCAGATACCTCAAAAGTTTTGAAGCGGAAATGACTTCATTAGTCTGATAATCTTCCCCATGGATAAACATGTCAGTCCTAGGATAAATAAAAAGTGTTTAAACACAAATATTTATTACATGGATAAAAAAAATGTTTGATTGAAAAAAATATTCAGTAAAATAATTTATGTCTTTACAACTGCATTAGCACAGTTCTGAGGTTTACAATAGAAATTTTTTTTTATATTTTCTAAATAAACATATATTGTAGACAGGGACGGACTGGGTATCAAAATCGGCCCGGGCATTACCATATAAGCCGGCCCACAAACGAATTACATGATTTATCATGGGCGTAGCCAGGATCTTTTCGGTTGGGGGAGGTATCTCCCCCCCCTCTGCAATGTATATATATGTAATTAATCTTTAATAAATTCTGACCTTTCATTAGGACGTTTTTTTAGCCTAGAATAGGTTCTTTTAATTAGTGGAAAGATAGTACACACCACCAAGGACAGAGAATCTAGGGGAGCGCTGTGAGGTCATTATATATTTTTGATGAATTTCAAAAGAAAAATAATTGAAAAAAATGAAAATAAAAAAAAAACAAGAAAACGTGGTTGGGCCTCCGTGTCTTGCTGCTGTCACTTTTTTTTTTTAAGTTGTCTGTCTGCATTTAATTTTTTTTTTCTTTGGTCACGACCAGACCGGCCCATTTGGTACCGGCCCACCGGGCATTTGCCCGTTTGCCCATATAGCCAGTCCGCCCCTGATTGTAGAATTTGTGAATCTATGTAAAACTTCTGTCCCTAAGTACATTAAAAAAGACAAATCAACAGTGTCATTTTGTTTCATAAGCCAAGTCAGTGTTAGCTCATGAATTCAAAAGAGAAGAAGTTATTACATTGAATCAACTTTTTGTCACACAATGATCAGTAGGTCAAACAGACTCATTCTACAGATAACATAAATCATGGAATGCTTTACAATAGAAACAGTAAATATATTGCATTGATTTACACTTAAATAGAACTTTTCACTTACTGGGCTGTGTCGGCTTGACCAGTTTCAGTTTCATGAGTCTGGATTGAATCCATAACAATACGAACTCCAACCTTTGAACTTAGGTCACTGAAATATAATGATTTTGTGCATGTGTAAAGGGAGGTAATCTAAAAGGTAAAAGTATCAAGTATTAGTGTTTGTGTGAATGAAATGAATAATGACTGAATGATTTGTTGTTTAATTTCTAATTAATCCTCTGCTTGCACATTGTTCTACCTACTGGCTTACCTAACAATTTTTTCTTTAAATTCTCCTACACTGTTTATAGATCTTCTGAAGATTATTTTGAGCCTCTGGTCATCATTTATCAATGAGATCTAGGGTAAATGTAAAATGAAAGATGTAAACAAATGAAAGAAATTTATTATAATTTACAGAGTACAATATAAAAAACATCAACAAACTGTGCATATTTACTAAATGTTTAATTGATAAATCATCCATACAGATAAGAGCCAATATAGACTGTACAAAAGTGCCTTTATGAAAGAACAAGTGGCAGCAGGATAAAGTGCAACCTACATCTGTACATAGGTAAATAGATATTGAGCAATTTGTTTTTGAGATTAACTTGGCTATACAACAAAGCAAATTGTCAGCTAAATAGAATGAACAAAAAAAGTTTTTAACTGATAAGCTATTCAGAAGGGTATTCAATTAGCTAGGTTTTTCTGTCATATTATTTAAATTAAAAACATAAATTAATATCTTTATTAATTTTTAAATATATGACAATTTTTAAATGTAAAGAGATTCTAAAAACAGTTTTAATGTTTTAAATTTAGTAACAATTTATTATGAAACAAACAACAACAAAAATTAGAAGCTATTTTTAATATGCTTTCAATTAAAACTTTATAAGGATTTCTCACTTTACAATTCTAGTGTCAGAAACAGATTTTTTTTTTTTTAGGCTTTGATTGATTAAATGAAAGTTTTATTTAAATGAGCATCTTATATTGCTACTTTAATTAAAACACATGAAGTTTTAAAACATAATTGTGTCCCCATATCGCTACCAAAGATTAGAACAACTTCTTTGAAGAGCAACACATCCAAGCTCTCTATAAATTATAAAATAGCCTCTAAAATCAAGTTTCAATAAACAATCAAAAGATACAAATGTGTTAGTCTAGTAACTTACTCTAAGTGTGGCTGTGTCTGTAAGCCCTCCTTTATCTGAGACCTTCAGACCAACAGTGAAGAAGCCAGACATTTGTGTTTTAAAATACATGTTTGTTTTGATGGAGCCGTTGCTGAAGAGCTTGAAAGGCTCGATGATGCCCAGATTGAGCAACTCTTGGTTCAAATTGTCTGGGTGGGCCACAAAGTTGGATGTAGAATTGAAGAAGTCGACACCCCATCTTTCAGAGTCTCTATCTTCAACAACATCCTAAGGTAACATTGTAATATACAACTACAAAATAAATGCCATTGTTTCTGTTACATTATATGATATTATACATTATAATATTATTGCATCATTTTAAAGAAATAATAATAATGAAGTGTTTCAAAATGAAATATTTTTAAGTATGAAAATTCTAATCTAATAAAAAGTTGGGTTTGTATGGCTTCAGAAAAAAGACCTCTAAAGGGCAATTATCTCATCTAAACAAATCCATTGTATCAAAAATGAAGAAGTCTACTGTAAGTTTTATTTGTTACTTACAATAATATATATGTAAAAGAGGGACTAAAAGCAAATATTTTGTATATTTATTTCATCTGTTTTTTACTTGCCTTAAGTTCCATAATAAATTTACCAAACTGTGTGACCCTTGTTATGCCTAATGTCAGCTCCTTACTCTTGAACTGTGGCGGATTGTCGTTTACATCTTGGACCTTGGAAGTAAATTCAATGTTGTAATTCCAATGAAAAGTATTTACTACATTATATAAATATATAATAATAATAAGGCTTTTCTTCGAGTCCAAAGATTAGTGAGGAATGCAGTGTATAAATATAAATAAATGTTATATCTGTATAAATATAAAGGAAGAAAGAAAGAAATATATATATAACTGTATTTCATGTTACCCATCAGCCAAGAGGGATGTAATCTAATAGATCATTAACATAATGAATATTCAACTTTCTAGACATTTTCAATTCAATGAATCAATTTATGTAACAATTCACCTGTACTTCTATCCACAGTTTGTCAGTATTAGTTGGTCTAAACATTGATGGATACAGTTGACCCTTTTCAAAAGGATAAATCTTATCAATGGTGACAGTCCTACAATAAAATTTACAACAATATTGTTACATACAAACATACATACAAATGAGTAATTTTATTAAACAAAACTTCTAATTTAGTAAATTTTATATTTTAAAATGACATATAGTTTTAATTGAACTATAGTATAAATACAAAAGTCGACTTTATACAGAATAATTTTAGCTATAATGATGTTTTTATAATAATAATTATTATGAAATTATAATGTTTAAAAAAAAAAAAAGCTACATAAAAAGCCATTTCTATTATGGCTAGAAACTTAAAAAACCAAGAGTCTAGAAAACATACTTGAAACAGTCATCAAGTGCCTGGATGACAATATTTATAAATGGGTAACTTTCTCTGTCCAAAGTTTGATTCAAACACAACATCCCAGAAAATGTATCCAGAATAAATGTCTCAAGCAGAGATGATCCTGAAACAAGTTATTGGAATTGTTTACATTCAAAACTGCCTAACAAAACAATAGAATATTATCTTATAATATGACCATAGACTAAGGAACATTGTAAGTTAAATTGTTTAGATACTAAAGACATGACAGTTCAAATCCTGGTAAGGACTATTTTACTTAGGAATTTTATGTATATTCTGATAAATGAGATGACCAAATGAGTCAATGGATGCAGATATAAAGGTTAGGTTCAGCTTTTTGTGGATATACTGTGTTGGTAGGTATGGACTGAATTACTTGAATGGGTTCAGTTTTATACTAATACATGCTTTTATAATAGTATGGTATATTTTGTGGCCCCATAACACTTTTGGAGACAGTGGCCTCATCACTCCCTGGAGATAGTGACCCAATAAGACTCCTTGGAGAAAGTGACCCTATATAAAGGCCTAGACATAAAGGCCCAATAAGACTGCCTGAAGATTGTGGCCACAAAATAGAATAAGCTTTCCATCACTCATCTTTTTCTTAAAAGCAATCACATCATCCTCTGTCCAAGGAAAAATATTAACATTACATTTAAGTAATTCCCAAGCCTAACCATTAGCATAGTTTCAAAAGTTTTAAAAAACTCTTGTGAAATTTGATAACATACCATTTATTACATACCTATCAGGTAATAACAAATGACTGTATAGGTAGAGTTCAAATCTCTGTCAATTGCCAAGCTTACATTGGTGCAGCTTTGTTGATTCTCCACAATAGCAATGGGGAAGGGGGCAGGGAGATTAACAAATTCTGGCTTGTGATCATTCTTGTCAATAACAATGATGGTCATAGTCACAGTAGCAGTAAATGGAACTGGCACACCTTGATCCCTGGCCTCAAGTTTCAGCTGCAAGTCAAATATTTCTTAAAAGTAAATTTTTTAATTCTAGAAGTTTGTACTTCTGAAATTGTTTCTCAAAATAAAAAAAAACTCATTATGTTTTAAATGCCTGAATGATAAAAATCAATGTAACGAATATTTAAAAAATGTCTTGAAGTTTTAAGGTTTCAGTAAGTAGATGCAATATTTAATCATATAAATATATCTACATTCTCAAACCCTCTAATAAATCATTATAACCTTAATGTAAATAAGATATTATTCCAATAAAAATGGCCAAACCTCATAACGAGATTGAGTTTCAGCATTCATTTCATCTTTAGTGGTGATCAAGCCAGACAGTTCATTCACTGTAAAAGCTTTGGAGCCATCATATTGATTGTTGACAGGGGAAATGGCAAAATGAATTTCTCCATTCTTGCCTTTGTCTGCGTCAAAAGCTTCCAGCTTAAAAACAGATGTCCCAATTTCTGCATTCTGCAGATGCCAAATCATACAAGTTTAGTCCATTAAGTTAAAAATACATAAAAATATATTTAAAAAAAACAGTTTAATTTGAGAGCACAATAAATGGGGAAAACCATTATATGAAATAGATTACAATGTAGAGGAATTAATTGTTTGTTTTTTTTTCTCAAAGAAAGAAAAATGCCAGAAGTTTTTAAAAGTTATTCAGTTCAAATTTTTCGCTTCTATGTACTGATCTTATTTGACATCTCTATCATATATCAGTTTACCTCTTGTACATAAGCCATGGCTGTACTAGTACTTGGTCGTGTGAACTGAGGGACATTGTCATTTACATCCACTATCTCAATAACAACTTTCTTGGTGGCATTAAATTTCTGGGCCTTGTTGGTTGCCATGACAGTCACGTAGTAAAAACCTGCATACCCATGAATGGACATGGCAGGGGAGATAACTCCAGTGTTATTGTTTATCTTGAAGAAACTAGTTCCTGAACTCAATGTGGCATTGGTGTCAGACGTTAGAGAGTAGCTGTTGATTAAAAGTATTGGTAAGTTACTTAAAGCTTCTCATGTCTCTTATGATAAGGTTATTAATGTATTTTAATAACGAGACAGCTGGAGGTCACTCACAAAGGCCGCGGGATACACATTTGAGACCAAAAGAAAATCTGCCGCCGAGGACAAACGCAGACAACGAAAAGAAAATCTAAACCGACCACCTGCGGACAATGGTTTTGCTTGCCCTGGATGTGGCAAAATATGTAGGTCACAGCTGGGACTGCACAGCCACGGGAAACACTGTATTCCTCATTAATCTTCGGACTCGAAGACAAGCCTATTATTATTATTTTAAGAAGCTCTAAAATTTAAGTTCTAGTTGAAACATTTTTAATGAAAATAAGATGATAAATACAATATCATTAATAGCTCTATAAATAGAGGGGGATAAAGGAACGACAGGAATAAGTCAGCCCTAACTCAATCACTGATGATGTTGCAACAACCTTGTTGTCTAATGGAAAAATGTTGCTTTCACACTTGAGGGTGACATAAACAAACAGAAATTAAGTAATTTAATGGTTTTAAAATTCATTTTTTATTTTAGCTTAAAACAGTTTCCAGGTAAAAATTAAGTATCATTAAAGTTCATCACCAACCACATCCTTTTTCAAAACAAGTTCAATATTAAATAATAAAGACTTTCATATTAAAAAATATAAAGATCTGATTGCATTTCCTTTGGCATTTCAGTCACTGCTTATTATTCAGAGGTTATGTATAGCCTTTTCATCCCCCACTGGGGCCCAGGGTAACAGTGAGTAGAAGAACATCGGTTTTCTGAAATGTAGATAGCGCTGAACAGCAGTTTACTTAAGGATTAGCCAAGCCAAGATCTCCTGGTTTTTGGCTGATTCCTGGGCCTCCCTTATGGGCAAGAGCTGGACTGACTGGCATGGCTTTTGCTTAGTCAAGATGGTTCAATTTGCACCCACCAATTAAGCTCTAACTAGCCCTTTCCCTAGCGTGCTGGTAGAGGAATGCATTGTAATAAATGGTAACTTTGATACTGAGAATGTCAAACAACATGCACCAACCCACTCCTTTCCCTGCAGGTAATTATTTTTCTTGTTAGCCATTTGCCATAGAAACTGCCCCATAAATGGCAAAGTCTTAAAGGGGTATCTTTACTTTTTTTTAAATCATCACCATAAAGTATAAACATGAGACAAAGTTTACTAACATCACTCTCCCATTGTCTGTAGTTTTGTCATCAGCATCATCTGCCACCAGTGTTACCACTGACACTGACATGTCAGCTGTTTCAGGAATAGAAGGTTTCGCTGGGTTGACAGAGATAAACACTGGAGGGTTGTCATCTACATCCAGGATGATAAATGTAATGGTATTGGTACGATTACTTTTCCTGTCATCTGGGTTGGCTTTGGAATCAGAGGCAACTATTTCAAGCTTGTAGAATGGCTTTGTTTCACGATCAAGAGATTTGGCAACTGTCAGCTCACCCTGGTTGAAATTACAAGAACAATACATTTTACATTTCACAAATCATATTAAATATAATAAATTAATGTGCAAAACATGTAGTAGTCTACAATTACTTAAGGAGAGATGAAATAAAACTACAATTATAGCCAGCCCTTAAGCATTGGGATTAAAATGAAAGTGCTATACAGTCTATAATATGATGTATTAGTAAAGTTCAAAATATAACATTTGAATTGAAAGTTCATTTAATTTTTTAATATCAAGATCTTCAAGTTAAATGAATAAAAATCATTTGACATGGATAAACATATTTATCATACACTAGTTAAAAATGGTTTATTTATATAATAATGTGTATTCCTTGTATTAAAATGTTTTAAACTATTCTAGATTTTAAGATTATTTTAACCCAGAAGGAATCCAACATAAAATGTTTTGTCACTAAATCAAAATTTAAAAAATTCCACCGACTGCATTATAGGAAGTTATTTTTAAAAAGTCACTTTTTCTTTTCAAATAAACATTTAAAATAATTGAAATTTCATAGAAAGAATAGCAAAAGTAAATCACTAATGAAACCAGTTAACTGCCTAATTGTGTGGCATGCTCCCTGCACTGTCATCTCAGAGGTCCTGGGAGTGAACCTTGACCTTGCTGTACAGCATTAAGTTTGGTCTAGGATGTAATAATCTTCAAATATAAAAGAACAGCCAGAACATACAATAGAAAACAAAAACAATTACTGTATTCATAGCAATGGAAAAACTGCCATCATTGTCCTCTCCATCTAGCGTGTAGAACACAGTCCCAGCATCCCCTATATCTTTATCAGTGGCTGCGAATCTTGTCACCAGGAAACCAACGCTCTCATTCTCTAGGACTCCGTAGGTCATGTTGTAAGGCTCAAAGACTGGAGAGTTGTCGTTGGCATCTAATACAGTCACTGTGACTGTGGCTGTTGAAGTCAGCTGGGGATAGCCATTGTCTCTTGCTATCACTTCAAATATTTCTTTGTCACTTTTCTCTCTGTCCAGTTTGGCTTTAAGCTGCACAATACCTGCACACAGATATTTTTGTTTAAATAACAGAATGAAATGAGACATCTTAGTTTGATAAATATTGCTTAATAGCTGACCAACAACTCTTTTTAGCGGCCCCCGAAAGGGAAAAAGGTGCTATTAGTTTTGTGTGGCCCGTCTGTCCGTCTGTCCCATTTAGATCTCAGAAAGTAGAAGAGAAAATGAAAATTGGACATCCCAATATCTTAGATCATTCAAAGTTCTGATGCAACGGCTACTTTTTTTTTTCTAAAAGCTAAAAATCTAATTTTTAAAAATCACTTATGCAAGCAGTATTTAAAGAGAAAAAACCTAATTAGTATGCATTATAAATGAGACCTAATTTAAGACAATTAATAATGTTATAAATTGCATTGTATTTCACGATTAAACTTATATATATTTGCAATCTAAGTAACCAACTCATAAAAGAGGTATGGCAGTTGCATAGAACATCAGCTTTACAAGGCAAACGTTGAGAGATCAAAGCACGGAAGATGTATATTTTGACCGCTGGGGTACTACATAAGATCTGTCAAACTTCTTTCTACATTCTTATCTGTCATTTATCTTTGATATAATTTCATTTGGATGTTCTTTCTGAAAATATTGAAACCTGCCTGGGTGGACCACTTCGGGGGCCGATTTTAAGTTTGTGTTTTCACACAAACTGTCTTTGTAACCTTGTTTTTTATGTACATAGTTGTTCAGAATCCAAAAATAAATCTTTCATCAAAACGCATATTATACAACTAAATAATTTCAGTGTTCAGTTGGTGCTAAAACTTACCATCACTGCTGACAGCAAAAGCATCGATAGTAGAAGCACCCAGACTGAATGTAACTGTCTGTCCATCATCAGCATCAGTTGCTGACAGCTGTACAACCAATGCCATGACATTTTCCATTTCATTGATTCTGACATTGTAGATGGGTGATGGCACAAACTTTGGTGGGTTGTCATTGTAGTCTAACAAAGTGACACTTAGAGTAGCTGTGAGAACAACAGAACATTCAATCTACCAGCAATAGAAGATGCTAACTACAAACACACACACACACTAACAATGAAAGAAAAGAAACAAAAAATGCTTTTCAAAATTGTTTAGATATTTTTTTAAGTTTGAATTTTTATTAACTATACCTCCTAAGGACAGCTACTACTTTTATAAATATATTGATTTATCTTTACCTGTAGCCACTTGTTTTCCAGTTTGGGAATAAATATCTTCCACAAGAATTTGCAAAATTACTCTGACAGCTGTCTCTCTGTCCAGTGTATTGTTAACAAAGATTTGGCCAGTGTTGGAATTTATGCCAAAATAATACTGTAGAGATAAAAAATAATAATCCTTGTAAAAAAGATTTTGTATAAATGATTGTGTATTTATGTGTAAAAGTTAGGGGGTATTATAGGTCTTAAGAATGGTTCTTTTGACAATTAATTTTTTGTTGATATAAAGGCCTAGTGAAAAAAAGCTTAAGTAGCAGTTAAATTAAAATTTACAAGGGCATTATGTGGAAAGATAAATGCCTTAATTTGTCCACAGGTACACAATGGAGATGGAGGGACTCAGAAAAATAAAGACACTGAGTCCAGAGTCAAAATTCCAGAGTCCAAACTGTAGCCTTAATCTTGGAACCCAAAACTTTCAATTCACTAGCTAAGTACTTCCCATTTAGGCCACAATATCAAATAATGATAGTCACAATATCCCATGATGGTATGAACCAATAAAACTAATGACTAGACCTACTTTGACTCCAGTGCTGGTTACATTGATTCTATCCTCCAAACTATTTTTGCTGTATGCCACTACTTCACCAATGCTGTAAACTAAACTGCTGTTCAGATCTGGATCTGATGCACTGTACAGAAAGACAGGGGAGGAGATCTGTGTGTTCTCATTGATTTCAACACTCTTTGAGGGAAATGGAAAAACTGGAACTTCATCGTTCACGTCTGTCAAGTTAATCTGTTAAATATTATAGAGCTAGTACAAGTAGGAACAATTTGTACAACATTAAAATAAATTTTCTAAAATTAACCAATTAGTTAATAAATTATAGTTTATTATCTATGTTGTTTGATGTCTAAATAAGGGAATAACTGCTACTTAATGAGAGATGTGTATATATATATGGATTTAATACCCTTACTACATTTGACAAGTTTTTTTTTTCACCTCCCATGCATAATTATTCATAGTCATTTATAGCCTAAATTGTGCCAATGTGCTAAAAATAAAAAAATAAAAAACAATCCAATCCATAGTTGATGACAATATATAAATCAATCCAAAAATTAACCAATCAGTTAATCAAATAGTACTAATAAATTTTGTTTTATATGGCAGAAAAATAAATAAAGTTCTTCACCTTAGATAAGCTTTGTTTTAAAAAAAAAGTAATCTTTTTTGTTTTGCTTGTTTTGATTAGACCTACTGATATGAACCAGGAGAAAAGAAAAAGGAATGAACACTACTAAAGGTAATTCTTATGAAATAGGGGAATGACTCTAAATAAATCATTCTTAGTATGGAAAAGTAAAGTAAACATATTGCTACTTTGTGATTACTTTGAGAAAGTTATTCATTGAAAAATACAAATGTGTTATCTAATAATTGTTCAACGGTGGTTCGGATTTTTTAAATTCATTTATTGATCTGCTTGTAACAGCTTCTTGTCATTCCCTTGTCGCAAACAATACCATTAAAAAAAATGTGCATTTAAAAAATATTGACACTTAAGGAAATAGCAGGAGCTGATAGTCAGATACCTTCAATATACAAAGTCCAATCAAAGGTGGTGTGCCCCGGTCAATGGCTGAAATGTTTAATATGTACTCTTTTTTTGTTTCTCTGTCCAGCACTGCTCCACTCTCCACTTCTACAACTCCGGTCTGAAAGTTGATTCGAAATTTGTCCAGTGCTCCGGTCTCGATACGATAAATAAAGTCATTGTTAGGACTTGTACCATCAAAATCTGTAGCAACTACTGTGATGACAGCCAATCCTTTAAGTACATAGGAATATAAATAATTATTTAATATTTTATTGTTTTGGCTCTTTGAAAAACATAATTAACAATAAATACTCTTTATATGTAATTACAGTAAACTTGCTTAGAAACATCACAAATAAAAAAAAAATAGTTTGTACAAAAAATGTTTGCTATAAAGAGTGTAAAAATAAATATGGTTTTAATTTAAAATATGTGTTGTTTTTTTTAATGAATGTCCATTTTCTTGATGCTGTTGATCATCAAATTAACAATTATTAGTGTAGGAAAAAAATTTGGTTGTTTGCAATGATCTGTTTATAGCTTGACCTTTTACCCCCAATCCTGGTGAAACTTATTTTTGCATCTCATAAACTGATCATTAGAAACAATGTAAAATGGAATAACCACAATTGGTTATGACATTACCTTGTATGATTGTCAGGGCTATATTACTTTTTATTTTTATATGTTAATGCTATTCAAACAAAGTTTATTTTTCATTTCTTAAGATAATATATCTTTTAAAACTCTAAATTTGTCATTTATTATTATCTTATAAATGTTAAAATAATTTTTTTTTATTTTTTAAATAAAGTGAACTTTTATTGATGACATATTAAAAGTATTTAAAAGTGTTGTTTTTTTTTCAGTTTATCATGAATTAGATATGATTAAGTCTACATATGAATAGTATATAGCTTGCAGGCCATATATCTTTGCAGTCCTTTAAATTCCAAAATAAATGTTGAAGTTAACAAATAGTAGCCTAATTAGTATTAAGAATAACATCTCATTAGTAGAAGAATCTTGCCTTCTTGAGCATTTTCAGCAATGGTTGTAAAATATTCACTTTTTGAAAATACAGGTGCAAAATCATTCACATCCTGAATACAAAAAGAACAAATTATTTTAAATATATTTTTGTTGAAAAATTATTTATTTCTTAAAAGTAAGACTATAAAATGTTTGTTTTTTTAAATTTCAAAAAAGACTAAAATGTATACTTCTATCTGCTTATTTAATAATTATGCTAAAAAGTTTGGTGATAAAAAAAACATTACATATTTTAGAGAAATGGTCAGTAATAAATATTTTTTCCAACATAACTTGTATTTTAAAACATGTGGACACCGATAGACAAATAGACTGATATGATTTGAACCCAAAGTATAATGGATAAGTATTTTTTTACTTATCTCTTTAGGTTCTCTCAATATGGCAGAAAAACAAATCTTTTCCTTTGAGCAGCTCTGGATCTAATTTTCAGGTTTTCCCTTAATAAATGGCCAATAATAGGAAAAAAGATCCTCACATTTAGAGCCAAACCTAAGCCAACTGAAGTTGCATAAACTAGTTGTACTTGTTGATATATTTCAACAAGAAAGAAAATAAAGTAGTTGGCACTGACACAGATAAGTTTAATTTTGACATTATTTACAATATCAATGAAAGATTTGGGAACTAAGGAAAAGATTTTTATTATAATGTAGTTAGCATAGATTTCAATTTTGACATTATTTATAAGGTCTAAGGTATAAATCTGGGACAAAAAGAACAGAAGTTTATTGTGTCCTAGATGCACATGTTTGTACAAACTTTCTTACCTCTACAGTGATGTTCACTTCAATTTGAGATGACAGAACTGGATCCGCAGAATCATAGGCCTCAACAATTAGTGTCACTACACCTCCCAATATTTTGTCCAGTTTTTCATAGTCTATTGGACTAGTAACTGTTATTATGCCAGTTTTGGAATCGATAGTAAAATTGTTGGTCAGTCGAGCAGGGGTGCTGATAATGCGATAAGACACAAGACTATTGTTTGTGTTAGGCTCATCATCGTCAACAGCCTGATTATAAAAAAAAAAGAAGACTTGAAAAACTTTCATTCTAATAAAAAGAAAAATGTGTCTTTAATTTTGTTTTAAATGGAATTTTCTAACATTTTTAAATAATTGATGGTGCAAAAAAAATCTTTTGGAATATACAATTTAAACATTTCTGAAAGAGCCTATATTCAATAGTTTACTGCTAAAAAGAAAATTTAAAAAAAATTCTCAGGGTTTATTAAAAAGTATATAGAAATAAAAATGTAACTATTTAGATTGACCTCAGATTTTTAAAACCTATGTTGTAATTTTAAGATGCTTATAAGATGGAAAGAAATGTATAGAAATATATATTGATATACCTCCACTTTCAAGGGTCTTAAAAACTGTGATGATCCTTCTCTGATTGTTCCATAGTAGTCATCTCTAATGAAGATTGGCTTTTTGTCATTTCTGTCCAGTATGTTAACAGTGATTTCAGCAGGTGTTCGAAGCCCACCTCCATCTCTAGCTTCTATTGTTAAAAAATACTGGCTCATTTCTTCTCTATCTAAATTGCCAGCTACTTTAAAAACTCCTGAGTTTGGTTCAATTTTAAATCTGAAAAGAAAAAAAATTAAATAAAATTTATTAGTACATCTAATGTATTAGAGCATGTGACAGTAGAGCAGCAAAAGAATCAGGTTTTCAATTGAAAGACCTCACATTTGACACTATGACAACTAATTCAAAGTTTTAACTTTTTGAAATGACCTAAAGAAAGTGAACTTTACATCATTGTCATTAATCACTAGCTCTTGAAAGTAACTTCATTTTGTTTTAGTCTTAAAGGTAATTATTTATGACATAAGACCTCACCTTCCATTGCCGCCTCTTAATGAATATTGTATAACTTTATAAATTCCTGAATCCAAATCTGTTGCCTTTAATTAAACAAGGAGAAACAAAAATTCTTTAAAATATGGTATTAACAAATGAGAATTTTGTATCAATTGAGTCTTTGAAGTTTTTTAGTGTACACTACATGTAAGAATTGAAAAGATTTGTATTTTAAAAAGAAAATATAATTTTTAAATTCCTAAGCATTGCAAATCTTCCAACTGTGGCTTTATTATTGAATTGACAACCATGTTTTTTTAATAGAGCGTCCATAATATTGCTTATTTTATCCATTTAGCTTGAAATCTCTTCCTCTTGTTATACTCTGATATTATGCTTTAGGGTTACATTATTTCTTGACAATTGTTAATCCTAACAAAATTTCATATTTACAAGAATTATTACCATTTCTGATTATTAATTTATAAATATTTGAATGTAAATAATTATTTATTATATCTGCAACAATGATTGCATTTTAGGGTAATTTTTTTTACATACTAGCACTTACATTAAATGTTTGTATTGATGTATTTATGGGAGTATTTTCATATACACTTAATATGTAACTAGACTGTGAGAAAACAGGTGCATTGTCATTCATATCTTCTATGTTTACAGTCACAGTTGTGGTACTTGAACGTTTTTCTGCTGTATTTACTTCTCTTGCGACAACCTGGACCATAAACAGTTTGATAATTAACACTGGTAAGATCATTCATTCTACACCAAAGTTACTCTATAAAACTGTATTACTTTATACAAATCAATTTAAAAGTGTTTAAATTAATGTTATTAATGATTTTTTTGTATGTAAAAAAAAATTATTATTAAAAATAGTTTTTTAAAATGTGACTCTACTAACCAGCAAACATTTTTTTAAGAAAACAATAATTCACCTGAAAAATAAGACTGTGATTTTTCTCATAATCTAAGACTTCTGAATTGTTCACTCGAAGGAGTACAGATGATTCAGAGTAAATTTCTTTTGGAAGGGGAGAGAAATCATAATAAGCTCTGCTGTTAACTTCTATGGTAAGAATAAAATGGCTGTTTTCACCCTGTTGAGAAAAAAAAAATTTAAATGAGCAGTCATATATATTTTGCAGTAAACTTTGTTTGACTTTATACAATATGCTAAATACAAAGGCTCACCCTAACAAGGCCTAAACTAAATGATGTATGTTTGCACTCCCACTAGCAGCTTCAGGTCTTGGAAAGTATTCTAAACTCTCCTCGCAGAATTCAGGAGCCAATAATGTTTTTCTGCATTCTGAGCTTCAGCAATTCTTACTTTTGACACCTTTAACACACTATTTTTTTTTAGTAAGGAGAGGACAGATCAAACAAAGTGAATTAGGAGAGGGTGAAACAGGCTAATACAGAAGTGTGAGAGATAGTTGAGGTAGTATAACATGTATGTTTGTAATAAGCTTACTCCTCAAAAGATTGGCCTCAGGTTCATCATCATTGATTTTAGCAGGCCTTTTTTTTATTGAAAAAAAAAACATTAACAAAATAGTATTCAGTCACTTATTGGTGTATTAGGAACAGGCAAACTCTAGATTCACATTTGTTAATACATATTGCCATTTCTTCTTTAAAAGAGCTCTCTTATTTATTGAATATTAGTAATGTAATTTTCACTTAATTAGTTTCAAATGTGAATTTAAACTATCTACACTAGGCTGTGGATTTTTTCTTCTTCATTTTTTAATTAATTCACATACAAAAAGAGAAATTTAGTTTTTATCAATAGTATTAAGTATCTTGTATTCCCTAGACAATTTCACCAGATTTACTTTTGTAATATCTTAGATCTTAGTTTCTTTGTTTTTAGCTACTAGTTGGTGTTTCATCTTAAATTACACTCATTCAATACACAATTCAAAAGTTTCTTTTTTAGGTTAGTGTTTAGATAGTCTAAATAAAATTAAAACCTTTTGAACTCTTGAAACACAATTAATAATTCAATTCTTAACACAACTTTTTGAGGACAGAAAGATTAGTTTAATGACTACCTTTGCCTTAGTCTTTGATTTTGACCTAAGCTAGTGTCACACCTTTCTTAAATAGTCTAAACTTATATGCAAGGTTGCAAAATTAGTAATTTACTAATTTAAAACTTAAATATAATTTTACTTACCTGGTCAATATCATATACTCTCATTAAAACACCATCAAGGAAAGTCACTGGGACACCAATGGGCATGTTTTCCAAAATCGTTGCATTGTATGTAGCCTGACTAAAGGTTGGACCGTTATCATTAACATCGCGAACAGTAATTGTCACCAATGTGGTAGCAGTAGTAGCACCTTTATTGATCTGTCCTGGAGGCACAACTTCAGAAGCCTTTAGATGAAAAAAAAAAAAAACAAGTTTATTTATTTGTAAAACCCAACTTACTGCTGATGAGCTTGCACTATGCCAAAAATAAAAATGAAAAGTGATATGGTTCTGTGAATAAAAAGAAAAAAATCAATCAGACAAAACAGTTCCAATACATTAATGGGGGATTTTTGTTCATCAAATGAAGCATTAATGTGAAAAGTATTTGGAGATGTTATAAATTCAATCCATTATAATACAAGAAACTGATAATGATATTGCATTTGTAATTGATAAAGTTAGTCAAATACCCATTTGGTTTGTTGCGTCCCTTTACATAATAATTTAAAAAAATGGAGGAAGAACAAATAGAACACAAATAAGATTTTTGTAATCATTTAAACATGTCATATTGCCATGCTTCTTGACATCTGCAAGCCTAAAGGAGGACAGAAAGAAGGGCCCTTACAAAGGCCAAATAATATATCAAACAAAAAGACTTTTGCAGTAGTTCTTCATTCATACATAAGTGTGGGACAATGTATTCAGAGTGAGAAGTGTCAATGGATAGACTATTCTCTTTTATCCCCTGTGCAGAAAACACAAGTTGATCAAGAAAATTTTTTTTTCTGATAGAAAAATTCTTAAGTAGTGTTAGTTAACAAACTTCACATGAAAAGCATTGAGAACTCAAATACTACTGTTCACTGTTTCTGCCCTGCAAACTATTTCAAGTTGAAGTATGTCTTTATTTATAATATAACAGTGCATAAAATAATAGAGTGAAAGCTGGACATTTTAGGCCAATTCTTCCCAGACAGTTGGCTCAACATCAAAAAGGAGGACATGTCCTAATTTTATCGTACATCTGATGACCTCACGTGTTGCTGAGTATGAATTTCCTTCAAATGACACTATTTTTCAACAATTTAGATTTGAAGATAAAAAGTGTAGCAGCTTCACTTGGTTAGAATAGGATTTTAGTAACTGAAGCTAAATGGCTGTAGTAACAGATTTACCTTTACAATCATTGCATACACTCCACCAGTGTTTCTCATTAATTCTGTATCTCTGTCTAAAGTTTTGTTGACTGTTATAACTCCAGTTGTAGGATCTAAGTTAAAGTTTTGATAATCACCTAGAAAATTCAAAACAACTTCTGAAATATTTTAGCAAATATAGAATAAAAAAATCATTTTTTTAATTAATATATAATAATAATAATAATAATAATCTTTTATAGAATTCAAACTGTTTACCTAAATAAATTGATGACTAATTTTTATTTTTAGAAATATAAATGTCAGATAAACTTTTTTTTATCAAAGTTGAACTATTATTTGCACAAAATCAAAATACATACCACTGACAAAGCTGTAAATAATATTATTAGGGATTCCTTTGTCACCATCTATAGCAAGAACTGTAAGCACAGATTTACCCTGATGATAAGTATAAATAGTTACTAGAATATATAGGCGCTCCCATCCCCAGTCGTCCTGCGGGAGGTTTGGACTAGGAAATAACTATCTTCAACTCTGAAGGAATTTCCAAAACATGTAAAACATTTTACAAAATATTTTACAAACACTAGTTACAAATGATACATTAATATTATATACAATGCAGTGAATTCAAAACTAACTAGTTCATTTTGTAATTTAGCCTAAAGAGTGAAACTGCAAGTATTAGAATACTTTTATGCAATCAGAAAATATGAAAGAAGAATCTAATAAAACCTTCACATCTGTTTAAAACTCAAGTTACAACAAAATGTGGCTCTAACATTCTCAACTCTGACAGAGTTAAATTGTGTTAGTCTTGTGCAGTGAAGGCTGGGATTTTTATTTCGGGATCCTTGGGCGCCTCTGAGTCCACCCAGCTCTAATGGGTACCTGACATTAGTTGGGGAAAAGTAAAGGCGGTTGGTTGTTGTGCTGGCCACATGACACCCTCGTTAACCGTAGGCCACAGAATCAGATGACCTTTACATCATCTGCCCTATAGACCACAAGGTCTGAAAGGGGAACTTTTTTTTTAGTCTTGTGCAGAGCAAATCCAAATTAATTTCAAAGCTTTCATCAGGAACAGCTTGTTCTAAGATCATGTACAGACTACAGTCGACTGAGAAATGAATTTAGAGTGTAGAACAAGAGATCCCCAGTTTCTGTGATTTAGAAAAATGTGAAAAGCAGAAAAGCTAAACCACTTTGGAATTAAACATTGCATTACATTGAATTCCCAGTAGAGCCACAACCCAAGCAGTTTATGACAATCTGAGTACTTTTACCATAAGGGAGAGCTATAAGCAAAGAAAGAGATTGATAGTGAAGGAAAGTATACAGTAGCAAAGAAAAGGTAAATATATATCAAAGAGAATTGAGTAAAACTCTTTTAACTAAAGAAATGCAGAGCTAAGAGGATTCTGTTGTTATGTCATATCAAGACAGATGTATCATAATAGATATGATGCCTGATAAAAGACAAGAGCTTTATTTAAATTGTCTAAGCTTCAGCTATCCACAGTTGGTCTCTATTCTCATAGCACTGAAACATGGGAAGGTTAATTTATTGGAATTTTTACTATTGCATACTCAGGAAAAGGAGGTTTTGTTAGTTCTAACAACATGTCTGTAAAAGTCTACATCCTTCAGACCAGAGTGGGGACCAGGACTTTGGTATCACATAAATGTACATGATTAGATCACTCAAGTTATTTAATTATTAAATATCCTCCTCCAGGACTGAAGATGAACACAATTATTATAGTGCTGAAAATAGAAGTCATGGACTTTTTAAAAAAAAATAGAATTGATGTAAAACAAAGTCTCACCACTGCAATGTCCTCATCTATCTGAACACTGTAAGGCAAGTTTACAAACGCTGGTGGGGTGTCTTGAACATCATAGACATAGACAACAAATCCCACTGGGTCTGCTTTTAATCCACCTTCATCCTTACAGAAGAGAAAGACAATAATATAATCTCTTTCTTATGTAGGCCTATATTTAATTTGGTCCTAAAAGAGGTTTACATAGAAACAAAGAATAAACAAGAAAACAGAAGAAAAAAAAACTTTTTAAAAGCAAGACAAAAAATAATTGCATAATAATGATAGCTTTTCTAAATAAAAAAAACAAACTAAAACAACAACAAAATTTGGTATTTGTAAAATATGAAGTAGAGAATTCAACATATGTCTCATTACAAAACGTGGTGTATTATAAATTTTTTGTAATTCTATATGGGTTCAATGTAAATGGGTTCAATTTACATTCCAATAGATAAACAAAAATATCATTTCATACCTCTGCCATGACTTTGTACTGGTAGTAACTGTGTGTTTCATAATCTAACTGGCGCTTTAATGTTATGTTACCATTGTATTGGTTGATCTCAAAAGTAGTGGCATAATCTTGATCAATAACCTAGAAAAATATTTGTATTCACAGGCCAGAGTTAGTCAAATGGAAAAAAAAATTGTAAGAAATTTTTTAAAATATCATTATTGTTTGCAATGTACCAATTTGATTTTAAACAATTGTTCAATTTCTTAAATAATTAAAGTTCACAGGTTCAAAAAGTTAATTTTGAAGTTTATTTTCCCTTTTTTTTTTTTAATTGTATTAGAAAACAAATTAATTAATTCCAATTTTGAAGAACAAAAGAAAAATTAATAACTAAAATGACATGAGAACCTCAAAAATGCTACAAATTATTAGATGTATTGTTACAGTGAATTGTAACCTAGATATTTTAAAGGGTATTTTTTTAAAGCTATATTTCTTCCTTTCAGGACATAAAGTACTGACAATTAACATTTCAAATATAAACTATTTAGGAAATAAAAAAGGTGAAAATAAAAATACCAAACTTTAATACTAATATTTATATTGTTATAAATAACACAAATCATGTTTTACTTCTTCAAGTGACTATTTCATTTAATAATGACACTGTTATAACTTTGAAGCCTAAAAATATAGTTACTATTTCTACTCTTGACACTCTACAGGTTATATTAATTTCTTAACATAATCTCCCTTGATAATTATACTTTCTTATATTGCTATATAAATGTGTAACTTACCTGGGCATTTGGCTGAAATAGTGTTTTTGTTGGGAAAGAGAAAATAAAGTTTAATGCAAAATATTTGTATTTAATTTAATATTTTTTATATAATTTAATACAATATTTTTAACTTCAGGATACTCTTGAATAAATACAACTGATTACATTGTTCTCTTATACTAATTAATGGTCTCACTTTAAATGTCAAAGTAATTTTCAATTAAAATATAAATGGAGAAAAGCATTAAATCTTACTGCCATAGTATATAGTATATTCCTGCCATTGTCAGGGTCTTTGGCAAAAACACCAGAAAATATCACAGTTCCTGGACTAGCATCCTGTAATAGTGATTTGTCTATTTAAGTTTGCTCAACATTTGGCCTTTCTTGATATTTAGATGCATATAATTCTAATTTTTTATGGGCCTATACATTTGTATCATTACCCATGTTTAAAGATATGTTAAGATATTCATTAGCTATAGTACTGGCAACTAATATCCTTTCATTTCCAATTGTAGGACTTAACTGATAGCATTGTTTGAAATGACAAATTGGTTGAGAAAAATCCACAAAACAAAAAAAATCAAAAATTTTTATGCCAACCTCTGGGACTGTAGCTTCATAAGGAAGGTTGACAAACTGTGGAGCCACATCGTTAACGTCAGTTATAAATAGTGTTATCCAAATTGGAATCTAGATAAGTCAAAGATAAAATAGATTTTGGAATCATTTTTGGCTTTTTTTTTTCAAAAAGGTAAGACATACAAGCCAACTTATGTAGCATTTTGTCTTTCTATTCAAAAAAGCTTATTTATTAATAAATCATTTTTATGGCTTCCAAAATTCAAAGTGTTTTGATGCTATGCTAATATCACAAGATTTAACAGTCTGGCAGAAATCACAACTACAAGACCTACAAGGCTGAAGAAAGTAAGGAAAACAAGAAAGAAGGTGATAACATTAAGTATTAGCCAAGCCTATTCTTTGCAGCTTCACTAAGCAGAAGAGTAAATCATGGTATAAGATTATGAAAGAGAAATAAATTCAATCAACAACTGAACAGAAACTATTGGATACTATTGAACTGTTTGTTAAATATTTACCGAGCTGGATCCATCAGTCACCAGAAAATACAGCCTTCTCTCATTAGGTGCCTACAATAACAATTAGTTTCAAATTAATAATCATAACAAACTGTTTTTTTAACCTTAGAGATTTAAACACAAAGTTACTATTATGGTTTTACTTCAATAGTTTTCCTTATGTATGCAAACTGATTTTCTAGCTACTTCATCAGTTTCACACACACACACAAATACAAAACATACTATCTACCACTTTTAGTGTTCACCCTAAAGTTTAGTTAGATCAAATGTTGGGTCTCTGCTGGTTTATCCTTAGCTATTGATGAACTTCTAGCTACAATGATTGTGTTATTTACAAGTCATTGTAGATCTACTAGGAACATTTTTTAGAAACATTTTGGCTCCCATTTTCATCACACTTTCTTATCAAATTCAATCCTCAAGCTACACAAAAGAAGGTGAGTGAATCTTATAAAAGTAAATTATGTTTTGAACAACTCAATATAGAGGTTTTTTATTGATAAAAATCCTACTTACATAATCTCTGTCTAATTCAGAGTTCAGTTTGATATCTACAATCCATGTATTAGTAGCATTATTGAGTTTTCTAGGATTAGACAATGTAACCAGTTCACGTGTGTCTTCGGTATCTGTGTTAAAATACAAAACTTGTCCGTCTGGATCTGATGCTGTAATATTTCCTATTGTTGTTCCTGATTGTAAAAACACAAATATATTGTCCCTGCTGTAACTTATTGGTATTTATATTAAATTGCACACAAGCCCTTTGATGCAACACTGCTTGTGTTTAAGTAATAAATGGAGTTCCTAATATGTCTTTCCTCAATCCTCAACAACACTTGTCTTAATAATCATATAACATAATCATTCTACTTGAAGTACTTGGTGTCAGAGTAAAACTTACAAGATGTCCAGAAAAAAGTTTTTATTAATTTAATAATGGCTTCTTTTTATTTTGAACAAGCAATATTGAATTGGAATGCAAAAGATCGCTATATCTAGAGTTTTGAAGATTCCAACAGCAGGTGAAGACAACAAACAAAAAGCCAGGATCATAAAGTTTGCAAAACTCTAAATATCACAGATAGTAATGAGGGTGATCTTCAATTGTTATTTAAAAAAATAGAAGACTACATAAGACCAAGACGAAATAAAAGTGTCTAGATTTAGAGCACATCAGTATCAGAGAAAGAAGGTAGAAGGAGAAAGTTTTGATAACTTTGTTAAAGACCTTAGAATACTGAAATGCTGAAAACAACTGGAACACTGCCAAGATTCAGCTAGAGGAAAATGCTAAAAAAGTAATTCATCTACGAAATCTGCTTAGCAGTGTCACTGCTGATGGATTTATTATCACTGTTGGGATAAAGGACAAAGGCAAGCAATTTGCACCTTAACCAGTATGCTTCAGGCAGAAGGGGCTCATTAGCCTTGGCTGGCTTCCCCCTAGGAGAATAAAAACTCTGATTCCAAGCCCCTGCTGCATTTTAGCTATACCCAAATATACCAAAAGCTTCGAATGCTAATCCCAAGAAGGAATCCAAAGAGAATAGTTTCAGCCTAACAATGATTGCAATCTCAATGGCCTTTCTCAGGTACATGCAAACTACTTAAGTTTGTCTCAAATGAGAACTGTGGTATATTTTAAAATTAATCTCATTTCTCTAAGAAATCATCAGTATTCAAAGCTATGACCCTCAATAATGTCAGGTATACATTCAGTCTCTGAAAGTCCCCAAGCATATTTAAAAAAAAAAAAAAAAAAAAACTCAAGTTGAAATATACTCAAAAACTCTGACACTTGGTGTGGGATCACATGCTTGTAGTTTGAGAGACATTGAAATTAATTAAATACATACATATATATATATATATATATATATATATATAAACAAATTGAAATAAATTAAATATAAATATATATATATTTTTATATACAAATACTTGCCTATGGGTGTGTCTTCTGGACATATAATGGTATTAGAGTATGATCCAGGCTGTGGAGGACTGTTACTGGCACCTTGGCAATACAAATATAAGAATAACATTCAATTCTCTTTTTGGCTTTTTGTTAATAATTAAGTTACCAGTGAGGTAATAAACATGGTTACATATTACTTTTGTTTATTTCCATATAGAATGGATAAATGTAATATGAAAAAATATAAAAAAAAGCAAGAAATGATTTGTTTCAAATGTATTGGAATATGATTAATTATATGTTTTTATTTACAAAGTTCCCTTCCCTTTAAGACCTTGTGGTCTATAGTGTAGATGAAGTAAAGTTCATCTGATTCTGTGGCCTATGGTTAACGAGGGTGTCATGTGGCCAGCACAACAACAAACCACCTTTACTTTTCCCCAACTAAAGTCAGGTACCCATCAGAGCTGGGTGGACTCAGAAGCGCCTGAAGATCATGACATTAAAAGTCCCAGTCTTCACCAGGATTTGAACTTCGGATCCCAGTACAGTAGCCAAGTGCTTTACTGCTCAGCCACCGCACCTGCTTTAATTTACAAAGCTTATATCAACACACTCTGTCTGTCTGTCTGTCTATCTGTCTGGTAAAAAGTTCGTATACATTATTTCTCCCACACCCATACTGCACAAATATTCAAAGGCATAGACCTCACATAATTTATTTTTTTTAAATTAACAATCAGTTAATGAACTACTGTTACTTATTTTGTTTGATACCAACAAGGGAAATTAATTCATCAGTGTTCACAAATATGGCTACATGTGCAGGGTTTCATTCCCTTAGATAATTAAACACATTATTTCTCCCTCATACATTCTCAGATCAAGTTGAAAGTTTAAAAATTGTTTAATGGAAATAACAAAACATGAATCAATTTTTTTAAATTAACCAATTATCCAAATAGTCCATTGATTATTGGCATTATTTTGTCTGACATCAAATAAAGAACAAAACTTCTACATCATTGAAAAATATGTTCGTAAGTGTGGAGTTCTTTCCTTTAGATTAACCTTTTTTATGGTTTTTCATATTTTGCTTGCTATCATCTTATATCAGTGTGTAGAAAAAGCAACATGGGAAATAACACAGATAAACAATCACATACAAAATTTAGTTTATATAAATATTTATAATAGCATTAGTTTAATAATGTCAACTAAAAATTCAAGCAATTTTTTCAAGGCAAAATGTAAAAAAAAAAGAAAGTTAGGGTAGAATAAGTAAACTCATGCCCACAAATCAAATAAAAACAAAAATCTATTTCACTTAAAACAATGGGTAAAAGAGGATTTTTACTAGTCTAGTTTTGCTTTTTTATAAAAGCCAAGGTAGAGTTATTCATATATATATATATCATAAAACATAATGTTGACTGTGTTTTAAAACTTGGATACATTGCTACATGTCAGCACACACACTTGATAATTCATTTTCTTTAAAAAAAATAATTAATGTGAATGTTTTTGAAATTTTTTCTAGGGGGGGGAGAGATTTAATTTTATATACTGTTTACAAATTTCACATATTTAATTATTTTAGTTAGGCCATATATAGTGTACGGTTAGGCTTTTTAGTTTATTAAAAAGCATATCTTTAATTAAAAAAAAACAATTATAGGCAAATAAGCTTTTAGCAATATTAATTATTAAATTGCTTTTATAGATTAATGTATTAATAAAGTTAACATGAAAGACCATGTTAAATCTATCCAAACTTGAAAAAATGCCTTAATTTTATGTTGGAGGTTTGTATCAAAAAGGTAAAAGTGAATGTTCAGTGATATTACAAAATAAAACAATTTAAACTTGTCTCCATCTAATGATGCATGAAGTTTACTTGTATTCTGCAAAATTATTTATTATAATTATATTAATGACAATGTGACAATCACCAATCAGTGAGTGATTTTTATTGAAAGAATTAGAGAATTAAAAGAAAAAGCTAGGATTAATAAAAACAAAATCTGATCTAATACATTGACCTTACCTTGAGCTAATTCTGTATCAAGAAACAAATATTTTGAAAACAATTGGACCAAAAATAAATCCTACTCAGATTTTAAAAAAAAATATATTGGGTCAAATAAAACAGTGTTTTACCAGCTATACTGATTTATTTCTTAGTCAATAACAGTTAGGGCAAAAAAAAAAAAATTTTTTTTCTCAAATAAACAAAGTGCAATATGAGAACCTTTCTTTAAAAGCTTGATTTCTAAACATTTAATACATTCAAAAATGTCAACAACATTGAACTCTGTACAATGCCTAAATAATTTTTATTGCAATAAAATTTATTAAACAAAATAGATAACCAAAATGCAATGCCCTAATATAAGGAGAGAATTATAGTTTTTAGATTTTGAGAGCTGCATTCTTCTTACCTATTAACACATATCTAGATCTAGATCTATTTTAAACTTCACATCTTAAGTTTATATAAACAAATATTGTTCTCCACTTGTAGTTCTTTTTTTTTTTTTTTTTGGTGCAATAATGCAATCAAAAAAATAAAGTTCGCCCTATCAGACATTGCAATAGGGCAGACGATGTAAAGGTCACCTGTTTTTGTGGCCACAGTTAATGAGGGTTTCATATGGCCAGCATATCAACCAACAGCCTTAAATTTAATTTACCCAAAATTATATTACGTATCCATTAAAGCTGGTTGAACTCTCAGGAACCCAAAGATCCAGAAATTCAAAATCCCAGTCTTCACCAGGATTCAAACCTGGTGGTCCCCGTTTTCGGAATCTAAGCGCTTTACTTTACTGTTTAGCCACCACTTTCCAATGCAATCAGTCTCATTTGCAATTAAAGTTAGACCTAGACCAGCCTAGACTAACTAGAGTGTCTAGAGTTGTTTTTTAAATTGATTTTTGAAATATAATTAAAACTTAAACCGTATTAAATATATAATCTAGTCTTTGTGCACGGATTGAGTAGTGTGCTCCTGTCTTATATGTAGGGGAGAGTCTTTCAATATGGACCATGATCAAATATGGACCACCACGATATTAGATCTAGATCTAGTTAAGGGAGCTACACTATATTGCCAAAAACTAAATATTTAATTTGCAACAGTGACTGCCCTTACTTGGTTTGCACATGGTTTGCATACATCAGTACATAGAAAACGAAAGTACATTTTATGAGCTAGAAGATTTTCTGTTTTCGCACATTTTTTTCTTATATCTTTTCATCTTTTATGTCTTGTATGGAGAAGCAGACTTACACGAGAATACTCAAATAAATTTGTTTATGTTTTAGTACCACTAATGACTTTGTGAAAGAATGTTCAGTACAGTAATCGTGTTATTAACTTTTAGTGACAACTTTTTGCTAATTAGCGGTCTTAGGGGGTGGCAACTGGGGCAACCGCCCCAGGCCCCGCGCCTGAGGGGGGCCCCGCGCTGGGAGATTTTATTGTCACCAACTTCGAAAACTAAATGAGTGGTCATAAACAAGGACTTGTTACTCAATATTTTCCCAGTATACCAAATATACCAATTGCTATTTAAGATTACATTTTTTATTTCGAAATACCGTTTTGTTTCGGTAAAGACAGCCGAGTCTTAGAGGCTATCATCGTTTAACGTTCACAATAAAAACACATAAGTAGAAGCAACCATTCCTAATCGTTTCGACGTCTAATCGGATTTTATTTGGAAAATGCGTAGTGATAAAGTTTGAACTACTATTTGCATTATGAAAAATTGTATATGAAAAATACATTTGTAGTAACAATAATGGAACTTTTGACCTATTGATTATTTAATGAAAATAATCAGTGCTTTTTTTTAACCGTCTCTCGTACGGCGTACTTCACTTTTTTCAATGTGGGGAAAAAATATTAATTTTCTTGAGATTTGGCGTTTATTATTAATTTATTAATAGTTAAAAAATTAGGCAATCCATTAATTTTTAGCTGCCCCCGTAAGGGGAAAAAGCCGCTATTAGGTTTGTGCAAAATGTCCGTCTGTCCGTCTGTCACACTCAGGGCGCCAAAACTAGAAGAGATACGAAAAATATTTTTTCACCATCAAATGCGGCTTGAAAAGTTTAGGTGCAACGGCTACTTTTAGTTTTCTAAAAGCAAACCGTTTAATTTATAAAAATTATTATGCAAGCGATTTTTTAATAACAAAACACCAATTCTAAAACAATTACGTAAATGTAAGGGAGGAAATGTTACTATAAGAAATGCTTCCGGCATGTAGATATCATGCACATTTTTTAAAATGAACTTTTAGCAGCGGCTTTCGTGTACTAGCGTAAAGCCCGGCAATGACATGATTCTAAACTAATTTCTTAATTTAAAAAAAAAAATCAGATTTAAAAAAAAAATTGTTTAGTGCCCCCATTAGAATGAAACAAGCATATTTTTGTGCGTTTTGTCTGTTGGTTGGTCTGTCCGTCACGGTAAAAAAAAACACTAAAGGCTTTTAAAAATATGATTTAACCTTTACTGTTCTTTCAGAAATATTGCGATAGTTTAAGGATGGGAGCATACATGAATTGAGCCAGGGACTTAGAAGGAACATCCGAAACATCTTGCGAATAGGCGGATCTGACAGGGATCCTACTCCGACGGGGGCCTCCTCTGAGTTTGTGTATCACACAAACTCTCTTTGTAATCTTGTTTTATAATAAAAAAAAGCACTGAAAATAACTAAACAATTGTACGGTGTATTCTCGACTGTCGCTGGTGATATGTTCTAAGACCGCACGAAAAGGTCAGCTTTTCGCAGTAAGCTGTTTCATTTCATAAACATATAATATTTTTCGGATATAAACAGTATCACCAGTTGGTGTGCTTATACAGTTATTTTGGCAAATCAGCTTCCAGCATGACATATTAAGTTTTCTTTTTCCAATTGGCTACTGTGTGAACGTGTTGAAAACGCGGGAGTATTTTTAGCGGTCCCAGAAAGGGGAAAAGACGCTATTATTTTTGTGTGGAATGTCTGTCCGTCCATCCGTTGCGTTTAGATCTCGTAAACTAGAAAAGTTAGTGAAAATCCGACATCATAATATTTAAGACCATTCAAAGTTCTGATGCAACGGCTATTTTTTTTTTTCTAAAACCGAAAAATCTAATTTTTAAATCACTTATGCAAGCAGTTTCTTTCAGACAAATACATCACTTTTACAACTATTCATTATTAATGTTAACAAACACCGAAAGCTCTGTAATATAAGAGATACTGAATTACCCTTTTTAAACAGGTTTATATGAAAACGTTTTTTTTTTTTTTTCATTTTTTTTTAGACATTTGTATTGCTAAGTTAAGTAAGTTTTGTTATACTAGCCTACATTTACACAGAGAAAAAATCTATTTAGTATGCATGTAAGTTGGGCATAATTTAAAACAACATTTAATAAGTAGTTTTTCATATCACGTATCATAATTTGGTAAAGTAATTAATAAACTTCACTGGGGCACTACACAAGATCTGTCAACTTTCTTTCTCCATTCTACTCAGTCATTTATTTGTCATTGATAGAATTTCATTCTGATGTTCTTTCTGAAAATATTGAAACCTCCTTTTTTACCTGTCTGGGTGGACCACTTCAGGGGTAGATTTTTAGTTTGTGTTTCCACACAAACTGTCCTTGTAATCTTGTTTTTATAAATTATTTTAAAAAAAACGTGATACAGCCTTTCCGGGAAAGTCGGGTCTTCGAAAGTGAATGGACCACTGTAACTCCTATAGAACACTTTATTCTTAAAGAACATCCTATTGGCTTCAATTAGCAGAGTGAGAGAGGCGACATACTATTAGCTGTGGCGAGTGTTTTTTTATTTGCATCTGTTGATGCAGAACAATTAAAATACAGTATATAATGTACTTCAGCGGCCAATAGTAAACCAGCAGTACCCTACGTAATGTTCTATGTTTTGTTACAAAAATAAGGCCCACAGCTTTGAGGCGAACATACTGTATTGTTATTGTTGCAGCATTAGAGAAGGATTAGCCCGTTAGCGAGATGTGGTACGATATATATATATATATATATATATATATATATATATATATATATATAGTCTACCTTTACGGCTAGGGGCCCCGCACATGACGCTCGCCCAGGGCCCCGCGCACTGCTAGGGCCGCCCCTGCCTTATCATTTTCTAATATGGACCAGTTGTGTTTACTGAGCGCCTAAAGGCAGCACGGAAAAACAACTCCTAGATACCCCTCGCCCAACGGGTCCACAAATGAGATTGGACCAAAGCGCTCTGAGCATGCTATAAGCATGAAAGTAGCGCTATATAAAAGCTATAGGCCTAATAATAATTTAAAAAAAACTTTTTTTTACGACCTATAAATTTTGTTACATAACAATTTAGCACTAATAAAATTTACATTTCTAATGTAAAACAGCAATTAATGATAATGAAAAATGAAATTGCTTTTAATTGCATAATTTAAAAATAATAAAAATCTTTAGTTTTTGTTCATTTACCTATGTATTTTTTTATTTCATTACCTTTGGTCCACATTGAAGTCCGATGTGGTCGATATTAGAAAACTTTGTTTTCAAGATGGACCACTTTGAAATTTCTAAATTTTATTTTAATTTTATTATTATAGGCCTACATATTTATATCATGGCGCGTCGGTATTATGATATACACAAGAAAATTCAAGTTTATAGGATAAGAAACTTTTTTTTATGAAGTGTAAAAAAGGTGGTCCATATTGCAAGCCTCTCCCCTACATATATATATAGAATGTAGACACTATTTTACAGTTTATTCAGTGCTTATGTTTCACTTTTTATGATTATTTCAAATCTATGATATCTAGATCTATCTGGTGTACAATAAAATAGATGGTGCTATGCTATCTTTGTAAACTAATTAGTACAATTTTTTTCACATATCTTGAACTAAATTAGATATAGATCATAGGCATAAACTATATGAGGATCCCCGCAATGGAATTAAGATGCTACAGAAGGATCATACGTATCAGATTTATGTACAGCATCACAAACCAAGAGATTAGAGACAGGGTTACCACATCGATTGGACCCCACGATGACCTGGTAACTATTACCAAAAAAAAAAACAAAAAACGAAAACTAAAACTCTATGGCCTAAAAATCTTCGGGGCTCTCAAAGTGCTTCCTTCAGGGAACAGTACCAGGAAAAAGAAGAGGCAGAAAGAGAAAGCGATGGGAAGACAACATAAAACCACGGACGTGAGCCGCCATTGAAAAGAGGCTGTATCCAAGGCGAAAGACAAAGATGAATGTAGAAAGACGGTTGACAAATCTTGTGTGGTGCCCCAAAGGTTCAACAGACTAAAGGATAGGTCAGGTGAAGAGAACTAGAAAATATTTATTATTAATTGTTCAAATTTTTGTAATTCTAACACTCATTAGTTATTAAGATCAAAATAATTGCCCTCTAAGTTGTTTTTCTTGTTTAGTTTCATCTTCACCTTCTAATGGAATTGTTTAGTTTAGCCGAGCGTAAAAGAATGGAATTGTTTA
>JADKLZ010003886.1:23763122-23791458 GCA_021533235.1 Biomphalaria straminea
ACATGAAGTGGCTCTGTAACCACATGAAGTGGCTCTCTAACCACATGGAGTGGCTCTCTAACCACATGAAGTGGCTCTCTAACCGCATGAAGTGGCTCTCTAACCACATGAAATGTCTGCAATGATCCTGGTTAGAGACGGGGTGTGTGTGCTAGTCGACTATTAATCATCCACCAGCATATGACAGAGCCATCTGCAATATAATACAATACGATCTAGGTCAGTAATGTACAACATACAACCCTTGGATCAGGCGTTGCGCGTGGCGTGGTTCTCAAAATATATAACCACAGTACATAATGTAGCCACAAAAGGGTCGGTTTTATCGCACTGGATGATTGCAGTGATGTCAAGAAAAGTAAAGTTCCCCTTTCAGACCTTGTGGTCTATAGGGCAGATGATGTAAAGATCACCTGATTCTGTGGCCCACGGTTAACGAGGGAGTCATGTGGCCAGCACAACGATCAACCGCCTTTACTTTTCCTCAACTAATGTCAGGTATCCATTAGAGCTGGGTGGACTCAAGGGTGCCCAAAAAATCCCGAAATTAAAAATCTCAGTCTTCACCAGGATTCGAACCCGGGTCCTCCGGTACGGAAGCCAAGCGCTCAGCCACCGCGCCCTCACTGCAGAGATGTGGCTAGTGACAAATATGTCGGAAATCAGAAGCTACCCTAGCAGTACGCGGGTTTCATACGTCTTATCCGGGCCCGTGAGCCATAAGCGTGGACTACATAATACGTACCACATCCCACGTCACGTTAACTGGCTAGTCCGCCTCTGATGCTGTAAATACGTACCACATTACGTTAACTGGCTAGTCCGCCTCTAATGCTGTAAATACGTACCACATCACGTTAACTGGCTAGTCCGCCTCTAATGCTGTAAGCCTAATTATTGTTACAAAATTTAGCATCTTACGTAGGTACTGAACTTTTGGCAGTTTGAATACAAAACATACTGTATTGTAATTGTTCTGCTTGTAAGATTTTGTTCACAGCCCTCTAATATAGATTTTGTGGTTCTATCAGCTTAACTAATGATTCAGAAATATTTTGCATGACGAATCAACATACTAGATAATATTTTTTTTTATATTACGGGGCCCCCTCAGACGTAGGACATGAAACGGTTGCTCCTCTAGCCATCCTCTAAGTCTATGGGCGTCTCTTCGGAAATGTGTGTTGCTCCCAGACCACTTATCAAAGCAAAACAATTACCTCCTGTAAATTGGAAAAGTTGGCATACTTTTATACGTCAGAAAGTCAGCTGTTTTACTCTCTAAATATCTCAGAGAGACAAATAGATTTTCCTTTAAATTTCAATATTGAAATAATTCTAATTTTGTTTGTTCTAACATTTAAAGAAAAAAATATAAATCCCATTTAAAATGTTTTAGATGTTTGTTTGTTTTTTCATGTTGAAATCAGTGGCGTAGCATCCATGGCGCGAAGGAGTTCAATGAACCCGGGCCCACGACCATTAGGAGCTCACGAACTGTGGAGTAGCAACAATGGCGCAAAGGGTTCATTGCACTTGAGCCCATGACTCTTTACTATTTTGCCCACGCGAGAACTTATGGATGTAGCAAATTCATGAATTAAAACTTCCAAATGGATTTTAATTATTCAATTTTCTCAAAGCTCAATCAGTTTCTTTTTTTGTGTGTATTTATTATGTGTTACAACAACTCTCCGTTGTCTATATTGAATTGTAATCATTAATACATACTATCTGTGATCAATTTTAATGTGAATGGTTGTGTAAACAACATAGAACCCTCTATGTTAGTGTCTTATGTGCGTATGATTTATTGGCAATGTAATCTCTTTAATCTCAAAAGTGAAAGTAAAAAACTATCTAAACGTATTAAAAATGCAAGTAAAATACTATTTCAACAGTTGTGAATCTAAAACTTTTTGTATCCTAACCAATGAGTAGATACTTTGAAATAGTGTAAAACACTCATTAAGGATAACAGCGTCCTCGGAAGTCCTCATCACATTGTTTTGTCTTTGTATTGTGTAAAAAATGTGATCAATAGAAAAGAATTTTTTTAAAAAGGAGAAGAAATCTAAAAAGAAAAAAAATATTTACTAAGCAAACGAAACACCATACACATATGTATCGTTAAAGTTGAATATATTTGTTCCGCTACAATGAATGGCAAAATCAAATCTGGGAGCAGGTTATTAAAAAAGTGCTAGAAGATCGAGAGATGTCTAGATTATCATGGAATAGTATCTTTCTCTGACAAATGCTTAGTATTTGTTCATAGTTCTTAGAGAAAATTAACATCATAAGGCCTATATTTTTACAAAAACATGATCATGGAATAGTGTCTTACGGATATACATGCCTGTGCATTCGCCGTGGTAGGAACGATGTCGCCCGCACAGCAGTTACCCCCCTCCCTCTCCACACAACTGATGTATCAAAAGGTATATAGATATATGCATATGTATATGGAACTCTGACCAATGCTTAGTATGCCTATTCGGTTTATAGTTCTTAAAGAAAGTTAACACTATTATATTTATACAAAAAAAACCGACAAGGCTTTATTTAAAATCGCTATAAATATTGAAATGTAACTGGAAAACAAAGCCCCGCAGATTCAAAAAGCACCTAATTTCTCTTTCATTGTTGAGAGCACTAAAGAAATATTTAAATTAAAGACATATTAAATTAGCAAATTAAATTAATGACGGAATGCCCAAAAAAAATAGCAATTAGAGAATTGCTTCTAGTTGTTCGCTTTTTGTGAGAACCAGACGTCTGCAGAATTGGCAGAACAAATGCTCCAACTAATGAATAATCAGAATTTATCTTTAAATAAACTGCGAGGCTAAAGCTATGATGGTACCTCCAATATAAGTGGATAGTAGGGCCTACAATGTTTTCAAGCATTGCTTCATCAAAAGGAGCCACTTGCGCATTGAGTTCACTGTGCCAACCACGACTTAAACTTGGTCTTAAATAATTCCGTCTGCTGTGTTCAAGACGTTGCAGATTTCTAGGACTTTGGCGCGTCTTGAATCCAATAGGAAGAGCAAAGTTAATAATACACTCAAATACTTATACCCCCACAATGCGGTCATCAAGGGATGATGCTCTAACAACAATGAGATTCAGATGTTTTGATGTACCAAAGCAGTTTGTGTTTCTCAAAGAAAACAAAACGCATGGAAGCTGCCGCAATTAGAGGAAAATTAGAATTATTCGATAACCTTTTCCTTTTATTGCCCAACACAAAATTGTAAGCGCAGTCAGCGTTGCCTTGCAGATGTTGAAAAATGAAAAGCAAGATCAACATAAAGAAGAAAGTATTTGAATGTCTTTTGGTTTAAAAACCCATACATTCAGATTACTCAATTGTTCTGTCACACTTAACATTCGTCTTATTTTGGGGAGGGGGCCCACAAAGATATTCTTGAACACGGGCCCACGGACACCATGCTAAGCCACTGGTTGAAATATATATATTCTAATGATTTGGAAACTGTTGGAAATAATTATGGCTGAAGGCCTAAACCACTTACGGCTGGCCACTTAACAAGGGGGTTGAGTTCGAATGCAGAAAGAGTTATGTTTGCAGAATGCATACAAATATCACGGGAAAAAATACCAGATACTCCTTTAACCACTGGTTCACAAAAGAGATTGGAAAAATAGAACGAGACTATAGAAACAATAGACAACTATACAATATTCCATATTTATAGGCTCTCCACTAGCAAAGTGGTTAACGTGTTGACCCGAGTAGGCTTGATCATGAATTCGAATTTAAGTCTTTCATATTTTGTTTGTTTTTTTTTTGTTTTATAAATGTTTTTTTTTAGTGTTAGTCTAGAATAGTCTAGATCTATTACAAATTTAATTACATAACTGATCCAAACTAATTAATAGAAGTGCATGTAATATAAGCCTTGTTGTTTGTTGTTTGTTTTTTTTTATAATTTTTAAGTTGTTTTTTTTTTCTTAGTAATGTCAGTTTTGCATATCTAGACAACAGACGACGCTTGTTGCTAATAGCAACCGAAAGGATGTTTGGTGACATTATCTAGTAATCAATAAATGTTTTGAACAAAGTTAAAAATACTTCATAAAAGTTCAGGAGAGATAATTAAAAACAAAAGTTGTTTGTTTTCACTTCTCAATTGTCCAAAAGTTGTCTAGAGTGTATGTAGAGGGATGCAAGTAAGGCCCGGGAGTCTGATGTACTTTTGCATTTTATTTCACTATTTTCTCTATGGATTTATTTATTCGATGTGTCAATCTATCCTATTACAATAATTATTGTGCTTATGCTAATTTATTCAAGTTTTAGATTATTCAATACTCCAATCTAACAAATAAAACATCCGCTACACACACACACAGTGGGTCTCTCTCGACCTAGACTCTCTCCAACACACAGTGTCTCTAGACCTGGATCTAAAATAAGCTACAATGTTTAAGTCATACAGCTCTAACGTGATATTAAGGTATTCACTGGAGTTGGGCGGACTCGAAGACGTTAAAAAAAAATCACGTTCAATATCTCGGTCATCATCGGGATTCGAACCACTCAATTCAGATGATACTCTATACCACTTGGCCCCAGGACCAGATTTCACTATGGGCCATGTACTATGGGCCACACAATCTATATTTACCACTGACATATCTTGACTTAAAAAGGGCAACAGGAGTGCCCCATATCTCAAACAGCTTGGGGCCTTTACAAGTCTAAATCTGGCACTGTCTGGTCCCCAAATGGTACTTTTACATCTACAACAGGACTCTACAAAAATAACTGGAGTCTATACTGAAGTCTATACTGAAGTCTATACTGGAGTCTATACTGGAGTCTATACTGGAGCCTATACTGGAGTCTATACTGGAGCCTCTACTGGAGTCTATACTGGAGCCTATACTGGAGTCTATACTGGAGTCTATACCAATGTTTATCTCGTTTTCATAAAGTGATGTAATAACAAAAGAAATTATTTATCTTTTTATTTCGTGGTTATTGAATTTTCAGTGAGAAATAAATATTTCCAAAATTCTATTGCATTAACCCAAATCCTATTGTCTTAGATCGTAAAAGTGTACTTAGAGTACTTTTGTGTACTTTCTGTTCGAAATATTCTCGAATTCCTTTCTTCAAAGTAGAAGCCTTGTACAAGTTTGGTCTTAAGATTTTTTTTTTACTCAGCATAAAACGACGAATGTGGGTAAAAATTGCGGTGACTGTTGGGTAGCACCACAGCTGACCACAACAATAGTATGCCATCCACCCAGTGGACATTCTCGTTATCTCAAAGTATGTTTATGTCTTTGTGTGTAGTTTAAGACATAGACTACAATGGTGCGATTATATAAAGTATATTAATATTTGGAAAAGAAAGGTAACCCTTTCGAACGTGACGATCTGTTAATCTATGTGGGCCAATGGTGATTAAAGAAGGTATCGTGTGGCCATCACATCCCATAGTAGTACCGTATTATTATTTACCGGTAAATTATTCTGTTTATTGTTTGGATGTCTGTGTGTCCGTGTGAACGTTTACTCTGAATGGAACTAAATAGAAGCAATACTATAATAAGACCTAATATAGACTATAGATTTAGTTATAAATTGTGGAAGTAATAAGATTAATATAAATCCCATCTTCTTTTAATTCCATATATATTTCTTTTTTTTTTAGAACAGCTGTTGTTGGTGTTAAGTAAGTATTGTAACTTAATTGATGAACCTATATACATTTTTTGAAAGTTGTTTAGCGCATTATAAATCAAAACTCTTAGAGAATAGACGTAGTCTTACCTTAATTCTAGTTTATTGTCACATATAGAACTTTCCGGAAAATGCGCAGAAGGTAGGACATGATAATTACTCACACTGCTAACACAGTAAACACAGTCTCATGAGCACACAACAGTTCAGGCGTGTTAATAGTCTGACCTGACACGTGAGACGTGAGTGTGTACCTCTCGGGGGGGCTTTCAGAGCACGTGAATTACCGTGGGCGCCACACCCTCTTTCTGAGATATCCCAGGGGGGAAATGTTCTCAAGTGAGTGACACGATCGATGCAACATTAAACAAAAAAGAAGCCAGGTTTAGCTCCGTAACACACCCCGACCCCCACTCAATTGCTGCTTTCTGTTTCTCTAGTATACACACTCGCGCGCTGACACACACACACACATACACTGGCTTAAGAATTGTTCTTCGATTGTCTCCGCCTGCCTAGCTCCGCACTATAGTCAATACCTGTACGACGTCCTCTCCTCGCCCCCTTATCTGCACGACCAGGTGTACAAGCCCTCTCTTTTCTCGCTGCTCGCGCGCGGGACCATCAAGTTGTATTATCATATGTAATAAAACAATGACTTTTGAACAAAAAATCGAAGAGAAGATTTTTTTTTTGATTTTTTTAAACTTTCGTTTCAAAATTTTTAAATGGTTTGTTTTGATGCAGTTTCAGGTATCCTTAGCAACCGCTTCTGAAGTTCCCATCAAAAGCGGTGTTGACCAGTGTAGTCTACTGTGACAGTTTTCTAGATAATAGTTTTTATATAATTATTATTCAGTGGCGTAGATATGGTGGGGAGGGGGAGATTTTGAAGATCCCCCTGGGCCCCCACTTAGGGGGGAGGGCCAAATGGGTGTCCGAAATTTGGTTGTAAATACATAAATTAATATATTTGATTGACAAATAGTGTCAACGTGTGTCTCTTTTTGTCAACAATTATGGATTAAATTTATAACAAAAACTAAACCTAGATCTAGGTCTATCCTAAGTAGGCCTACGTTGACTTTGTTGACATTTTAAGATTATTTTTTTTCCTACAGAAATCAAAAATTTTTTAAAGTTAACTTTAGGGCCTACATTATAAAAATTTAAATTTTTTGCCGTTTTATTTTCCTTTCAAAAGAGATCAAACATGTGCTTGCAATAAAAACTAAGAATATTACTGTCTTTGTTGCCACGAATAAAACTGGATGATATAGGCCCTATAGAGATCTCCAGGTATCTTGTTACCTTTACTAATAATAGATTTAAATGGCGAGTATTTTAAGGTTACGCTAATTAACATTGAAGCAAAATTTACAGAATCGGGTATAACAGATCCAATAGATAACTCACTGATAGCTGTGCTATTTGTTAAGTCACCAGGGCCGGTCATAGGCCACTGCAACCTATGCGGCCGCAGTGGGCCCCGCACTTTCATAGGCCCCGCGCGAATTCTATCTGTAAATTATTAAATTAAACCATTTTAACTTATTATAAAATGATTGCTGGAATTCTCCTGAAATTGTAAAATATTACAAAAAGTCATGAAAATCTCCTGAAATTATTGAAATCTTTTGAAAACTAATGCACATCTCCATAAAAAAGAGACAAAATTGTCATTTTGAGGTGTCAAACTCGCGATTAAAAAAAAGGGCATTGTCAGTTTTCATTTAATAAAAATGTAATAATAAGGCGAATTTTAACCAAAACAAGAAGTTCTAATATTTAATTTACTTTAATAGTCACTGACATACAGTAAATCTGAAAGGCAGAATGTTTATCGGCTTTTTGTTGGAAAACTATTTACTTTAGATGGCTCGTAAAGTTAATTTGACAGTGATTTTGTACTTAGTAAAGTATGAATAAAATGCTAAGACGAATTTATTTTCTAATACAAAATCTTAATTTTCACTTATTATCCTTAACACAACGCAGAATATGCCCCGCGCAATCATTTTTGCGTAGGGCCCCGCAATCTGTAGGACCGGCCCTGTAAGTCACTTATGTCAGTGATGATCCATTGACTTTTGCACACTCTCGTTTGTAAATGTGGCGTCCAGAGTCCCCTTCATGTCTCTTTTCTCGTGGTGCCCTAGACACGTGCTTAATGTGCAAATAAGTTAGTCCAGCGCTAGATATTGTTAAAGCGTGGTTTGATAGTTGTGTAGTTCTATAAATTGGCTTGCGAGATCGTTCACACCACACTCACAGAAATATTCAATAAGTAAATAACGATAGTTGAACTTGAACTTATTTACACTTTAATACTCAAAATAAGGACACAGTCAGAAATCGTGTTGCTAGTTCTAGGCGTCACGTCCGTCTCTATCTTTCGTTGTTATGTAATCCTAGTTTTTAATCCCTACGTCACGTCATTCTATAGATACCCGATTTTCCCAATACTTCTACGCGTCAAGTCATTACATATTTCCTCCCCCCTTTATCAAAAAAAAATTGTCAATCAATTTTTTTCAGTCCACAAGTCCAAAACTCTACCTCCTACTGTCATATGTCTTACAATTTACATGGCCATTATTGGGGAAAAGACCACAACATATATCTTGCTCTTGAGTCTTGATAGACATCTTGACACATTGAGTTCATTGTTCATATGAGTCCATAGATGTAATCAAATAAACATATGTACAGTTCCACTATAGCTTATGGTAGGAAATAAAATACTGTTCCAATCATCACTACTGTCGTTGATGATGATAAAGTACAACACAGTTCATTATCACAGTCTTTTCCACTACCAATGCAAAAGTCCATAAATGATTACACTATGTACACAATCCTTAGATAGTCTCTTCCATAAAGAACACAGAGTCCATCAATAATTAAACAATGCACAAAGTCCATAAAGTCCATAAATAAACAACGTAGTTCCTTTCATGAATAATGCAAGAGAGTCCCTCAAAAACGAGCCATGTGTATAGTAGTATAGTCCATAAACAGTCATATGGGCGATGCCTTTGCCGACTCCATAGGCATAAAAAGTTAAAGTGACATGACAGTTCATAGTTCATATATGTAGATGCCTTTGCTGATTCCATAGGCATATAGGTTTAACATGGCCACTGTCAACAGCATAGCGTATGTGTAGGCTACTGTCATCAGCATAGCGTATGTATGGGTACTCGGAACATCACCAAACCTTTCCTGTCGGACAAAATGCAATATTTGTATCAGAAAAACTTTTCCAATAAATTTACCTAACTTTTTTGTTGGGCACTAATAAGTTGTATTTTCTCTCCACTTACCATTTCCAATTGACCTAATCTTTACACAATGAATGTTAATGATTTAAAAAAATAAAATAATGACTTTAGATGATCATACTTACTTTAGTTTATACTTTTGTCTTCATTACTGACATTTTATAATTATCTCCCTTGATTAATAAAAAAAATCCCAATTAAAATTAATTGAGTTATCTCCCTTTCAAATGAATAAAATACAGTATCCATACAAACAACTTATTCATGCCCACTAATCAAAACATAACAATATACATGCATCAATAAATTAAAATCAATGAACATTATTTACACTAGTTCTATCCTACAGTAACTCTTGATAACATATCTACCACGATATTAATTTCCCCTTTTATTGCTTGTAGTTCAAAATTATATTCTTGTAGAATCAGAAATCACCTATATAGTCTATCAGATAACAATATAAATTTATTTTCCAGTAAATGGCTTTCCAGTTTACATGGATTATTGTAAATGTAAATTTAATGCACTGTAATGAAATTCTAAAAGACTTCATGAAAATGGGCTTATCACTTGTTAGTTTCATGTCATGCTTTATAATGTCTGTTTTTCCTGGCAAACTTGAAAAAATTTCCTTGAAATCACTAACAATGTTCATTATGTCCCTTGTCTTTTCTGGAGATAAATTTCCCAAATTTAACTTTTCCCATGTTTGACTATCTTTTGTTTCTAGTATAGGTATATTTTTAATATCATTTTCTTTGGTTTCCTCATTAATTAATACCATGAAACATTCATGTATTTGATTATCAATTTCTTCATTTTCTGCATCTAAGTTTTGAATTTGATTAGTTTGATTTTCTTTGTCTACCTCTGTATCTATCCCTTGAAATTGTTCTTCATTTCTTTCTGTGTATAGTTTCAAATTATTTATATGGTAAGTTTTTATTTTCCCATTCATGTTTATCTTGTAGTTTACTTCACTTGTTTTGTGTGTGACAGTAAATGGTCCTTTCCATTGTTTTCCTAATTTGTTTTTTAAGTCAATTACCAAAAGTAATACCTTATCTCCTACTTCTAACTTCCTTAATTTTCTTTTTTCATTTAAGTTCTCATGCACTGTTTCTTTATATTTCATATTATTCTCATAAGCTTCTTTCCATATCTGTTTTAAATCTAATACTGTTTCATTAATATTTTCATTTTCCTCTTTGTCTATAATTAGGCTTTCTTTAAAAATTTGTATCTCATCCCTGGGTTTCCTTCCATGAACCAACTCATATGGTGAAAATTGAGTTGCCTCATGAACATTATTTCTAAGAGAAAATAGAACAAAGTTAATATATTGATCCCAGTTTTTCTGATTGTTTTCTACAATTTTAGCTAAAGCTCTCTTTAAAACTCCGTTTAGTCGTTCGCAACAACCGTTGCCTTCTGGGTGGAATGCTGAAGATCTAATATGTTCTATGCCATATTTTAATGTCCATCTTTTAAATAACTCAGATGTGAACATAGATGCATTGTCTGATAGCAATGTTTTTGGTATCCCATGTCTCACTATGAACTTTTGATCTAAAGCATTAATAATATTCTCTGTGTCTATATTAGATAATGCTACTGCTTCAGGATATCTACTGAACATATCCACTATTGTCAATATGTATCTATTATTGTGCTCAGTTTTAGTCAAAGGTCCTATGATGTCTATTGCTATCTTTTGAAATGGTTTGTTTGGTTCGTCCATTGTCTGTAATGGAGCTTTACTTAATTTACCCTTAAGTCCTCTTCTTTGACACATGTCACATGACCTTATGTAGTTTGATACAGTTACCTTCATTTTAGGCCAAAACACTTGGGTTGCTAAGTTTCTGAAACATTTCTTAATACCTCTGTGTGCACTTAAATTACTATCATGTGATAAAATCATGACGTCCTTCCAATACTTTTGAGGTAAAACTAACTGTTTTATTTCTCTACCATTAAGTTTTGTTTTTCTAAACAGTATTCCTTCTTCTATGACAAATTTCTCAATTGGATTATTGTTCCTTTTATCACTAATCCTATCATAGATTTTCCCAATTATGTTATCCTGTTTTTGTTCTTGAGCTAGTTTGTTTGTTCCTTTCAATTCTTCATTTTTAATTTCTTTAGGTACCTCTTTTTGTTGCTCTGTGTCTATATGCTCATGACTTTGTATTTCAACTTGTTTTAATTCTTCTTCTTTCTCCTTATTTTCTTCAACATTAACTGTTTCATTATTTATATTACTAGGTTTCTGTGTTTCTACTTTAGGCTTATCTTTAGATCTAGTTATAACCATATTGCTTATATAGTTATCTGATTTTGTCTTTTTGTTTTGTTTAAACATTTCATATTTCTTTTCCCATGCTTCAATTTCTTGTTTGGAGCATTCTTTCAAACCTGTCAAATTTCCTATTAACATGTCATGTCTCATATTAGGCATAGCTACTCCCTCACAATGACCAGTATAGAATGGTGTCTCAATGAATACTTTAAATACTTTAAACTCCTTTATACTGCCATCTGCTAACTCAACTTTTCTACTATATCCCTTATAGTACTGTGGTTCAATCAGATCAGCCCTGACGACCAATGTATTAGATCCACTATCTCTAATCGCTTGAATAGGCACATTGTTTATAAAGGCTGGATAAAAAGCAAAATTGTTTTTGTTTTCCCTAACAAAATAAACTCTATCAGAATTTCTACTTTTGTATTCCCTGTTTTTGTTTCCACTGTGTGTGTTATTACTGTAATTGTTGTTGTAATTGTTGTATCTATTACTACTGTCTGATCTGTAATTGTTCCTATCATCTGTTCTATTGTAATTGTTTGCACTACCTGATCTATTGTGATTGTTTGCACTACCTGATCTATTGTAATTATTTCTACTGTTTGACCTATTTTGTGTTCCCCAGCAGTTCATAGCTAAATGTCCCTTTCTATTGCATCTGTAACATACTACATCCCTGTTGCTTGATCTATTCCTACTATTATTGTATCTAAAATGTTGGCTATCCCTACTTCTGTTTCTACTCCTATCAGTATTTTCTTGAGTGTATCCAACTAAATCAATATTCTTTTTATCTCTACATGAAAAGGGGTTGTTAGGATAGGCATTTTTATATGTCCTTATGATTTCAGTGATATCATCTAAAATTTTAGGATTTCTCTCTTTAATAAAAGATTGTAGTTGGGGGTCACATTTAGCAATGAAATTGTCTACTAGTATAAAATTCTTTAAACTCTCAAATGAATTTTCAATCTTCTCAAATCCTAGCCATTTATTAAAATAGTCCTTTTCCATATTTATAGTGGTTTGGGGTTCTGTCTGATTAGATGGAGTATTATCAAAGTATTTTTTCCTAAATGTGCTAGCATTGTGGCCATATGCATTAAGCAGTTCCTTTTTTAAAGTTTGGTAGCTGTTTTGCACAGTGTGATCATGATTTTGGCATATTGTAAGAGCCTGTCCTTGCACAAAATCAAGCAGAATTTGAGACCATTCCTCCTCCCTTATATTACAGTTTGTCATTTTTATTTCATATCTTTTTAGATAGTCTGAAATACAGTCCCTAGCTTCTTGAAAAGGTTGTAGTTTTTTCCTTAACCAATGGTTATTGTCACTTGCAACATTAGTAGTGTTGTTTGTATTACTATTATCAGTTTCATTATGATTGTCTACACTGCCAGTATTAGAATTATCATTTGTATTAGAGTTGTTTGATTTTTTCTGTTTCTGTTCAGCATCAATTCTTAGTTTCTCAAGGTCATATTGTAATTTCCTATCAGCCTCTTCTTTTATTAATTGAGCTTCCCTATCTTTTTCTTTTTCCCTTTGCTCTATTTCTAGCTTATTCTTTTCCATTTCTATCTTATCTATTCTATCTCTCTCTACTGTCACCATTTGTTGTACATAGCTAGCTAGGTCCTTCCCTTTTAGTTCTAGCTGCTTTGCCTCAGCAATAATTTGCTGGCGAAAAGTCTCCATATAATCATATGGTGGAGCTGTTGCCATTATGATTAATTCAAATAATGCAAATAATACTGTATTGATATGGCCTCCCTACTGGCCTAAATGTCACAATTTAGTCAAATACTTTTTTTCCAATATATAATATATATATATACAAATATAGTCAACTCTTGACACCTTTGCCTTATCTCAAATATCAACAAATATCAATTCAGTGGACTTACTCACTGCCACAACAACACAGATCTAGATTTATATTAAAACTCAAGTGGACTTACTCACAGCCACAAAACCTTAAATGTAATTGCAACTTAATTCAGTGGACTTACTTCTGGCCACATACACATGTACATATATAAATATACCTCTTATTGGACTTACTTATTGCCAAATAACACTCTAGGACTATTCTAGTCTCTAGTCTAGATTCAATATGCTCAAATATACTCAAATAACTCAATAATATACCTCAAATAACTCAAATATCTCAATATTATACCTCTCAACAGTAAATCACACTTTAGTGATACTGATAAAAAACTCTGACCACTTAGAATGTGTTTGAACACATCTACAATATGTCAACCGATTAAATCGGGACAAAAGATCTATATATAAATATAATTAAATCCTTAGACTCAGATGTCTTTAGGATAAATAGATCTGCGTTCTCATGAGTATATAACAATGTAGTTATAACTCGAAAACAGTCTAGAACTTATACTAGACTAAACATGGCCTACCTGATCTCACTTAAGATAAAATTAATAATATATAATAATAATAAAGTAAAATAGACGTAATAAGACACAAAAAATAAATCTAGTCTAATGAGATGAGACTTTTTTAAGGAAAAGACAAGAAAGGTACAATGAATATAACGTCACATTACTTGTAAAAAAAATATAATAAAAGATCTAGATTGATTTTATGACGAAGATACAAACAAGACGAGACAATCTAAACAATTATTGAGACTTCATTAATGAGTAGATCCACTTTTTTATGCCCTCATGACGCCCTGATCAGGCAATCTACTCTTAACAAAGATCTACTATCCCTATAGACTTAAAACTAATGGAGAAGAAGATATAACTTATCTTAGTCAGAATCTGTTAATCGGTCCATGGAACGCCCACTGGTCAGCTTAACACACGTTCCCCACTGACGTAGGTAAGGTAAGGTGTGCTCCCACAAAGGCTACTTGACGGCAGTACAACGCTATGTCACTCTCTCCTGGTGCTGCTCAAAATATGGTACAGGTACGAAGTCCTCTGGTTCGGTCAGGTTCCACGGCTCACGGTTCCGGAATGTTGATCTGTTGGTGCTGTCTTCTGGTTTCAGGTCACTGGTCAGGAACAAAAGTCATTGAGACAAGCTGGTGGTGCTGTCTCAAGAGAGATGAGGAAAAATGGCTAAGTCCAACTCTCTCTTTTGATGAATAAAACGTTGTTCAACTTTAAAAGTTGAATAAAAAATCACGCAGTGTGATAGTAGGGTTTATCATCACTCGTGTGTAGATGTAGAAGTACAGCAACACTACAACAGTCTTGCGAATAATAGATCTAATCCAACAAGCCAAGGTGACGAAAGGTGACGTCAACCGTTCAACGGTCGACTTGTAGATCCAAATAGTACAAATAGTAAATATATCCAGAGGTGACTTTCCGTACTCCAATAAAATATCCAAACTGCCGTAATGAGGTATACTGGAGGTATATTAACGACTGACTGTCCTTAAATACTTGCAACGGACGAAATAACTTTCTTGCAATGGATCTCGAGTGTTAAGACTTGTAGATCTCAGAAGACAAAATGGCTGGCCACGCCACACTGTGACTGGTAGAGTGAGTCCAAAATAGTTTCGAACTTTTCTTCTTTTGATAAATCCACTGGAATAAGCGATGCCAAAAGGATCCAGCTGCAGTCCAGACCTAATGACACAAACGTAGGCTAGATCCAGTGAAAAACTGATAGTCAAGTGTACTTGTCAATATGTAAACTGTAGATCTAAGTTGTAGACGAAATCGAAGATCCAACTGACGCCTAGATTCAGAGTCAAAATCGGCCTGTCGAGGGTCGCCACTTCTGTTAAAGCGTGGTTTGATAGTTGTGTAGTTCTATAAATTGGCTTGCGAGATCGTTCACACCACACTCACAGAAATATTCAATAAGTAAATAACGATAGTTGAACTTGAACTTATTTACACTTTAATACTCAAAATAAGGACACAGTCAGAAATCGTGTTGCTAGTTCTAGGCGTCACGTCCGTCTCTATCTTTCGTTGTTATGTAATCCTAGTTTTTAATCCCTACGTCACGTCATTCTATAGATACCCGATTTTCCCAATACTTCTACGCGTCAAGTCATTACAATATGTTTGTGTGGGCGTCTGGGCGAAAAATTCTCCAGCGTCACTATCTGATGTTTTTTTTTTAATTATCGATCAGTCGCCAATCTCTATCTCTATGACAATTCTTACCAAGTTAAAGGATTGACACAGAAGCGAAAAGTGCAACGGATTTTAATCTCTCTTATAACATCAGTATTGTCAACTCATCATTTAATCGTACTTCCTGTTTGACGAAATGTCAATATGTTCCTAACCCTTCCGAAAATGTAATAATTTTTTATTTATTTAAAAAGATGTACACTATATACATTTCAATTAGAGTGCATCCTGTCAGGGCCGGTCTTAGGCCACTGCAGCCTATGCGGTCGCAGTGGGCCCCGCGCAATCAGTTTCGCATAGGGGCCGAAGTTGCCAGGACCGGCCCTGCATCCTGTTGTGTGAGCTCAATACCTTATATTACAATATCCTAGTGTAATATAATCGTTTTTAAATAATGTGTAATCGCTAGTCAAAATTTCCCAAGTTTTCTGATTGATGAACACAGTTTATATTTCTGGCAAGGGGAAAAAGGAAAGTAACATTTCCCTGGCAGCTTGCGATGAGTCAGTTCTATTTTTAAACTGCTTTGAAGGATCAACTCATCTCTATATATAGACCAACGGTGCAATCAACATAATTCCACATACCCAGATGTTGCGATGTCAACTAAACGAGGCCTTGTTGATAAGCTGTGAATAGATCAATACTTAATCTAGATCTATAGCCAAGTTTAAGACAAACAGAAACACTAAATGAAATATCGAAACAATGTTTATTGAGTATGAGTTAGTGAAAATATATGCAGTCACATATTCATGTATAAAACGTTCTTTGATTGTGAATTGTCAATGCAATAATTTTGTTACACATAAAAATATACAGCAGAGAAAAAACAACATCAAAGGGATTCTCTGCAATTGAACACAAATTGATGGCTTAGCACTATCACATGATTAAGTAGGCTTACATTGATGATTTAGTTTTAACGCTGAAGGAAAATCTATAGACTCTTAGCTTTTTGGGTGTATCAAAGAACAGAATTAGAAAGTATTGATAAAGTATTTTAAAAGGTCAATACATTTCATGTACAATGCAATTTTTGTTTTACTTCTTTCATTTTTGGCACAAAGTAATTTTTATTATTTGGCTGTTCACAGAGATCTTCCACCACTGTATCCTTGACATTGTTTATTTGGTCTTTTGATTTCAAAACCTATCCGAAATCCACTCTATTCTTTAGGTACCATTATGCTGAACCCACATTTCTCCATAACGCCTTCTCTTTTGTTTCTCTCTTAGTTAATTGCATAAAGAGTTTCCATTTTAATAGTGAAACGGATATTAAAAATCAAAATCTAAAGAAAAAGCATATAAATGTAACTAACTATGTTTAGAAAATCATATTTTGGGTATCATGAGTCAGTTGTTTAAGGTGAAAGCAATTAATTGACTGACTGACTCATATAATATCTCTTGAAAGTAAATTAATCATTATTAATTACGAATGGAAGGTATGATTATCTAAAATAAATATTTACAAAAAAAAAGTCAAATGACGAAAACAAAAATTTAAAACACACACACACACATTTATGTACACTGGAAGTGTAATGGAAGTAATCACTCCAGTACCAATTAAATAATTCCAATCGATTAGATCTCAAAAAGCCTCCTAAATCTACTACAACTTTTGGCCATCCTCTGAGGCTCAGCGGAACTGTTTATCCATAACAGGAGAAGGGTCAAAGACGTAACTGTCACCTAAACCAGCTTCGGTTTGGAGGGGGCTCATAAGCCTTCAAACTACCCACCTAGGAGAAGTAAATTTTGAATTCAAAGCTCTGTTGCCTTGCAGCTATACCCAAACATGGGAAAGGCCGAGGACCCTTAGGCAGTTTGCACCATACATTGCTACAATCTGGCAGAGCCTGTGATGTTTCTGATCAGAAACTGTATCAGCACCTACCTTTCTTTAGGAGGGAGAACTGACGTGTGGGTGACATCATTGCGACCATAGGTAGTGCTCAGGCATCTCAAGAGCTCCTTCAAGGAATGCGATATCGACACTCACGTCTGGGGAGCACTAGCTCTCGATCGCTCCTCATGGCGTGAAGCTGTGAGTCTCGGAGTATCAAGATATGAGGCAAGAAGAGTGACTAGGGTGAAAGAGCGCTGAACCAACAAAAAGCTGACAAAAGAAGCAGGGCTTTCTGACCAAACCCACCCATGCCACGTATGCGGCCGGCTTTTTAAAGCGAGGAATGGACTTTACAGTCATCTTCGAGTCTATAGGAATTGAGACATGTATATTTTGATCCTCAATCGTTTCGCGACTGAAAGATGTCACATATATAAAATCTGTTATTTCTTTAGACTAATGGAGAAAGAGAATGAGAGGGAAAGAATAAAAACAAGAGAAAGAGTGACAGACAGGCAGAAATTCAGAAAAAACAATAGATGAAGAAATTGAAATATTCTTCTAAATTTACTTCTAACTTATTTGTTTCTACCATGGCTTTTGTTTCACACTGTGGGGTCCAACACTTATCAACCTGAGACACATTTCTGATACACGGGTTTACAGGCCGAATCGCAGCAGAACATCACCGATTCCAATTGTGCGGTGGCAAGAAATGTTTGTAAGTAGTAACACGTCACGGGCCAGGTATGGCCCACGGACCCTTATTTGGGCATCTTTGCTTTAAGTTATAACGATCGCTCTCAGACACTACTCTTGACCTCCAAGAGTTGAGCTTTATGGTTGAAACAGCATCAACGTTCACTTTAAACAATACAACAGTCAAATGTTGTACTAATGAAATCTTAGGTCTGCCTCTCTTGAGATAGCACATTGATTCTGTTTTGCACTTTTAGGACTTCCATAATAAATGACGTCTTTAAACGCTAAGGCATATAAAAATAATTTTCTCAGATCGAATCTCACAGGAATAGAAATCAATGATCTGACAAGCGTTAGCTTCAAATATGATGGCCGAGTGTTTAAAAACTGATTTTTTTAAATTGATTTTATCAAAGATTTTGTTTTAGATTTTGCCTTTCTTCTCGATGTTTTCAGGGTCTGTTTAGTTGTCATGTCAAGTGTTCTCAAGCAAAAAAAAAAAGGGGGTTCTGAACAACTGTTTTGTTTACTTTAAAAATTGACTAGAGATGACCAACATACAGTAAACTTTTTTTTTCCTTAATTCTGTGTCATGCTATGAGGGAAACAATTGCATCACAATGATGCAAACAAATTTTGTGAGCTACCCTTACTTTATCAAATATGTATTTCATAAAAACTTATGAAAATCAACAATTATAGCACATATAAGAAGCATTTAGAATCATTGGAAAATGATACAATATACACATCGTAAAGAACAAAGAGTAAATCTAATAATTTGTTCCACTTGAGTCAGCGCATGTATCCTTTTATAATCCGATGTCACATCCGTAGTGGCGTCATAATCTAGTGGTGAGTACTGTCGTCCTTACTATGCAATGTTTGAGCCAAATCGTTCAGCATAGTCAAAGCTGTCCTAGTTAATCTGTTGAGCTCATTGATCCTATGTAGAATACATACAATACGTGTTATGGTAGATGATATAATATACTGACGCTAATCTGAGAATCAATTAGTCCCTTAGAAAATCTCAAGCACTACATTTTGACTACGCCCGTTGATTGGTTACTATGATTTATATTAATTTGTCAGGAACATCATTTCCGTTTTTTAAATTGTAACTTCCAATAACAGGTCGCATACTTTTTTTCCGTAACGGACCGCTGGCTTTCTCTTTCCTTCTCTCTCTCTGAAACTCCCTTTAAGCTTTTATTTCACCCTGGACATAATAATGTTTTCTGACATAGACTTAATTTGGAACGAACCACTTCAAATTGCCCCCCCCCCCCCACAGTCTGTAAAGTCTAGTATCACTATCACGTATCCCCCCCTCGCCCTCCCATAACAAAAAGTGACTTGGGGTTCTCAATTCAATCATTATTATACCCTCTGTTGCTTTTCGACCGTAACCTTAACCCACCCCTCACACTCTCCTCTGCTTTCATACTTTCGGCCCTTTTTTTGTTTTATTGCAATGAACATTTTTTTTTACTTTGTTTTACCATCCTTCGAGTGATTGAAAAGTCACTACACACATTTTTTGTGCCATCCTTTAATGATAAGGCAAGTAATAATGTAAAGATACTAGACACCACAAATATTTCTCTGGATGACAAATGTAGTCTTCCTTGAACTAAGATGGACGAACTGTATAAACAGCGGTATTTTACAAATCTAATATAGATTGCAATGATAAATGGCGTGGATTTTAAGTATTAATTCTATATTGTATATTCCATTCTATAAAACAGAACAAGTTTAGTCTTAGACAATGTATATTTCAATACAGTCCGCGAGCGAGTGTTGAGCAACAGTTCTCAACCTGTCAGTGCATAGTTCTTGGAGCTCATCTGCTTGGGTCGAAAGCTAAAGTACCTAATGCTTTAAAATGTTATTTAGCTTTCAACGCCAATAGCACACTAGAGTACCATGCGGGCAACACAATATTAAAGCTTAAAGCAGATAAATAATAATCTAATGTCACCGATTCCCGCAAACTCCCGCTCTCGGGAGCTTCTTCTCAAATGCATGCTTTACAAATTGACTCTATTGATTCTACACTTCACAGTTAGTCTTTTAATGTCAAGTCTAAAAACAATACAACTCCCAACTGTACAATGTTCCATATGCTTATTTATTATATACGGCTACTTGTCAAAAACTGCCTCTATATCAGAATGCAAACCTTAGACCTTGCCAGGATTCGAAAATGGATCTTTTTTTTTTTCGATTAATGGGGGGTTGGAAAGGGACATGCAGTTTCATGCCTACTTGTACATATGAGATATAATAGATTCTTCTCTTTTTATTTTGAACACATTAACTCTCTTTGCGTAAAGCTAACTTCAACGTTAAAATGTGTTTGATACAAAGCAAACCATGTCAGTTTGAGGACCGCTAAAACTGTACGGTTATAGTCATCTGAGCTGACAAAAGAAGCAACAGTAAATCAGTAGAACTTAATCTGACTACAAGGTGAAGGTTGATTGAAATCTCTTGTGTGTCATGTTGCTATCGATTTGACTCACTGGACTTTTTGTTCTTCCAATTCGTGCTTCAAGTCAACACTCGCGTCCAAGGGGAAATCATTCTTTATTTTCTTTTTCATGTACAGAATTTGCTCCCCACTGTCGTAAGTTCTTTTCAGCTGTGAAGTAACAAAACAGCAAACTTTACAAATACTTTATTTTTTAAAAATACGTATCTACTGGGAACAATTTCACATTTACAACTATACATCAATAATATAGAATTTATTTCTCTTTTTCGATGTGAAACAAAATAATTTTATCAATTGTTATCATTGGTGCATTTTACAAATTGATTCATGTTTTATTTGCTGCTATCCTCCTGAACCGAGAATGGGTGTGGGAGGAATAACGAGAATTCCCCACATATTTAGTCATATATTTTAATACTGAAGGATTTGTTTCCCTTTTTTTTGGTATCAGGCGAAATAATTAATTACCCGGTACCAGTAATTAATTCACTAATTAGTAAATTATGTTTTTATTTATTTATGTTTTGATTCCAGAATGGATGTGGCAGAGGTAGATAAGTTCAAATTGTTTACAGACAGACAGATAGAAAGAGTGAGTTGATATAAGCTTTGACGTATTTTATCAAATAATTTTAAAAGTTTAAAGAAAAAAACAACACCTAAAAAAATCGGAAAAGAACTTATGTAATTAGTAAGTTAGGAATATAATAAATAGAATAATTTTCTATAGATCTATCTATGACCTCTTTCGGTTGAAAAGTTATGAGAAATGAGTAATGCCTGGGCATTAGCTTTGGTCGGAAAGATGTCGCCCACACAGCAGTCCCCCCCCTCTCCAGGCAGCTGATGTTTCCAAAGAAACGGCAAAGTCGCAATACATTTGGCAGTGGGGGCGTCGCAAGCTCTGCCAAGATGTGGCCCTGTGTAGTGTGTCCTGCAAGATGTGGCCCTGTGTAGTGTGTCCTGCAAGATGTGGCCCTGTGTAATGTGTCCTGCAAGCTGACACCCTGTTTTGGTACAGCTGTAGGTTAGCAGAGATTTAGATCCAGAAGTTTCCTTCGCCTAGGTAGCTACAAGTTTGGTAATTAACATAGATTAGGCATTAATATTAAAAATGGCGTTACCCTGGTAAACAAAGACTTTGGTCGGTTGTTGGGCATGACAATAACGCTCTCAGTGTGCATCCACTGCCTTATGCACATTGAGGGCATCACTTCAGCATCCAGTAGATATTTGATCTGACGGACAAGAAAATATAGTTAGGTTGATATTATAGTTATGCTATTGATTCAGTTGCTGTGTTGTCATTCTAGTTAGCTATGTGTTATGTTATTGAATACAGTTTACCGGTGTTTGTTCAGTTAGGCCTAAGTAGATGTGTTTTTAATTCATTAGTTTCCTGTGATGTATGTCCAGTTAACTAGATGAGGTTTTTTATTGATTAAATTACCTGTATCGATTAACCTACCTGTTCTATCTGTCCAGTTAAGTAGATGTGTTTTTATTTATTCATTTACCTGTGAAGAGGCGTGGTGGCTCAGTAGTTCGAATCTTTTTTTTTAATTTTTGGGATTCTTAGGGCGCCTCTGAGTTCAGCCAGTTCTAATAGGTACCTGACAATAGTTGGGGAAACGTAAAGGTTGGCCACAAGACCCCCCCCCACCTCCTTAAATCGTAGGCCACAGAAACAGATAACCTTCACATCATCTGCCTCATAGATCGCAAGGTCTGAAAGGGAAACTTTATTTTTTTCTTTTAATTTACTCCGTTGTCTGTCAGTTAAGTTGATCTGTTTTTATCAAAATACCTTTGCTATCTGTCCAGTTAAGCAATTAAGTAGATGTTTTTTATTGATTTATTTACCTGTGTGGTCTGTCCAGTTATAGTAATTTTTCTTATTGATGAAGTTATCTGTCTAGTTATGTAGATTTTTCGTGTAGTAGTTATTAGTCTACCTATGTTGTCTGTCTAGTTATGTAGATTTTTAGTGTGGTATTTATTTGGTTACATGTGTTGTCTGTCTATTTGTGTGGATGTAGATGTTTCGGGTGGTATTTATTAGGTTACCTGTGTTTTTAGTCGAGTAAGGTAGGCTCTTCGTTCAACTTTGCTGATGTCACCTACAGCCACACCAATCTGGTAAAAAAAAACATGCTGGCAAAAATATAACCCATGTTGATAAAATGCTAAAATAAAACTAATTTTCTAACATATATAAATATCACTAACTGATTCATTCATTCATTCATCTATCAAAATATCTCTGCAGCTGCAAAACAGATTTACATGAAATTTCGTACAGGGTCCTTTAACCTATTAGTTTCTCGCTTAGAAAGTTTTTGAATGACCGCTGTCTGAACGCCAAAATTTGCGAAAAATCGCATAGTTTCGTATTTAATTTTCAACCGCAGTGAATATTTAAACCAAAAATACAGATAGCGGAAAATAAGACTTCTTCCTTTCCTGTTTTTTTAAATGTTTTTTTTTTCTTTTTTCTTAATTCAACTTAAAAAAAAAACAAGATTACAAAGAGAGTTTGTGTAGTACACAAACTCAGAGGCGGCCCCCGTCGGAGTCGGATCCCTGTCAGATCCGCCTATTCGCAAGATGTTTTGGATGTTCCTTCTAAGTCCCTGGCTCAATTACTGTATCCTTAAACTATCGCAATATTCTTGAAAGAACAGTAAAGGTTAAATCATATTTTCAAAAGCCTTTAGTGTTTTTTTCTAACCGTGACAGACAGACCAACCAACAGACGAAACGCACAAAAATATGCTACATCCATTCTAATGGGGGTATTAAACAATTTTATTTTTAAAAATCTGATTTTTTTTTAAATTTAAGAAATTAGTTTAGAATCATGTCATTTCCGGGCTTTACGCTAGTACACGAAAGCCGCTGCTAAAAAATCATTTTAAAAAATGTGCGTGATATCTACATGCCTAGCGTATATCTTATAGTAACATTTCCTCCCTTACATTTACGTAATTATTTTAGAATTGGTGTTTTGTTATTAAAAAATCGCTTGCATAAATAATTTTATAAATTAAACGGTTTGCTTTTAGAAAACTAAAAGTAGCCGTTGCACCTAAATTTTTCAAGCCGCATTTAATGCTGAAATAATATTTTTCGTATCTCTTCTAGTTTTGGCGCTCTGAGTCTGACAGACGGACAGACGGACAGACAGACATAAATTCATTTTAAAAAATGTGCGTGATATCTACATGCCAAGAGCATTTCATATAGTAACATTTCCTCCCTTAGATTTACGTAATTGCTTCACAATTGGTGTTTTATTATTAAAAAATCGTTTGCAAAATAATTTTTATAAATTAAACGGTTTGCTTTTAGAAAACTAAAAGTAGCCGTTGCACCTAAACTTTTTAAGCCGCATTTAATGGTGAAAAAATATTTTTCGTATCTCTTCTAGTTTCGGCGCCCTGAGTGTGACAGACGGACAGACGGACAGACGGACAGACGGACAGACGGACAGACGGACAGACGGACAGACGGACAGACGGACAGACGGACATTTTGCACAAACCTAATAGCGGCTTTTTCCCCTTACGGGGGCCGCTAACAACTATTTAAAGCCTAGCTCATATTGTATTTTCATTACGGCGTATCAATTAGTTTGGACCAGTCATGTAATTAAATTTGAAATAGATCTAGACTAACAGTAATAAATCTGTGTGATTGGAAATATTTTTACCAATTGTTTTGGGTTAGCGCTATTTCATGCTTTTAACTGTTTCAAAAAGCTATGATCCTATCACGTGTCTGCACCAATGAGAAGAGGGGAGAATTGTTTTAATTTGGGCCGTTTTATGGAAATTATATTAGTATTAGGAGGGATTGTTTCAACCAAAGATAAACAATATATAGCATTTGAACAAAACAAAGTGGCCGGTGTATAATGCTATATCTATAAACAAATATTCATAGTTGCTAGCTTTCTTCAGGGTTAGTTGCTAACATTTTACATATTAATATATATGTGTCACGTACACATGTTGTTTTGCAAAAGGCAAGGTCAACAAAAAAAACCTAAGAGTTTTTTTAGCTTGTCGGAACATCAGTCACATGACATAGAGACGTCTATGTGGTTGGTTGAGAGAATGAATTCAAAACGAGTCTGCTGACAACTTCCGCCCAGAGAACTGGAATTAATTCAGTTGGAGCCTAACTTTTGTAGATAGCAGTCGCATGTAATTTTGTAGTTCTAGAATTTAAAGAAATAAGTCTTTGTTCAGCTTCTTGTTTCATTGAAATATATTTGTACATAGCTGTACTTATGTTGAGTTTTAATAAAGGTTCCTGAGTTGTTTTATGAAGGCATTTACTCTGTTGAATCCTAGATCGTCATTGTTTAATATTATATTTCAAAATACAATCCCCGGCAACACAAGACTTCTCTTTTAACAGCTAGTGACATCTAACAACATCACAAGAACAGATCGTGACGTCGACAACCACTAGAGAGAGAGGAGTTTGTGACAATATGTATTAAAAAAAGCATTTCACCAATCAACCTTAATGTGTATTTCTTTTCTTTTAAATGTCGTGTTCAGCTTACCATTAAGTTCATTAGCGATAGGTTCATTATAATACAAAACAAGGGGAATAATATATACAGATCAATTTCAAAAGGCGAGTTGTCTCCTTTGACAAAGTTATCTCTAAAGTTGAGCTCTCCAATCGTCATGGCAAGAATCGAGGACAAACCTTGAACAGGTTCTCGAAATCCGTCCTGTAAATAACGATCACAGCAGTTATAGTTCAAAGGTCACACTACTAGCATTTCAAAGATCACAGAACTAACATTTCAAAGATCACAGAACTAACATTTCAAAGATCACAGAACTAACATTACAAAGATCACAGAACTAACTATTCAAAGATCACATATCTAACTATTCAAAGATCACAACACTAACATTTCAAAGATCACAACAGTAACATTCCAAAGATCACACAACTAGCATTTCAAAGATCACAACACTAACATTTCAAAGATCACAACACTAACATTTCAAAGATCAAAGAACTAACATTTCAAAGATCTAGCTAGCAATCTCTGATTACGACAACACATAGATCTATAAACAACTTCACTATTACTAAACAAGTAACTATTCAGTTCACCAACCTGTTTCATCATTAAAGACAGTGGAATGTTTAATGCTAGGCCGAAAAAGATCATTAAAGTAAAAACCTGGCGTAAAAATGAAAAAGAAAAAAAATATATATGAATCAGACAATAAAAATAAGTGTATATTCATAGACATAAATAAATATAGACTGGAAAAAGGAAGTAACTTTATGTAACTTGAAAAAATGTATATCCATTGTATTCGGATTTCCGAAATCTGACAAGTTGCACGATCTTCAGTCTTAGAGATTAAACAAAACTACACTGCCTCCTCATTTACGCAGCATGGTGTGAAAGGAAAATGGTGTATCCAAATTCGCACTATTTTCATTCACAAAATAAAATAGATAGCATAAATAAATATAGACTGGAAAAAGGAAGTAATGGATTCCTTAACTTTGAATTAGTGAAATTAGGGATTTTTTCAGCCGAATGTCCAAATAAGCTAAAATTTAAAAAAAAAACAGTTTCAGAACAAAAACAGAACATTATGATTAATTGACATTACAGTCACGCTAAGAGATAAAAAAAAACACTAGTGAAAATATTGTAATACTTATAGAGGTTATGGCTGAAATAGATATGAATACTTAACTTTTATACTGCTCATGCTGTATAGTAAAATACACTAATTTGCAAATCACAAATTTTCCCTTCATAAAACTCTCTTATTGGCCAGTCTATATTTATTTATATCTTGTGTATATTATAAATATTATAAATAGATTTAAATAGGAAAGGCCTACCGCCATGTTAACACTATTTTAAAGATGCACTACTCAAGTTTTATAGAATACAGATGTGCATTTCTACATTCGGGTTCGTAATAAGAAGTTAAAAAATTATTTTGGTTTGAATGTTCAACAAAAAAAAAATCGAATTATTGTGTGTGTGTGAGTCCGTTATCTTACATTATACTGAAGAATTTACTATAAGTCTACCCCAGCACAACTTTTCTGTCTTGGTCTAGACTATTCCTAACAATACATTTGCAACAAAAGTAAAATACACCTGAACTAGACTATTCAATGCAATACATGTGCAATAAAACTAAAATGAAGTCAGGTAGTTAAATTCCAAGTAAATCCATGGTTGCCTGGTAGAAAGGTGTTCGCTTCAGACCAGTCACGACGGTCCAGAGTTCCGATCCTGTCCGCCTAGCCTTCAAACAGGTTCGAACTCGTGCCCAGTAATATTTCTTTCTGAAGGAACTTGTAAACCAAACAAATGTTAATTATATATTTAAAAAATATACGATGTAGATATTACCTTCAACATTGTCCCGAACACCTCAAAAAACATTGTGAAATATAAACCAATGGCAGCAAATCTGAAAACAAAAATGTTAGATGTAAGAAAATATAAGATATAAGCAAACCTTTGAACATATGCAAATCATCAAAAAGGTAAAGAAAAATGAAATCTAAATTCACCTGAAACTATTTGAAATATTGGATCTAGTAATCTAGTACTTACATTAATTAATAGGATATTTAAAGACTATCAATTTTTTATGCGTCTAAAAATGCGTTCATTTCTCTACGTAAAATGTGAACAACATTGTAGCTACCATTACCATCTACTTATTTTCTTGTCTCCTTTTGATTGATATTATAACCAGCCCTCCAATCTCTTGGAGTAGTTTAACAAATCTTTTATACGCGGTTCAAATCAAGAAGGCCTTCATTTGTTTTATAATGCTGATGTATGTGTTGTTGTTGTTTAAATAGCCCGACTTTATTTACAAAACAAAGATGTTGACTTATTAGCATGTTTCAAACAAAAAAAAAAGATCCTTTCACTTTTCCAGATAGACTCTACATTTAGAGTTTCATTTCATAAACTCATAAAGGCACAATCGTTAAAGATCATGGTACCAATCAAAAAAAAAACAACAACGTGTGAGCCCATCGAAGGTAAAGAAACATTTTCTATTTTTTTGACGGGCCGTACTTTGGCATCACTGCTTTCATTGGATTGGAAACCTGAGTTCTTATGATAGTTGCTTACAAAGCCATTTGCTCTTGATTCTCCATGTGTTTATAACCATCTTAAGTTTTACCTTTGAACCATAATGGACTCTCTGATCAGGAACCCAAACGCTCCGTATGCAAAGAGGCGCCAATTTTGATCACATGGCCCATATCCAGGCGGCGTGACACACATAATGATGAAGACAATCGAGGTCAAGGTCACCCAGAAGGAACACGTTTTTAAGTAGCGGCAGCCCTGGGAGGGAACAATGATAAGACTTTTATTGACCTAACTAGATCGTTCAATGATTCATAATGAAATTTAACACCAATATAAATAATTTCTCTGTACGGACTTAAAGATCAACTGTAAATAACGTCTATATACCAAGTTTAACACCAGTGTAAATAATGTATCTGTACTAAAATTAACCTTTAAATAATGCTTACACATAAAGTTTTACCCTAACTGTAAATAATGTTCACGTATACAGTTTTACCCCAACTCTATATCTAGATAAGGAAAGACCTTAAACAGCTATGTACTTTTAGGTAGTGTTTGTTGCAGTATGCAAGATTACATCAACATTAAAACAAGCAGGAACCTCTAAGTAAATGTTTTATTTTTTCATGATCTTTTTTTTTTAAAGATTTTTTATTTAACAGAGTAAGAAGTTTAAAAAATGAATATG
>JADKLZ010003886.1:23809128-23820791 GCA_021533235.1 Biomphalaria straminea
TCCCATGCTCAGCTCCTTAGCCAGCTTTGGACCCACAGTCCCATGCTTAGCTCCTTAGCCAGCTTTGGACCCACAGTCTGGCCATGGGGAAGTGCTGTGAGCTCTGTCTGTGGCATTTTACGTCTCGAGAGACGATCTTTTCCCCTTGCAAGCTCTTGTGTGACTAAAGAGGCCGATCCTTGATACACAGCTGCGATCGCAGGTTGGGCATATGTAGTCACCAGGCGCCGTTGCACTTTCACCCTTCTTTCTGCTTCTGTTGTGTATGGCATCTGCAATCAAAGACCCCTTCTTTATGCTCTCTCTCCAGGTGGATCTATCTTGTGCCACCTCTTCCCAGTTGCTGGTGTCGATCTTAAAGAGCTTCATGTCCCGTTTGCATACATCTGTATAACGTAAGAGTGGACGACCAGCGGCTCTTCTGCCTTCTATTAGATCGCCATACAGAATATCCTGTGGGAGTCGACCTACTGGCATTCTACGAACGTGGCCAAGCCAGCCAAGGCGTCTGCTGCTGATAACAGAGCGGATGTCCTGGCAACCTGCTCTTTGTAACACTTCCTCGTTGGTTATCTTATCTTGCCACCTTATTTTAAAGATCCGCCTTAGGCATCGGAGGTGGAAGACATTCAGCTTTTTTTCCTGCCAAGAGTATGTTGACCATGTTTCACTTCCGTATAGCAAGGTGCTCAATACACAGGTCCGGTAAACTAGAGCTTTAGTGCTGTTAGTCAGCAATATGTTGTCCCAGACTCTTTTCTGCAACCGTGACATGGTGGCCATTGCCTTGGCTATCCTGTTGTTAATGTCATTATCCAGTAGAGTGCTGTTGGATATGATGGAGCCAAGGTAACAAAAGTTGTCTACGATCTCTAGTGGTTGGCCATTAATGCTTATTTGAGGTGCAGCATTAGTGTTCTGTACAAGTATCTTAGTTTTGCCCTGACTGATGTTTAAGCCGAACTTCTGGCAAGCAGCAGATAGTTTGTCAACTAGGAACTGTAGCTGGGTATCAGAATCAGCCACAATAGCTGCATCATCAGCATACAGGAGTTCCCTGATGAGTAACCTCCTGACCTTGGTTTTAGCCCGCAGCCTTGAAACATTGAATAGCTTTCCAGAGGATCTTGTATGGAGAAACACACCATCGTTAATGTCGTTGTATGCGTAATGCAGCAGACAGGAGAAGAATATGCCAAACAGAGTGGGTGCGAGCACACATCCCTGCTTGACACCACTGCAGACCTCAAAAGGTGCTGATTGGGCTCCATTAAATTTGACAGTGCATTTAGTTTCCTCATGGAAGCACTCAATGAACCTCAGTAATTTGGGAGGGCAACCTATTTTCTTTAGAAGTTTGAAGAGGCCACTTCTGCTGACCATATCAAAGGCTTTAGTCAAATCAACAAAAACAATGTAAAGGGGTCTGTCTCTCTCTCTGAATTTCTCCTGCAGTAGTCGTAGAGAAGATATCATGTCTATAGTGGATCTACCACTCCTGAATCCACACTGAGACTCGGGGTAGACTCTAGAAGCTATCACTTGCAGCCTAGATAGTGCCACTCTAGCAAAGATCTTGCCCACTATACTGAGGAGAGAGATACCCCTATAGTTGTTGCAGTCACTCCTATCCCCCTTGTTCTTGTATATTGTGACAATAGTAGCATCACGCATGTCTTGAGGGACATAACCTGTTTCCCAACAACGGCAGAGGAGAGTATAGAGTTCGGGGAGCAGGAGTGATTCGTTGGCTTTAACTACTTCCACTGGGATACCATCACTTCCTGGAGATTTTCTATTTTTCATGCAGTTAATTGCTTTTTTGAGGTCACTAAGGCTCGGAAGCTCATCTAGGCATTCCAATACTAGAAGATCTGGTAGAGAAGCCAGGGCGGCATCGTCTACTGTATTCTGTGTGGCATAGACATCGAGGTAGTGTTCTGTCCATCGTTCTAGCTGCTTGGTTTGATCTGTAATCTTTTCTCCAGATTTGGATAGAAGGGGGGCAGGCTTTGACACTCCTGGACCCAGAGCCGCTTTAATGCCATCAAACAGAGCTTTACTATTTCCTGAGTAGAGACTTTCTTGGATTTTGTTGCAGGTATCCCTCCAAAAGTTATTTGCACATTTTCTAGCCATTTGTTTCACCTCTTTATTAGCGCTTTTGAAGACTTGCAAAGATTTTGGACTAGGCTTTGTCTTGTGAGCGAGGTGTGCAGATCGCTTTTTCTCGATGCAAGGTTCCATAAGTGCTAGATTTGCCTCAAACCAGTCTGCATTTTTGTGTTTTTGAGGCCCAAAGGCGGTGATTGCCGAACTGTAGATTACATCTCTTAATTTCTCCCATCTGATAGAGATATCTTCTTCATCGTTTAGCGAGGGGATTGAGCTGTTCAGGAGCTCGCCAAAGAGTGCAGCCTTCTCTGGGTCACCTACATGGTTGACGTTAATTCGTCTAGTACTAGGTTGAGTGGAAGTATAGGCCTTCTTGAGAAGTAGTTTGATCTTGCTTAGCACTAGTGAGTGGTCTGAGTTGCAGTCCGCACTATGGTATGAGCGGGTGTGGATGACACTTTTCAGATCTGTCCTACGGGTGATACAGAGGTCAAGCTGGTGCCACCTTTTTGAGCGTGGGTGTTGCCAAGAGACTTTGTGGCGTTCTTTGCCAGAGAAGAATGTATTTGTTACACACAGTTCATTGGAGCTACAGAACTCGAGTAGCTGTGAGCTCTAGATCCTAATGAATAAATGCATTTTCCATGCATCGTAAGAGTATATTTTGTCAGATACAAAAATAAAAGAATGGGCCATATTTACATATTATGACACAAATGTCAAATGCCTAAGAGATATTTCAGACAAAAGTAGCGCGCATGCGTCCGTAACAAACATTAGCCAGTTACGTTTTGGTTTCGTACAAAACTTCGAATCTAAAGTATATTCATAATATGTAGATGGGCAGGGAGTGAGAAGACGTTTCTGGCATGGTCGTGTTCGTAGCCGTCAAAACCTCGTCACTACCCATGTCTACTTTACTTCACTTTAAGTAGACTTACTATTTTTATTACCTCAAGATGTTCCTAAGAGATGTAGACAATTATTTCATTTCGTCAAGATACTCCTAAGAGATAAACAAAGTACTCACTTGTGCAAAGGAGTTTGACCTTTTAAATCTCTCAATTCTAAATTCGCCAAATAACTGGACAACAGCGTCACTAACTTGACGTCACCGTCAATGGCACAGAAGTGCAGGGGAGTCATGGAATGGTTCTAGGTGGAATAGAAATACATGACTGTAAGACAGTCTTTGTCATTCTATCCTTTACTTTACATAATGTGCAATACGTTGTTAGTCTGTATACTGAAGCATGTCTAAATATTTATAAAATAAATATTCAATGTATGCATATGTTTTCAATAGAAACTTTTGTTTTACTTTAAATCAAGAGACTAATATGTGGATTCCCAAACAAATCACATAACGAAGAATTTTTATTTCTGAGATGGATAGAGATTGAACCAAAGTATTCTCAATTTTAAGGGAAATACAGACACCATTTCTACAACACACATTAACGGGATATACTGACCTTGAATTCTTCTATCCATTGACCAACCTCCATAAAGGAAAGCATTAAACAATTCCACCATCCGAAGGAAGTCATCAAACAGTATACATTGTGTATTTATACGAGCTTAATAACAATGAAATTTGAATATTGTGGGGTTTTTTTTTTTTGGAGCTCCTTGTGAGTTTGTTATTGTTATTTCTAATAGCTCAACCAATTATTGGGAAATTATAGTCTAGATATTGTTTTGATTCACTTACATTTTGCACATTTGGACAGCATCCCAGCTGTAATAACTCCTGAACTGCCTGAAAGTAGTCAACAATCTTGTTTATACCCAAATAAGAAAAAAGTCAGCTCTATATCATTTTAAATGTTGCAGATTTTTCCTAATCATTTTTTTTCTTTGTACAATATCAGCCCTAAAATGAGTCAATGCTTTCCGTGGTCACCTCAGTTTTATTGTCCAGGACCGCGTAATGAAGAGGCCCGTTACCTTCGTCGTCCACTTCGTTCAGCATGTGGTCAGCACTGTTTAAGCTGCACTTATCTTCAACAGAACAAGAGGATAGAAACAGGTGAGATATGCATAGCAATAACCTCTGTGACATCAAGATATTTCTCAAAGAATCATAAACATAGCAGTAGCAAAAGAAATAAGTGAGACATGATTAGCCTAAAACTTCCCTAATGTCAAGATATTTCTAACAAAACTACACCATCTAAGGTCAGATGGAAAGAAGTTGTTATATCATCGTTAAGTTCGTCAACTCTAAGGTTAGCGTCACACGGAACGATTGGCTATTAGGCGTCAGCCACCCCATCACACCACGCTTCTGTTATTGACGTTTTTAGATCTATCAAAAAAAGTGTTATACATATATATAATATATTCATATATTTAATAACATTTGCCTTACGAGGCATCGTTATTTTTTTCCCAGGATTTGCTTAGACTTACACTTATTGGAAATCTTCATACATGTCCATAAACCTTTAATTATAAAGGTTTTTTTTGTGTATCCGGTATATAAAGCAAAGGAATTGATGATGAACTATATTTTTCGTAGGTACTGACATGCGGGAGCACGTTACCCTGCCTCAACGTTGCGCTCTCGTGGAAACGGCTCACTAGAGGAAGTGGCTAGGCGAAAGGGTAACAAACACAGGACTCCCGTGGGAGTGCCCACGGGTGGACGAGAGTCCACCTCTTGCACGGCGCGGAGTAGCACGAAAGCTTCCACAGCACTGTCACGAATCCATGCGCTGTTCCTCAAGGGACCGTCTCATCAATGGTGGATCCTGCACATTTAGCTTGGTACAACGAAGGTAAATGGTGGAGGCCCCCGGTACCACCCAGTGGTATTGGAAACAGCAATGCCCTAAAGACATTGACTCGGGTCGCTCCCAGACAGACCTGTGAGGTCCGCAGGTTTTATTTTTTTTTACTGTTTGTTTTTGTTCTCGGACGGATTCAGGCAGGTTTTTTTTCAAACTTAGAGCTCGAAGAGCCTTCGGCTCAGCTCTTATACTATCCACACGGTACTGTTTCGTGTTCTAATATCTCGATTACAGAATCAATGTTTATAATCTCTTCTGTTTGTAACTTCTATTTAGTTGGCAATGTCAAAGTTGTTTTTGTATTAAAGTTTAAGTTTTGTTTCTTGCCCTAAATGTCCCCATACGTCTTCTCGTTGGGCCAAGTCACGCTAAATGGAAGTATCTATATATAGAATTCTCTTCTTCTCTCAAGATTTTTATCGAGTAGCAAGAAATAAAGGAAAGATCACTCTGCGGAAAGTCCACGAGAAAACAAAATAGTAGGACCGGACCGTTGCAATATTTTATTTTATTTCTACCTCACGTAAAAAAAAAGGAGGGGGGGGGTAATGTACTCTGTAGTAGCTATCGAGGCGGCAGAGCACGCTCGAGAGTTTGGACATTAATAATATTATTATTAACCAACGTAAGAAGACTACATTCACTTCAGTGAGTAAAAAAATATTAATAAAAGTAAAAAACATGGATAGTTGGTATTATACTGAAAAAAGTTAGGCACTAGTATGCAGGATATCCACTAAGGTGCTAACTACCTGACATGATTAAAATTCGAATGATATTCACGTGTCCATGTTTGCTGGCTATCATCAGAGGCGTTGACATACGGTTACACTTGGCCTTGGGATCAGCCCCATGACGAAGCTGCAAACAGAGAAACTCATGCTATTATTCCAACAGGAAGTGCAACAGGAAGCCCTTTATAAATTTCATTATTCTGTTCTGTTCCTATCAATTTAATTACAGTTACATAACTTTAGGGCTGTGCTAATATATGATATTACGTCATTGTTTGTTGTCTATGTTTTTAAGTGAACGCAAAAGAATGAGCGGAAATAAAAGAGTTCTCCATGTCTACCTTAATGAAGACAAGTCTCGTTACATTATTTATTGTTAAATTGTAAAGTCTACAGTAGTTTATTAATCTGTGACAACAGAATATGCAGATCTGTTAAAAGCGTGGTTTTAGAGTTGTGTAGTTGTATAGATTGGCTTGCGAGATCGTATACACACGCTCACAGAAATATTCAATAACTTGAGTAACGATAGTTGAACTTGAACTTATTTACACTTTAATGCTCAAAAATAAGGACACAGTCAGAAATCGTGTTGCTAGTTCTAGGCGTCTCGTCCGTCTCTATCTTTCGTCGTTATCTAATCCTAGTTTTTAATTCCTACGTCACGTCATTCTATGGATACCCGATTTTCCCAATACTTCTACGCGTCAAGTCATTACATATTTCCCGAAAATGTAAAAAGAAAAATCATTTCGCTGCAAAATGTCGTTCGAAATATTCCAAGGCTGTTGATTTACTGGAAGATGAAAGTCAAGCAAGCCAAGTAAACGAGTTATGGTTTGAGGCAATTGGCACTGACAACAATGTCAGAGTTTGGATGGTTGATGTCAATATTATGGGAAAGATAGTCAAAATGAAGATTGACACAGGAGCACAAGCTAATGTGATATCAGAGTCAACGTGGAACACTTTAGAAACTGAAATTCAGTTAAAACAGTCAAATACTACCCTACGAGCATTAGGGGATGAAGCATTAGAACTGAAGGGAGTTGCATCGGTCACATTTAAAGTCGACGATGTGGAAGTCAAAGATGATCTGTATGTGATCAAGAAAGAAATAAACCCAGTTTTAGGTATGAAGACATCCATTGCTTTGAAACTAATTGAAGCAAAAGAAAACGTCGAAGTACATATTGTCAAGCGACAAAATGAAGTTCCACGAGAGTTGAAGCCGAGAAATCAACTAACAACAATTAGTAGACCAATGACAGGTTCTCAATTGTATGAAGATGATAAACTATTACGTGCTCAAGAGAAATCGAGACCAGATGAGGACATGATTAAGAAAAAATATCAGGTGGCCGAGCCTTGCTCAATTAAATAATTTCATATACCCGAAGTCATTTTTGGATTTTTTTTTATAATTACGAAAATGAACGATTGGATAAAGACTACTAATTTGAAAAATTTCTTTAGTATTCTGTTTGTTCTATATGTAAATTGGTACGTTCAGACATTTAATTTTGGAATTAGTATATTCAATTATGGCTTTAGTACGAAACATCGAGTGACGCAAATTTCTACGTTATTGGGGAAAACTTCAAAGACTTTCTTACAAGCCAATAATAGTAGGCCTACGATAGTTTTACGCTGTCTAGACTGTAGGAGGACTTAAGAGACTTGATATTTAATCGCCATGTACAATTACATATAGAACAAACAAAACACTAAGACTGTCAGACCATAAGAAGTTCATACCGGCTTTTGCCATCCATCTATCCCAGTGGTGCTACTGGTGCTACAGCCCATGGAAGGATATGGTTTGCTTTTACACATCCCTCCATTCAGATATCTTCTAGGCCTTTCGTCACCACACCCTAACCCCAAGTTTTTTACTAAGGTTTATAGTTAAATCAAAAGTGGCTGCAGCGTACGCAAACTCGTTGACCGCTTAGAATATTGTGTGTTGGTTTCCTTTTCGAGTCGATGTGAAGCTCGAAGTCGCAGATCCTCAAGTTTCCTTAAACGCTCCTCAGAATTTTCTAGCTTGACGATATTACTAATGATTGCATTTACGAATAATAACGTTATGTCAATAAAATATTAACTTCACGTCAATAATAATAATAATAATAATAATAATAAGATTATTATGTTTATATAAATAATGTTTGTCTAAATGAATCTATATAAAAGACCTTCTAAAAAAAAACAGAGATTTAGATCGAACAAAATTATAATAATATTTGTCTTCTATAAATTTAGAGTGGAATTGGCAATGCTGTTACATCTAGATCTAGTCTAGGAAAAAAAGCGATTGAAATCTGGCTGAAATCCTATAGCTCAGACGTAGACGTCTAGATCTATTTGTTTTCCTGAAAAGTTGTGAACATCTTTTCTTCTAGAAATTACAACAGAAAACCTATTAGATTATTATTAGATCTCTTCAACGCCGCAAACCTCCTGCTATTAGGGAAGAATAACGGCGAGCAACATGGCGGTTTTTTCGACGGAGAACTGAGAATCTAGTTGTAAGTCTAGAATCAAGACCTAGATCTAGACGTAGATTGTTTGTTTGTTGTTTTACATGTTTCGGATGTTCCTTCAGAATTGAAGATAGTTACTTCCTAGTCCAAACCTCCCGCAGGACGACGGGGGATGGGAGCGGGCAGGGTTTGAACCCGGGACCATCGATAAATCCAAACGACAGCCCAGCGTGCAAACCGCTCGACCAGGCAGACATCCAGATTCCAGATTCGGCGTCCATATCTTTCTTTTCGGCCTACATTATAGCTAATTAAAAATATACAATTAATCAAATTCTTATTTTAACGTGCCTTATAATAAAGGGATCAAGCGATTAATTTGTAGAAACACTTGGAAGCACTTGAGCGTCTTCAGATAACCACGTGCTTGATTGATGTTCACTGTTTTAAACCTTAAACTACGGTGCGCAAATAGTTGTGTCTATTCATTCAAACGCGATAAAACTTGTTGCAAAGAAATGCTTTAGTGAAAGGCTGTAAGCCAGTGACGTAGGAGGTGTACTTTTTTTTTCATTTCTTGCTGTGAGCCTAGTGACGTAGGGGTGTCAAGTTTTTTTCCTTTGACGTCGTGGGAAAAAATTTCATTCATAAATTCTCCATGTCATTCATAAAACCTTCAAACCAAAATAAATTTTTCGATAATGAGACATTTTTCAAACCGATATAACGGTCAAACTCGAGTTTTCCCGATGTGGCCAATGAGTTGAGAATTTTTTTCTCACTAACATTTAGATACGTTGAAATTTTAAAGAAAATCGTTAGAGCCGTTTTCGAAATAGAAGAAATATATATATATATATACAAGAATTGCTCGCTTAAGAGTATAGGATTATGGCGCAACAGGAAAGTTTTCCGGAAGTAATCAGAAAATAAAAGAAATTCGTCGCAAAACTGAAGCTGATGTTAAAGTGTTCAAAAGAAACAATGTAAAGGAAAAATTGCTACCTCATGCTGTACCAGACAGACCATGGAAAAAGGTTGCGACAGATTTGTTTGAATGGCGAAACAATGATTATTTGCTAGTTGTGGACTATTTCTCAAAATACCCTGAAATAAAACGACTGGAGAACAAAACAGCAGAATGTGTTATCAGGGCACTGAAAGGTATTTTTGCTAGACATGGCATACCAGAAGAAATAGTGAGCGACAATATGCCATTCAACAGTTATCAATATAGAGAGTTTGCTTCTGAATGGAATTTCAAGATAACTACATCAAGTCCCAGGTACCCTCAATCAAATGGTCAAAGTGAGGTGTATGTTGGTATCGTAAAGCAGATATTCAACAAAGCATACAAAAGTGGGAAAGATCCATATCTCGCTATGCTCGAGTATAGAAATACTCCAATAAGTGGACTGCCGTATTCACCATCACAACTGCTGATGAGTAGAAGACTCAGGGACATAATTCCAACTGATCCCAAACTATTTGAACCATCGATAGTTGAAAATGCAGAGAGATTACTCAACGAACGACAGATGAAAATCAAAGTAAAATACGATGCAAAAGCAAGACCACCTAAAGATTATTCTGTCGGAGAGAAGGTGAGAGTGCGTCTAGGACAAACATGGCAGAAAGCTGTCGTCATTAAGAAACATCCATCACCCAGATCTTATATCATAAAGACAAATGATGGAAAAACCTACAGAAGAAACCAACGGTTTTTAAATAAGAGTTTTGATGAAGACATCTCTGGGTACTATGATACTGACGAAGACAATGAACAACAAACTGTTAGAATAACCGAAACAGACAGTTATAGACCAACGTCTAGAGAACTTGTCGTGCCAGTCAAAACAACCAGAAGTGGCCGAGTTGTTAAGATTCCTTCTAGATATCAGTAGACCCTAGAACTTTAAAAGGAAGGATGTGCTAATATATGATATTACGTTATTGTTTGTTGTCTATGTTTTTAAGTGAACGCAAAAGAATGAGCGGAAATAAAAGAGTTCTCCATGTCTACCTTAATGAAGACAAGTCTCGTTACATTATTTATTGTTAACTTGTAAAGTCTACAGTAGTTTATTAATCTGTGACAACAGAACAAGGGCTACTTACTTCAATATACAAACTGGCTGCCATTTTATTGTTATAAAAGTCTTATTATTTTCAAGGGTATTTATTATTTATGTTTATTTATCTTCAGTTTCTTATTGACGTACCGCCGGTATTCAAAAGTGTTCTTAGTGTATTTAAACAGGAACTATTGTGTGGCTGATTAATCTTTCACTTTTGACATTTTTACATATAAAAAACAAACTCACCAGCCAAAGGCAGATTTCTTCATTGCCGCTGTGAGCTGCACAATGGAGTGGAGTTCTACCTAACTTTGAACGAGAATTCACCGATGGTTTGATCGACTTGAATACAATCTATTTAATAGTTTAGATATTTTTTTCATCACATTTTAGTGTTCTACATTTTTGAATGTTAAATCTAAAACATAGATCTAGTGAGAGTGATTATAATAATAATAATAATAATAATAATCTTTATTGTCCGTAAGGAAATTTGTCTTACAATTTGTGCATTATACAAAACAAAACATTATTTAAAATAAAAATGTACATTCACACCAGACTCACTCACAATTAACATATGAAAAGTTTATATAACTTAAACTAGGAGTGTTACTAGAAGGTAAGTTATATAGCAATTACAAATAGTTAGTAATGTGTGTTAGTCTGTGCTTTTTTTTTTCCACATTAGTTTTTTTTAAGAGGAAAAAGATCATTACAACTTTAAAATAGGAAAACGATAACAAATTTCTTTTTAGAAAATGGCAAAAACAGACGAAACAGCATGCAAATCACACAAAAACAGCAAGGCGAAACAGCATGTAAATCACACAAAAAACAGCAAGACGAAACAGCATGTTGATCTAAGCCATAATAACATAAAGATGAAACAACATGTTAGCCAACAAAAAAACATTAACAAGACGCAACAAAAGGTAAGCCACAACAATGTGACGAAACAGCAAATATGCACATATTTCAGAAGACTTGATTGGGTCACGCGCAATATACAAAAGAGGAACCCACTATCATGTTCTTGATCCCCTGTGCCCACCCGTACCCTGCTACGCTACTGTTGAAATGATCTATTCAGCTCACTCTCCCCAGACTTCGGCCTATGAGATACTCACTTCTGCTATTGATACAGTGGAACTAATTGCAATAGAATGCAGAACGTTCCCCTCGGACGAGACATCCAAGAATGGGTCGGCACCATACTTCATAAGTACCGTGACCACTTCTTCGTGCTTGAAACGGCAGGCGACCGTGAGAGGTGACCCTCGGGACGCTGAGATGTTTGGATCTGTAAAGGAGAAGATGTAAAACATGTCGTGAGCAGGTCAAGTAGTACTCACACAAGATGTCGTGAGCAGGTCAAGTAGTACTCCCACAAGATGTCGTGAGCAGGTCAGGTAGTACTCACACAAGATGTCGTGAGCAGGTCAGGTAGTACTC
>JADKLZ010003886.1:23832331-23879265 GCA_021533235.1 Biomphalaria straminea
ACTTTCAGGCAGGTAATGAGAGAGAAGGCTTGTCCACACTGCCTCTCCCCAGTCAAAAACAGCTGTGATCCAACTTACATTCTCAAACTTAAGCCAAGGAAGAGCTGAACAAGAGAGGAAGATTGTGCATACCTAGGCCTATTTACATTAACATTAATTTGGCTGGTCCCCTTTATATAAAAAATAATTTGATTGATAAACTAAAGAAAAAAGTTCAAACGAGTGTAGAATTTTTTTTAAAAAGTAATCCTAAAAGAAATCTCCCCTACCAACTTGAAATGAATTGCAACTGACGTAGTTGTATTGAACTGTGATGAGGGATAAATACTTAATTCAAACAGAGAGACATTCGAAGGACAGTGATTACAATACATAATTAATATACATGTATTCATACACAACTAAATTCTGTGTATTTTATGCATCTTATTTACCGTCAGCATCATACCGGTACTACGCCAAGAAAATTATTTTTGTCTCAATTTTTTAATTACTTCTAATCTTTCAAATCTTTTCACCAGTCTTTTAGTTCAAAGTTTGTGTGTTTTGGGGTAAAAGATGCTATAGGCCTACTACACATTACGTTGTTTGACTTAGCCTAAAAGCTCAGCAGCAAAAGCTGGCTAGAACATGGAACTATACTAATGGAACACCAGCTCCTAGTTTTTACTAGCAGAGTGCCGTCGCGCATCTTTTTTAGCGCATGGTGCAATGTGGCGAAAATCATGATGATGCCAAAGAAGAAATTTACTCTGCCAGTCACCAAGACTGACCTGCAATGAGAGTAAAACTTTCCTACGCTTAATTTGATTAGATCTCTAAAAACTTTATCCATTTTCTCACAATGCTGTGTAATATATAAAATTTTCCTGAATAAGGGATCGTCACAAAAAATATTTTTTTAAGGCCACCCCATAAAAATAGCTGTTTTCAGTACTTCCACAGTTGGGTATTTTACACAAAATCTGGAATTTTCTTTTATGTAAATCTAATCATTATCATCTGTCCCGCGTAACCAAATCCTCCACTTTTCCAGGTCACCAGTTGTTCTTAACAAGATATCAAGAGAGAGAGGCTGGTCCATTATTTGCGTTGTCCATCCAGCTTTTCTTCTGACAACCCTTTTTTTTTTTTTCGTTATCTCTCCTGAAGGATAATTTTTGAAAGTTAGTCTTACAAAATACAATTCCAAACCAACCCATGCAGTTATCGTATTTTCACAGTATTGAAGAGTCCTCCTTTTTGCCAACCAGAGTGTTGACTGACCAAAGTAACCAATTCATTTGTCTGATTCTGTTTATAGTAAATATTCATAACTAGATCTTTTATATAATAATATTTTTTTAAATAATATGATCAATTATAGGCTAATAGACATACTTTAATAGATCTAATAAATGATTAACGCGGACCTAACAAAATGGGTATATTAATACTTAAATCTGGGTATTTTACATTTCGAATGCGCATTTTTTAAAAACCGAAACATAATCTATAGAATAAATAATAGAATCTAGAGCTTCAACACATAGATCTAGACTTAGATCTAGATCTATTTCAAGTTAAAATAAATAAACCATAGATCTAAAATTCATAAGATCCACTCTATTTTTTCTTTAGACCTAGACCATCTTGATTCTAGATCATCTTTTTTGAAGTAATGTCCGTATTTAGTAATATAAAGGATGATATTATTATAAGATACCGTACTAAAGGCGTACTTAGTCGACTTAGCGTACTTAGACTTAAACTCATAGAGTTAGACAGACCATAGTATGGTCCATACTATATAGTTAGTACTATACTTATAAATACATTACATGAGAATAATGAGATCAATATAAATATATATAGATCTATATTTATAATATTATATAGATTAGATCTAGTCACATATAATTATATATATAAATTATAGGCCTATAGATCTAGATTCTAGTGTAGAATACTCAAGATAAAGATCTATTGATTGTCTATCTACTCCACTTTCACATCACACCAATATACAGACAGTGAATGAAACGAATCGCTCTGATTATAATTTTATACCTATAGATCTACCAGTCTATAATCATAATCATCATAGATAATATTAATAATCTAGATCTATAATCATATTGCCCTATTTATTCAATTGTCAATAGGCCTATATCTGAGGCCCAGGAATGCGCCCCGGAGAGGACACTCTGGTGCTGCTGCAAAGTGACCAAAGCCAGTGACTCATCTCGGCGCATCCATTGTCTTCCGAGACAGAAGGAGCCATATACAATAGGCCTATAGTCAAGCTAGTGACTACTAGTGGAACGTAAAATTGAAGGTTTAATACTGTATTATAGTATTATGTTACTTTGTATGTTTGTAACTTGTGTATGTCACTGTCTCAATTGTGATAATTGATATCATCAGCATTTTTAAACATAAAAAAGTAAACATAAATCTAGATATCTATCATATAGTATTATAAATATACTGGTAACTTTAAAAACTTTAGCATTGATTGATTTTAATTGATCAGCCTTATAGACTAGATCTTGCATCTCTAGTCTACATGTAGTATGTACTAGACTCTAACATGTGTATGTATTACATTTGTAGATCTTGGAATTGGATCTAAATTCACCTTCCTAAAGTGTCTCAAAAGTCTGTAGCTGATTTGAGAGGCCTAACGAGGCAAGTCTAGTTATCTAGCTGTCTCTTGATCTATCTACTTAAATGAGCATAACCATAGTGTAGTCAAATCTTGACAACTAGTCTTCTATAATAATTAGTTCTAGATCTATATCCAGTTTAGATAAATTTAGATTTAAATTATAAAACTATTTTATTAGCTAAAATACTAAAATTATTATGAAGATTTAATTATAGAATCTAGACTAGTTATATGTGTACATAATATAAATATAAATATATATATATATATATATATAATTTATGCCAGGCCTCAACCTCATATATCCAAATCTATTGGTAAAACTTACCTTTGATGTTTTACCCAATCTATCTATACAAGACAATTTATTATCCATGCCTCACCTACACCCCATAAACATTTAATAATCATTTCTAAATAATTTATTATCCATTCCATGCCATACCCAGACCCAGTTCATTAGACATATATTTTCAATGATGTGGTGTCAAGTGGGATGTATCCCCTGAAATTCAGTAAAATGTAAAACTCATAGATCTATTTATTTATTTGCTATGACACTCTGATCAACTTGGACTTGTGATTCATATATATAATTATAAATTATATATGTTTCTTATCAGACTTAATGAAATTTTGGTGCATTTTATACCTGTAATAAAGCTACAAAAGTATCATAATTTGTGTTCTAACCATTGGTATTTTTCTTGGCAACATTTCTGATCTAGTCTGTGATAAATTATAAATTTAAAAAAAAATGTTTGTAATGTTTCAGTTATTAACAAGTAGAACCATGGCAACCAGTTCTGATGATGTACCAGAATGGCTCAAGGATCATACTTATTAAATGCTATTTCTACTCTCTGGGCAGACCATAATAATATTGGCACCCATTCAATATTTAATGTAAGTACTACTATACAATTTTTATTTTAGTTACCATCTAATACATGTTTTGTGAAATGTGTGATTTTCATGGTCAAGCAACATCCAAATATCTGGGATGGAATTTAATATTTTCCTCTATTTTTTTTTTATAAAACTCTTAAGCAAAACCATCTTTCATGAATGCCTAATATACCTTGGCTGATATGCAGGCCATTCCTTTACGGTAGAATAAACTGTTAGACTAAATTAGGCAAAAGTATTTCTGATAATTTGTTTGTTTGATATAACAATGTAGCCTATTCAATTTAATATTATTTTTTTAATTTTAATGTTATCAAAAGAAATTAGCCAATATGCCTAATTGTATAATTACAGTTATGCTTGGAAATGCAAGAAAAAGGCATGCATTCCTGAAAAGTCAATGATTGGTTGAACCTCGTAAAGGTAAGGTGATGTTACTGCAATTTTTCCCTGTGCACTTTTCTCAATTGCTGAAGTACTTGTATTTTTTAAAAACTAATTTTCCATGAAAATGTAAATCATAATATATGTTATAATATATGTTATAGCTGCTTTTAGATGAGTGCAATGTAAATCAAATTAACTAAATATCTGCCTTCACCCATAGTAATAATTCATTACTTTTAAGGTCAGGACTATGCCAGTGTCTACACATTAACTCAGTAGCTCATTTTAGGTACCGATTATTTTTAGAAAAGCACACTTATATAATTATACTTAATGACATATATATTTTTAGCATGGTCAACACTTGTATCACACATGTTTTTTAATAATTTTTTTTAATACCGGTACTTGTATTTTTTTTTTACTAGATAACTTTCTGTTATGAGAAAAGATGAGATTCTTGGACTCCTGCATAGCACCACCAGAAAAGAAAATCCCATCATGTTGCAAAATAAAAGTCTTGGACCAATTTTAATAAGTTATATTATATTGTAAGCTCTCTCTATATTTTTGTATATCCTGTCATCAGCCAACCGGTTTGGATATAGTACCTTTAAAAATGTTTGAGATTCTACTAGAAAACTATTAATCTGAGCCCCATTAAAACAAGAGGGAGTGCCGTGGATGATTGGTAAAGCACTTGGCTTCTGAACTGATAGTTTCTGGGTTTGAATAAGATTGGGATTTTTAATTTAATTTAATTTTTAAAGCTACTCTGAGTCCCCCAAGATCTAATGGATATCTGGCATTAGTTAGGAATAAGTACAGGCGCTTTTGGGATCCGTGGCTAAATGGTTAAGTCATGGGTTTGAATCTCTGTGAAGACTCAGATTTTTAATTTTGAGATTTTTAGGATGCCCCTGAGTCCACCCAACTCTGACAGGTACCTGACTTTCATTTGGAAAGTAAAGATGGTTGGTTGTTGTGATGGCCACATGACACTCTGACCAAAGGATCAAGTGACCTTAACATCATCTGCCCTATAGACTATGAGGTCTGAAATGGGAACTTTTTCTAAAGGTGGTTGGTTGTTGTGCTGGCTACATGACACCTTTGCTAACCAAGGGGCACAGAAACAGATAAACTTTATATCATCTGCCCCATAGATAGCAAGATATGTAAGGGAAATTTTACTTTTTTAAAATTAAAATAAAAATCTAAGAAAATGATGGCAAAAAAAATTAATTAATTAAATATTCTTAGTGCCTATTGCAAAACTTACTGAGTTATAAGTTAAGTATATTGAAATGAATGGATAATCATGAAATTGTTAAATAATTACTGCTATCATTCCATAAAACCATAAAAAAAATTTTTTACATTTATTTCAAAATTATTTTTTTCAAGCATAGAGTTCACATAGAGTGAATTTTTTTTTATTTGGCTAATGCTTTTATTGTATCATATTAGTTTTTATTTTTTTTTTACCCTGGATATTTTAAAAATATGTCCACTATTTTCATATGTTCTTTATAATGTAAATCGGTATTCATGCAATGCTCAAAATATGCTATAATGTTTAGGCCATACAGATTTGTATAAATTAGCATGTTCAAATACATTGTAAGTGTATATTGTTTGGATAAGAATAAAGTTTTTCTGTAGACAATTATTGTTAAAGATTTGTTGATGCTCCTGCTTAATCAATTATATATGCAGGTCATTATTTTTAACATGTCTGATAATAAATGACAGTACAAGTTAGTGAATGAAAATTTGTCATTATTTCAGCTGCTACATTAATGTGAGATATCATTACTTTACTATATGTCAAATAACAATTTAAAGCAACATTTTGAAAAGAGTAGTCTGTAGAATTGACAGTAAATACATTTAAGTGTTGGGCTGTGATCTGTGTGAATTGAGAGCTGATTATGTATTGAATTTGTTAATGAACAATGAAATTTTAATAACAATTTTTTTAAAAATTAATACAAAATTTAAAAAAAAACTTTGAAAAGGAATGATAAATATCTACTTTATTTTTTTTTCATCAGAACAGAATTTCCAACTCTGCATTCTTTAAATAAATTATCATTTATTTGCAGTAGTGTCAGAACACAAAATCATAGTTTATAGTAAAGTAAGCTAAGCTTTGCTCTCTTATAAAAATTTGTATATAGACTACACACAATTTAATTATTATTTTTAATCAAATTGGAGTTTCATCCTTGAGTTCAACTAGTACATATACTTAGGCCTATTTGACAATAAAAAAAAATAACTTAGTCAATGAAATAGTAATACTAGAAAATGAGATAAAAGTGAATTAAATATCATCAATGCTATTGAAGCCACTATTGCTTCTTTTTATCTTGTGGACTGCAATTGAAGTGGCTATTTATTTTACTGATCATCTAAGCTGATATGTCAGTGTTGTCTCTTTGAAACCCAAGCTTATTTTCTTGGTAACTGGAAGTCCAGATATTTGAAGTTTCATTTTATACACCTATACTTTCCGAAATGGCTGTCTGATAGGAAAAACCTAATTGCTTAACATGTCATATGCATATAACAGGAATGAAATGACTTGCTTCAACTGACACAGAAGAGAGCTCCTGGTTGCATACAGCTTCCGAACTAGACAGCTGGATGCCACTTACAAAGGTGTGGTATACACCCAAAAAATTAATTGCCGAGGGTAGACGGCAAAGAAAAAAACAGATTCTACCACTGACAGACAATTGTTATGCCTGTGCTTAGAGTGGCAAAATATGTAGGTCACAGCTGTGGATGAGTAGGCACTGGAAACATAGCATATTTCTCATATGTCTTCGAGCTTAAAGATAAGCCAATCATTTTTGTAATATAGTTTGTAGCTTCTGTACATGCATGAACTGCCATCACAAATGACACAAGTCCACTGTGAGTTTGATGGATTATAAACATCTTATAAATTATTTCTTTGCTTTATATTAAATGGTTCTTCTCTCTGTTCCACTAGGTACTTGTGTTTATTCAAATATCATTGATATCGTAACATGTCATCAAAATAAAAGCAAAAATCTCTGCAACCTGTGTACCAGTCAGAAGTCAACAATAACACTTGCCATTTAAAAAAAGACTTTAGATTAGTCAAATTAGTGACTGATTATTCGATCCATTTAGGCAAATCATTTTTTTAATGTCAATATTTGAATATATAATTAATGATCCTTTACATTTTGTGACTTTACTATACTTTGAAGTAGATTTCTTGAGCTAAAGTCGGATGTACACCTTGAGTTTTACTGTGATCTAAATCTAGATCTAGAAGTAGAGACGGTACAGTAGGCCTAGTCCCAGTAGAGTCGTAGTCAGAGTCTAGGCTATCTGTCATATCCGATATCGTGATCGGAAAAGTAGGCGGCTGTGGGTTTATAGATCTATTCCATGACCCTGGCTAGATTTAGATCTACTGGTCTGGACATCTAGATGAGTAGATCTAACTAGAATTAAACTAGAAAACTAAATTGGAGAAGTAGCTTCCTGGATCTAGAACTAGAATTGTAGAATGTTTATTAGATCTTGTTGCGTCAAACGCTTCATTTCTGCTTATTGTTTTTAATAAATGCATATAAAATACATTATATTTTGGCAATAAAAAATACCCAGTTGATGAAAAAGTAATTCTAATGATTTATTTAAGAATGACCTCAATAGTAGATCTATGTGTTTATTTAGATCTATATCATATTATTATTAATTATTCTTATTTTATAGCAACCGTCCAATGAAATCTAGCTCTAGATCTATTTGATTTCAGATTAGGCTATAGTTTGTTGTTGTTGTTTTTTTTTTGTCATTTTATTTATTTTATTTACAACATTACAGATATAAACTTTTTCTTTGTTTCCCACGAGACGTGTGTCACTGTGTGCCTATAGTCGTTTCGAGAATAATAGTAAAAAATAAAACGAGTAGAATTGCGTAGCTTGGAGTGACAAAACCGTATTAGGCCTCCTATTTTTATTTTTATCTCTTGCAAGTAAGTATATCGTAACAAATACGCATTAGCGGAACCATAGAAAGGTCTTCATCCAGATTTAGTGTGAATAAACCAAACACAAAAACACTGAAAAATTCTAATTTCGGAATTTAGATCCTATTTTTTATAAAAAAAGTGACTTTTTATAGGGTGCTCGAAAAAAATAACTTTTGTGACGATCTCTTATTCGATAAAATTTTATCAATTATATCAGATAGTCAGAAAATGGATGAAGTTTTGACACATCTAATCAAATAGAGTGAACAAAAGTTTTACACTCAATGAAGGTCCATTCAAGTGACTTCCGGGAATAAATCTCTTCTTTGGCATCATCATGGATTTCTCCACATTGCACCATGCGCGAAAAAAGATGCGCGACGGCACTTCGACTCTCTTTGGCTTTGTAAAAAACTCGAAGCTGGTGTTCCATTAGTATAGTTCCATGGCTAGAAGAAGAATATGCCTTTAAGGGCTTTTATTGACTGGTCAAAAATTTAAAAAAAGCAAATAATTAATCAGCATTTGTCCACAATTACAATAAAATTAAAGGGGGAAAAAAAGACTGATAAAAGTTACCAGTTCAGAATAAAGCAGGAAGAATAACACAAATTGAACTTAGCTATTCATAACATTTAGACTAAATAAGAAAACCTACAAGACGGCTACATGCAACATAAACCACATTTGTTTGTTTCCAATCATTATTAAGGTAACACTACCCCTTAGGATTTTTTTTTTTTTTCTTAAATTGATTGCTTGTCAATTTTAGCAGAAGTTGAAATATTGTTGTGTAAGGAGTGCACTATTGGACAAGAATATGATGGGATGAGAGAGAGAGAAAAGTGGTTACATCGGTATCAAGAGGTTAGGAAGAGTCGGAATAGCTGGGAACCAAGGAGCCGTCTTTTGTGATGCCTCAAGCGCGAACTACTTCCCGTTGGCTGTGGTATTAGCTATTTGATCTTACAAATAGAACTGCACATTTAATTTGAACACATTAATCAAAATAAACCAGGTGAACAATAATAGAATCTTTAATATAAATCCAAAATTTAATCATTAAAAAATGCACTTATTATTCAAGCTAACTGCCACTATACTGCACCCTTAAAGTTACATAAAAGGTACAAAATAAAGAAAACACTTAACATTAGTTGAAATGATACAACATTTCAGTATTCATAATATTGTAGCCTAATTATTCAATTTAGATGGGCTGCAAAAACTTCATTATGTACTGTACATTTTAAAATTTAGATATCAATATACAACATGTATAGGCTTTCAACAGTTATAAAAATAAAAAAAAATAAAACAAGGAAGGAAACAAGGAATAATTATATAAGGTCTGAGTAAGAACCTTTACGGTTAGCAGTTTGACATAACTTTGTAGCATATAGTACATTTAATCCATGTAAAACCATAGTTGCTAGTAATAGAATACATAGATGGTAGGACTGTACATTTGAACACAAATAATCAAATATTAAGTCTTTTTAATTTGGTTTTTACTAAATATTAAATCTATTGTTTCTATATCAGAACTTTGTGCCCCAGCAAAAGGAAAAAACAAAAGCTTCTTGGGTTCATTTTTAAATTGGAGTGTTTTAGCAGCGAATAATGAAAGTAATTTATTATTGCTGACAATCAAATCTTGTGGTTGAATATAAATATCTTTTCGTTTGCCAAAGATTGACAGATGTGAAATTTTTAAATACTTTTGGTCTTCGCTTAGCATTATTTTCCCAACAACTCGAGATGTCCACAAAGCACTTAGGCCAAAGAAAATCAAAGAATTTGATATCAGTGCTCCAGCTATGCTCAATGCTGTGTTTACCCCTATGGTATTTGAAACATACAGGCCAAGAGTTAAAGGACAACCCAGTGTTGTAACAAAGGTTGATATTTTCGTAGAAAATCCAATGAAACGGAAAAGTCGGATGAATTGTAATAGATAGAGTGAATCAAAATCCTGAGCTGGTATACCTGGATCTTGAAAAGATACTTTTTTAGAGCTATAATGTTGTTGCCTTTTGTAGTAATTTCTAGAGAAGTTTGCAAGCAGTGGTGTACTGAAGTTCTCCCAGTTTAAAACTTTGACAGGTTGCTTAGAAAGTGTTAAAAATGATCTGCAACTATATGATAAATTCACATCTTTGCTTAATAAGCAATACTTGCAATTAGAGCCCCTCAGAAAGGTGTTAAAAAATCTGATCTTTAGAGGAAATACAAGTTGAGACACAACTCTGTTTTCTTTGTAAACTATGCTACACAATAGTAGCTTTGGCATGACTGTATTGCTTGTGGTAAGCAAAGCCTTATGAAGCATGACCTATAAAATAAAGATACAATTTATTAAATTTCACACCATTGCAAATTTTCTAATATATCAATAGTAAGCAAATAAAATGATTAAGTGTAATGTGACAGAAGCTTGAATGCGAATCCAATAGAGAGGGTTGACCCTTTTGCTTTTCCAGGATAGGATTTATGAAAACTCAGAAAACATTTTTTTAATTATGTCTTAAGATCGATCTAATACTATAATTATGTGCTAAAACTCCTTCAGAAATGAATATTATATTAATGTCCTAGCTCAAACTCCTGCAGGCAGGGCAGTGAAGAATGGAAAATTAGTTAGCGCTAGAACAGGTACAACAATATATAATATACAAGGTAAAAGACCTAGTATAATTGAATGATATAATATCTCATTATAAATCTACTCTATAGACATGCGTATATATTCTTTATCATTTCTCAGGTTCATATTGATCAGATAAGATTGGCAGCATAAAAATATTATTTTTATTTTCGTTTGCCTATTTGAACTTTCATTTGGAAGGATCAGATTGTTTCAGACAAATCGAGCCATGTTACATTTGATTCACGCAATTATGATTTTAATTATTAGTAATTCTTGTGGCAGTGTCTTTGTTACTAATATTGGTTGATGAATCACAACTATACCTATCTTTACCTTAAAGTACCTGGTATCCTGTCGACAAAGCTAGGATGTTGAGTATCAAAATGACGTATTTATTTCTGTTACTTAGATTCCACTTATAGAACCTCATTACAAATAACGCACTGGGATTTTTTATTTTCTGCTTAAACTATTGAAGTAAAACCATATCGACATTATTTTTCTTTTCTTAACGTTCTTTTGTGCGATAACCTTTGCCATGGGTTGTTTCATAACGAAAATATTACCTACAATAACATATAAGTTGCGGTAAGCATTACTTTACATTAATTTAAACTGTTAAAAATAGTTATTAAATGCTGTGACCATTCAAATGTTTGAGATCATTCTGTCTCAGTTGTCAAAAACAATTAACATCTATCCTATAATGCCAATAAAAGTTTGTTTGTTGTTTGTTTTACATGTTTCGTATGTTCCTTCAGAGTTGAAGATAGTTACTTCCTAGTACAAACCTCCCGCAGGATGAAGGGGGATGGGAGCGGGCAGGGTTTGAACCCGGGACCACCGATAAATCGAAACGACAGTCCAGCGTGCAAACTGCTCGACCAGGCAGCCATCCTGTAACTTCCAGCTTCCAAAGTAACTTCCAATGGAAAAAAAAGTTTGTACAATATCAAGTTTTAAACATTAGAATGGACAAAAAACAATCTTTATTTTCGATGGTCTTAGGTGACCCGTGGCAAATTGTCAAAAAATCAATCGCCTCCAAGCAAAGGGGGTCACTGTCCACAGGTTGAAAACCCCTTAAAAAACTATACACTATATAGTAATCTAATAGTAATACTATATAACTATATTATTCTATGACTAGTAGGACTAGTTCAATAATATCAATATAGACATAATAAATAATATATATATATTAATCTGTGACTATACTGAGTGATGAGTATGACTATCAGTCACTATCTATCTATCTATCTATCTATATATATATTGATTACTAGTGAGTCTCTAGTCTATGTCAACTATTTCTAAGACTAAGTCACTCTTAAGTCTATGTCTCGCCTATATGGCTATGGTATATATATATAGTAGGTTCTTATATATGGCACAGCAAATCCGATTCTCCTTCAGTAAACAAGTCGCTTTTTTTGTTTATAACTCATTTGTTTTTATGTTTGGAGCTAAAAACGACGTATCGGGACTGCAAATGTCCAATTTTAGATTTATATAAGGTCCTTTATTTTTGTTCCACTTTTCCAAAGCAGTGAGCAGTTTTTGAGATTCCCAGAAACCATGTATGTAAAGCTATTGTTTTAGCCTCCCCTGGCAATTCTTCTACCCATAATGCCATATAAGGGATGAAGAAATATTTATTAGATATAATTTATTAGCAATTACATAGTGGTGTTTATTGACGATGTTCATCGTGCGCTAAAGGAGAAAGCACAAAAACTGCGTTCAGTATAGGAGCATGAAGTGACCTACTCATTTTTTCAAGCCTACTGTATTTTAAAATAAAATCTTGACTATGAGTAGTAATTCAAAGAAACATTGCTATTTTTATAGTCCTTTAGTTGCAGAATAAGAATCTGCTTTCAGTTGTTGTTTTTTTTTTGTAAGTTAAACCTTGATGAAATAAAAAAATAAAATAAAAATTTGACCTAGTTCCCAAAGTCCGAGTGCCAAAATATAACTAATATAAGAATCTAGTATTATCTACTATAATATATTTATATGTGTAGAGTCTTGTAGGCCTATATGGAACACCTCATCCGAGTCTCATTCAGTAAACAGGTCGCTTTTTTTGTTTATAACTCATTTATTTTTATGTTTGGAGCTAAAAAGGATGTATCAGGACTGCAAATGTCCAACTTTAAATAAGTTCCTTTATTTTTGTTTCACTTTTCCAAAGCAAAGGGCAGTTTTTGAGATTCTCAGAAACCATGTATGAAAATCTATGTTTAAACCTCCCCAGGCAATTATCCTACCCATAATGCCATATAAGGGATGAATAAATATTTTTTAGATATAATTTATTAGCAATTACATAGTGGTGTTTATTGAAGGTGTTACCCGTGCGCTAAAGGAGACAGCACAAAAACTGCGTGCCGTATAGGAGCATGGAGTGACCTGTTGTATTTTAAAATAAAATCTTGACTATGAGAATGAGTGGTAATTCAAAGAAACACTGCTATTTTTATAGTCCTTTAGTTGCAGAATAAGAATCTGCTTTCTGTTTTTTTTTTTAACTTAAACCTTGACCTAATAAAAAAATAAAATAAAAAATTGACCTAGTTCCCAAAGTCGGTGTGCCATATACAAGACTCTACTATATATATTTATATTAATTATATATAATTAATTTTAATTATCGTAATTATGGATAATCATGGTATTGATAATTATTACTTTAATACTCTATCAGTAGGCCTATGGTCTATCCAACAGCTTATAGTACATGATCTAGACCTAGAGTAGAGGTCTAATTATGATTCTAATCAGCAGACTATAGATCTAGATCTAGACCTCTAGACTCTAGAGAGCTTTCTATAGATCTAGTTTAGAATGGTATGGATCTAGATCTAGATTTTTAACCGCTAAAAGGCCAATGGTTTTTCAGGTCAATAATTTGGCAGCTGTCTATCCACACGTATAAAGATGTAGACATAGATATATAGAATCTAGATCTAGAATGGCCAATAAGAGAGTTTTATGAAATTAAAATGTGTGAATTTTAATTGTGTGTATTTTATTTTATGTCTATAAATTTTGTTTAATCTCTAAGACTGAAGATCACGCATTTTTTTTAATTTTTCATAATTCGGAAATCCAAATTTAATAGATATACATGTTTTCAAGTTACATGAAGACTGAAGTTACTTCCTTTGTCTATGAATGTAGATCTACTGACATGACTTTACCGACTATAGATTCTTTTTTTTTTATATATATATATTACTTTCTTATAAAATACAGACGTTACGTCATACCCGTCATGCATCTAGTCGTGCATGTTAATAAATAACTTAAATTACTCCAAGTCATTGGTGGTTTTCCAGGCTGGCTCAGGCAACCCACTTCATACTCCAGTGGCGTCAATTGGGGGTGCGGGGAGTGCGTCCGCACGGGGATTGCGGACGAATTTTAGTATAGAATTGGTATATGAATTTATTACTTATGTTAATAATATATACTAATTATTTTATATTTCTACTATTTTTTGGTTGCTTTCGCCCCCCCCCCCACTAGTATGTTGGTCGATATGGTGGGGTCGGGAGGGGGCGGTGGCATCAATTTCTCTCCCCCCCCCTTTAAGCTTTCGGGGGGGGGGGGGGGCAGTCCAATTTCGGGTGGGGGGCGGAAAAATTTTAGTTTAGAATTCACACATTGGTATACGAACTTATTACTTGTGTTAATTATATATATATATATATATATATATATATATATATATATATATATAGTTGTTTTTTTTAAAGTTCCCCTTTCAGACCTTGAGGTCTATAGGGCAGATGATGTAAAGGTCATCTGATTCTGTGGCCTACGGTTAACGAGGGTGTCATGAGGCCAGCACAACGACCAACCGCCTTTACTTTTCCCCAACTAATGTCAGGTACCCATTAGAGCTGGTGGACTCAGAAGCGCCCGAAGATCCCGAAATAAAAATCACAGCCTTTACCAGGATTCGAACCCTGGACCCCCGGTTCAGAGGCACAGCGCTTTACCGCTATATATATATATATTTATATTTCCCCCCCCTCTAGTATGTTGGCCGATATGGTGGGGTCGGGAGGGGGCGGTGGATATTTTATGGATGGATATTATTAGAATATTTTTCAATATTATTGAAAAGGTCCTTTTTTATTATGATGAATGGTGAGCTTTAGGTCAGGAGAATGCGTTACTGCAGTGAAGTATGCAAGAAAATGCTTTTGCCGTCTACTGATAAATAATGAGCGGTAGATGTCAGGAAAATGCGTTACTGCATTGAAGTATGCAAGAAATGCTTTTGGCGTTAGGGCTTCGCCCCGAAATATACTGATGAATAATGAGCTGTATATGTCAGTGTCACAAGCTTCTCTTTCTAGTGCTTGACGTCACGATCAGTGGCGTAGCAAGGTATCCGTGGGCCCGGGTTCAAGAATATCTTGGTGGGCCTCCCTACCCCAAGTAAAACGAGTGTAAAGTGTGACAAAACAATTGAGTAATCTGAATGTATAAGTATGTTTACCAAAAGTCATTCTAATACTTTCTGCTTTATGTAGATCTTGCTTCTCATTTTTCAACATTCAGAACGCAACGCTGACTGCGCTTACAATTTTGTGTTGGACAATAAACAGAATAATGTTATCGAATAATTCTAAATTTCCTCTAATTGCTGCAGCTTCCATGCGTTTTTATTCTTCGAGAAACACAAACTGCTTTGGTACATCAAAATATCTTAATCTCGTTGTTGTTAGAGCATTATCCCTTGATGACCACGTGTATTATAAACTATGCTCATCCTATTGGATTCAAGACGCGTCCATCTGAGCAAAAAACACTTACCAAGTCCTAGAAATCTGCAATTTCTTAAGCACAGCTGACGAAAATTATTTAAGACTAAATTTAATTCGTAGTTAACATAGCTAACATAATGCGTGAGCGGCTCTTTTGATGAAGCAAAACCCGAAGACCATTGTAGGTCTTATAATCCACTTACATTGGAAGCACCATCGTAGCTTTAATCTAGCAGTTTATACAAGGATAAATGGGGTTTATTCATTAGTTGGATCATTTGTTCAGCCAATTCTGCAGACGTCTGGTTCTCACAAAAATGAAAACCTAGAAATAATACTTTATTTGCTTTTTTTTTTTGTGGGATATTCCGTCCTTGAGATCACAAAACAGTTGGTTTTTTTTTTTAAATCATGCTAATTTGATCCAATTTTACTATGTCTTGAGTGCTCTCAACAATGAAGAGAAAAATGGTGCGGACCCGATAGAAATGTATTGCCCAGCAGGTCTATATTCTCGTTTTAAATCTGCGAGGCTTTGTTTTTCTGTAAAATTTCAATATTTATAGCAATTTTAAATAAAAAGTCATGGATTTTTGTATAAATATACAGGTGTAAAATTTCTTTAAGAACTATAAACTAAATACTAAGCATTGGTCAGAGTTCCATATACATATGCATAGCTCCAGCTGTCTGGAGAAGGGGGGAACTGCTGTGTGGGCGACAGCGTTCCGACCACGGCTAATGCACAGACATTCATCCCTGATAGACACAATTCCATGATCATGTTTTTGTAAAAATATAGGCCTAATGAGTTAACTTTCTCTAAGAGCTTGAACAAACGCTAAGCATTGGTTATTGAAAGACACTCTTCCATGATAACTTGGTCATCTCTCTATCTTCTAGATATTATTTATAACCTGATCCTCAATTTGGTTTCGCCATCCATTGTAACAGAACTTATTCAACGATAACGATAGGCCTACATATGCCACGTACTCTGGTGTTTCGTTTGCTTGCTAGTTTTTTTTTCTCTTTAGACTTCATCTCCTTTTTAAAAAAATTCTTTACTAATGATCCCTTGAAACATTTTTTTACACAATACAAAGACAACAAAACGATGTAATGAAGACTTCCTATGTCGCTGTTGTCCTAAATGACAGTTTCACACTATTTCAAAAAATATACGTCATTGACTCGGATTCACAAGTATTAGATTCTCAGATGTTAAATTAGTTTTTACTAATTTAACACAGTAGAAAGTTTTATCTTTACTGCGGAATGCCATGATACTTTACAAAGAGTTTATATAGCACATTATAAATACAGACAAAAAAGGAAACAGATTCAGCTTTGAGAACATTGAATAATTAACATCTGTTTCGAAATTTTAATTCGTGAATCCGTAAGTTCTCACGTGGGCTCAAACTAGTCAAGAGTCATTATGGGCCCAAGTGAGATGCGCTACTTTGCGCTACTTTTGCTATTCCACAGACTGTGGACCCTAATGGTCGTGGGCCCGGGTTCATTGAACCCCTTTGCGCCATGGATGCTACGCCACTGGTCACGATCTGTTCTTGTGGTGTTGTTAGATGTCGCTAGCTGTTAGGAGAGAATTCTTGTGTCGCCGGGGATTGTATTTTAAATAATAATATTGAACAATGACGATCTAGGATTCAACTGAGTAAATTCCTTGATAAATAAATACTGGAACTTTTATTTAAACTCAACATAAGTACAGCTATGTACAAATAAACATTAATAGAGCTTGCAAATCGACAAAGGCATACTTTCTTAAATATTCTAGATTAATCTAGATCTACAAAATTACATGCGACTGAACTTCACAAAATTTAGGCCCCAACTGAATTGAGCTAGCTCTCTGGGCGCAAGTTGCCAACAGACTCGTTCTGAATTCATCCCTCTCAACCAATCACATAGACGTCTCCATGTCATGTAACTGATGTTCCGGCAAGCTAAAAATAACTCTTGGGTTTTTTGTTGACCTTGACTTGTGCAGAATACAAACATGTTTACGTGACAGTCAGGATAATGCGTTTCTGCAGTGACAAATGCAAGAAACCTCTTTTGGCGTCGGGTCTTTGCCCCGAACCCCATTGATAAATAAGAAGTTGTAGATGTCAGGAGAATGCGTTACTGCAGTGAAGTATGCAAGAAAACGCTTTTGCCGTCGGGGCTTCGCCCCGAAATCTACTGATAAATAATGAGCGGTAGATGTCAGGATAATGCGTTACTTCATTGAAGTATGCAAGAAAACGTTTTTGGCGTCGGGGCTTTGCCCCGAAATCTACTGATGTATATTGAGCTGTATATGTCAGGATAATGCGTTTCTGCAGTAAAAAATGCAAGAAAACGCTTCTAGCGTAGGGGCTTTGCATAGGGTTAGGGTTTACTGGGCGTTAGGGTTTGAAAAAAAATCGCCCCCCCCACTTCAAAGTTCTGGATCCGCTAGTGGATACAGACCACCTAGATTTGTTTTAACAGAGAAATCAAAATGTAGCTAATTTATCTTTTGAAAGAACGTCTAAATGTAATGTGTAAGATAAGTCAGAAAATATACAGTTTTGGCAACACTATGTATATTTTTTTTCTAGATTTAGAGCACAAAAGAGTCAATGTTTGATTTCCTATTTGCTTAGACTTGTGTTAGACAGTTTAAGTTGTTACTGAGTTACTCTGATTTTCGTTGAGAGAAATTTATCATTTACTTTTATATTTTACTCTTATAGATAAATTTTATAGACTAAGACTAAACTAAAGTAGACTAAATGGCCCATGATAAAAATGAAAATTTTGCCGGCCAATTTTCAAGAGACGAGGATACATTTTTATTTACTTCAGAATCTGTAGGAGAAGGGCATCCTGGTAACTGAGACTGAGACTGAGTAGATTAGACTTTTATGATGTTTTATCAGTTTTAACTTTAATATTTAGATCTATAAAGTTTTATCTTTTTATTAGTTTTAACTTTAATATTTATAAAGTTTTATCTTTATCTAAAATAATTTTTTATTAATAAACCAGTAGGCTGCTATGAAAACCAGACTTTACCACTCTATTCTAATGACAATATATTATGTATAGTAATGTCCCTCTTGCGAAAAAATTAAGCGCTGCCACCGCGATTTTTGCATTTGAATTTTTATAGCTCCGTAATGGTTAATCCTAGGAAAAAACTACAAACATCTATAAACTCGTCATCCATTTGCCCATAAAAATAGCTAGATTGTTTTATTACGCTACGCATAGTTACAATAAAATATGATGTTGAAGAGGGTCAGGTAATGAGGTCCAGCGTAACCATGTATCGAACACCATACTCATCTCTGTACACTAGCGAAATTTGCTGTACACGAGCGAACACCTCTTGTTTATTGTATTTAAAAATAATATTATCTTCATTTTTTTTAATTTTAATCTTAATTTCTTTTTGAAGACTGACAGATTAGTGTTACTTTTTCCACTTTTAATTGGTCCCTTCTCTGCTAAACCCTCAACTTTACAAAGGCCCTTACCTAGATCATCTTGTAGATCTAGAATCTAGTTGACCCAAAAAACAAACAAAATGCGCGACTCCTGCGACCCCGCGCGTTTAGCCCGCTCACTCCAGTCTGTGATTGTGACCTAATTTGGTACCAGATTGATCAATAACTGTCCCTCCTGCTATTTTTTTTTCTTTATGGTACCATGCTAGGTTCTTAATTAAGAAAGAGAGTTTGTGAGACTTGAGAGAGAGAGAGGCAGGATTGTGCACTCATAAAAACATTTTTTTTCCATTCACATTATATCCAAGTCATTAGCACTTGTTTTAGCGATATTCCCTTTCTTTTTACTCATTCACATCACACTTGGTTTAACACCTAAAAGAAATCAACATTAAGTAAAAATGTTAGACCTACGACCTATACTAGACCTAAAAATTCTTCTTAATCCCGGACCTACCCTCCTTCTGTCCTAGAAGAAAATAAATGGCATCGTCCTACCAGTGCCCTTTGAACCCGTGTAAAACCCTTGTTTTTCAGAGTAAACGAAATTAGCTGTGTCTGAACTATAAAGAAATGGAGTATAAATAAAAACAATAGACCGGTTTCGTCTTAGTTATTAAAATAAAGGCTCATTTTAACAAAGATTGTGGGCTGTTCGTTAATTTCAGAAAATAACGGGTGTTCGCTACATGGAAATGACTATATAAGTGGAATAAGTCTATAAGTATAATTATTACTTATAATTAGAGTAATTAGTAGATCTATAATTTATATTAATTATATCCAAAAAAAAAATTATATATTTCTTATTATTTTTGGAAGTAATCTTGTTATAAATCTTAAACAATTACAATTATTATTTGAATTAAATTGAAATTTGAATGAATACAGGTAACATTTTATGAGTTGTTATGACTTGCCTACCCGACTTGTCTCTAGCGTTATGTGTTGTCAGTCATAGAAGAACATGTCTTTGACTTTGGCGTCTGGTGTGTAACTCAAAGTAGGAGCTAGGCACTTAACAAAATCACGTGTCTCCAATAGATGTATTAAGAAATTAAGGCGTAGTGAACCATTGCACTTCAGCTCTACTGTGTTCAGCATTGTGTTCTTAAGTTGTCTTGACTGCGAAACCAACACAGTGTTCCTTTACTTACTTTGTTTTGCCTAGAGCCAGAAGAAGGTGTAGTCTTTTTCTTTAATTGAAATTGAGTCATCTAATAGAAATAATTTTGGCTGGAGGGCAGCAATGTCTATACTGCAGATTTGTCCTGCTCCTCTAAGGCTTGTAAAGAATATATATGGCCTAGCCATTAGCACTAATAAAACTAATGTTATGGGACCATCTGCTACATCCCCACCCTCCATCCTCATTAATGATAACAAGCTGGATGCCGTAAATGAATTATTCTGCTATCTTGGATCGATAATTTAAGATGACCTGTCTCTAGAAGAGAGTCATGGACTACCTACACAAACCAAGAAAGGAAACTAAACTTACTCCACTTGCGCTGCCTTTGAAGGATCTGAAAATAACATGGAAAGAAAGAGAGTGCAAAACTGAGATCCTCACATGAAAGGGCTTCCCAGCCTCTTTACAGTCCTCAGGCAATGCCACCTGCACTGGCTCTGAAATGTTCACCAGATGGAGGACAATAGCACTCCAAAAATCATTCCGTTTGGGCAACTCGCGTCTGGTTCAAGAAAAGCTAGTCGCCCCTACCTCCGTTACGTGGATGTGATAAAACAGGATTTAAAATCAGTGAACATTGATACTGACCATTGGGAACATATAGCCCTAGACCACTCTAGTTGGAGAGAGACAGTGACCAAGAAAGCTATGGACAGCGAGAAAACATGGACCTCACCTCTTGAAGAAAAGCGTACCATATGAAAAATGTCCGGCTCCTCTACCACCAAAGCGAAAGCCACCTTGACCTGCAATACATGTGGACAGGAGTGTCTCTTCAAAATAGGGCTTCACAACCATATGAAAAAGTGTTTGAGATTAACCATAGTCATATTACGACTGAAAGAGGCCAACACATTACCGCAAAAGTATACTAGACTCTTTAAATTGAATATTACTTATACATAGATTTATAGATTTATAAAATATAATTTATAAATAGATTATAGATCTAGTCTGGATCTAGATTTATATAAATATATATTAGTATCTAGAACCTCCATCACCACCATCAAAAAAAATCCAGGTATTCATCAATACCTGCCTGAGGAAGATTCTTATGATCCGCTGGCCAGGCAAGATCTCGAATGAGGAACAATGGCAAAGAACAAAACAGCAGCCCATTGAAGCAGATATCCTTCAGAGACAATGAGATGGATAGGTCACACCCTGCGCAAGACCGCATCCAACATAACAAAGCAAGCCCTAACATGGAACCCCCAAGGAAAGAAAAAGAGGACGGCCCAGGAATACATGGCACAGCAATCTGGAAACATGCCAAGCAGATTGGCAAGACATGGGGACAGTTGGAGAGACTTGCCCAGAACCGAAATGCCTATAGGAAGCTGAATGGTGGCCTATGTCCCAGTAGGGACCACAGGCAGAGATGATGAGATGAGTATCTTGATTTATAAAGGTCTGTATAAAAATTAAATATAGAGTAATGGATGCTACTCGAACAAGGTAACTTCTGAAAGGATTAGACCTAGGAAAACACTGATTGTATCTATGGACTCGTTAGCCATTTTTCTATACAATTAGATATGTTTTATTAACTACTATAATAAAATGAACAAAGAGTTTATTCTCAAAAATGGGATTTATAAGGTATCTAAGTCTTATGCGTATAACTAGATGTTGTCTTTGGGAAGTACTGTCTCCAACTGTCTATGAAGTTTTCTGTGAATAATCTAATGCAGTCATCAACTGCCTGATTTATTTTGTAACTCTTCTAACTTCTCCTAATATTGTGATGTCAAAGACTGTATCTGTTTATTATCTGTTATTAATAATAAACTTTATGTTCATAACTTATGACATGATTTGACCTTAAAGTAAAGGGCCCTAAACCACCACAATGATGTTACAGTTCTTGTAATGTTTTCTTTATGTCTTCTATCATGTCTTCTATAAAACTTTAGAATCACATTGTCAATTTCCTTAAGGGTATGAATGATGTACATTGTTTTTAAGTAGTGATAAAACCTTAATGTTAATATTGTTACGAATCTCTCAGCAAACTGCACCATACACCACCAACTGAAAGAACTTGGCAAGTCAGGGCTCCAAAATAACGTAATGGTTTAATGTCCAATAAATAACAGCCAATATCGTACTATTGGCAGCACATAACATAAGACTACAAATATCTCTCTGATAACACCGTATCCCAGTATCAACTCTTGCACTGATCTCTTTGTCTCGTTCAGGGCTTGCACTGGGTTCAACAGTTCAGGACTGACTTCACACACTTGGGCTCGTTGTGTCGGACTCGATCACAGACCAAGATCAAGACGCCAGCCATCTCAACTGTACTTGAAAGTACTCCGCACTGAACCGTCGTAATGCTCTGTACAGAACCACACAGCTGAACTGTGCTGTAGCTGACCGTGCTCTGGACCTTCGTTCGTGAACCCCTTTTTCGGACCGTCTTGAGTGCGACACCTCCGCACTTCATATAGGGTCCTTGCTGACCTTCTCAAACCAGACAGAACGCTTCTCGACGTTTCTGGGTGGTCAGATGACTACAATTCTCATGACGCTCCTGAGCTCAGTTCACGCCGCTGATCTTTGCCGAACATTCTTGTCGAGACCCGTCGCAGCTGGTCGTAGTAACTCGTCACGCTTGACCGCTCCTCTGGCCTGGGGCTATTTGTGTTGGCTGAGTACACATGCCACTACCCCCAATTGTGCCACCACTAGGTTTATAACAATATATTCAGGCATTTCATTACCATAAAATAAAATAAAAGTACAATATTTCTATTATATTCAGGTCATTTAAGGCTTTAATTCCAATTAACCGGCTTATAACTTTCCTACTTTGTTATTATGACTAGATCTGTGTACTGGTAGCTTGAGTTAAAATTATTAAATTATCAAAAGTCTTTTCTAAAGCATTCAAGTGATCCTTGAAATATTTTTTTATTACCAGATAAAATTTGTGATCAAGTGAGTGATGCTATTTTGGATGCTGTGTTAGCCAAGGATCCTTATGCTAGAGTATCTTGTCAGTGTGCTGCCAAAACTGGTATGATTTTTGTCTGTGGTGATGTGGCATCTAAGGCACAGATTGATTATCAGAAAATTGTTCGAGAGACCATCAGAAATATAGGTTATGATTCAAGCTCAAAAGGTAATGTATCACCATTGTAAAGTTAAGGATATCTCAAAGTTAAGGGCATAGGATGCTTGCTTAGTGTAGTAACTAACTAATGATTCTTAGTTCTCAAGTTTGAGAGGCAGGGGTTTGAAGGATAAAAGTCCATCTTGCCTGATAAGATACTTGGTATTTCTGGGAAACTTATTTAGTTGTCATGCTTTCAAACATAGATTATTTCTGCTTGAGCTTTGTAACCTTAGGTTTGTGTGGATACTATAAACATCTTTTCATCTTGTTTTTATATACATGTATTATAAATATTAGTCCTTAAAACACTCATTTATTTCATAACAATTACATTAAAAAGTGAGCTTTAAAACAATGGCCTTTTGCTTATTGACATAGTTAATAAGTTTGGTTACTAAAATGCTGATATTGACTAATAAAAGGTATTTATTTTGAAAAGTTTATACAAATTAAGAATTTGGCTAACATCCATAATGTATATTTTAGACCAATACAGCTTGGTCCATCAGATACAAATTGTAAGTTTTTTTGTTTTTTTTTTAAGGCTGTAAATTTACTTGTAAGTACAAAACTGTTTAAAGAAATATTTTTAAGATGGGAGAAAAAAATGTTCTTTGTGTCTGTCAGCTTCACATTGGTGTAGCATACTTCATTAGGTGTCATAATTAATCCAATGATAATGTCTACACACATCATTATCATGTGCTTTAAACAGAGGACTAGCATGACCTTGTAGTTAATAGTCGTATTTAATAATTTTTTTTGTTCAACAATGTTTTGATATTCAAGTTATGAAACTGTCCTTATGTTTTATAAATGTATTTTTTCTTTACTAAACAGGAAAGTGAAATATTATGATTCTAAAACTTATTTGTAAAAGGCTTAACTTTTTTTTACACACACAAATACTATACATACCGGTACAAAGAGAATGTTTTTTAAAACTAATTACAATTACTTTATATATTAGTATGTCATAGTTCAGCATGATTTCTATCCCACGATGTCACATATTTGAAAGCCAAATGTTACATTTATTATGTTATTTTTAATAATTGCTTTTGAGTATCTTGTAATTTTTACATGTATTCTTTAAGGGTTTTTGAAGTACTACAATTATGTGTTCAATTAGAAATATTTCATTATGAAGACACTTGTCTTTTACAACCAACATCTATTTATTTTGTTTTTTTTTTAGGTTTTGATTACAAAACTTGTAATGTTCTGCTGTCTGTGGAAGAACCAGAAGCATTGACATTGACCAGCCATTTCTACCATGAACCTGACAGTATACAAAATGAAAATGACCCAGCAGGTGACCAGGTAATGTTTTGTCCAGCATTTTGATTTGTCTTTTTGATATTTGGAATGATGTCCGACAGAAGATTCAATGATGGCCCTTAGTATTTGTAGAATAATAATTGCTGTCCATGATTAGAATAGCCTAAAACATCGCCCTTCATGTCATGCATTGTAATTTTTCAGAGAAATATCATTCACTAGTCATTGTTTTGTCTTTATCAGTGGGGCTAATTTTTTTTAAAATTTTACTCTGTAATTAATTGATTGCTATTAATATTATTACTGTCTAAATTGTTCATTGAATGCAGCTATGAAGAGATAGTAATAGCTTACATTTCTTTTCAATTAAGGGTCTGATGTTTGGTTATGCAACTGATGAAACTGAAGAGTGCATGCCCCTGACCATCTTATTATCACACCAGCTGAATGCTAGAATGGCTAGCCTACGTAAAAATGGACAGCTGCCTTGGGCAAGACCTGACTCTAAAACACAGGTTGTTATTTTACAAAGCTTATAGCATTTCACTCTGCATGTTTTTCTGAGCGCTTTCACCAAAGATGCTTGCGTTCTATCACTACACGGACAAACAGCGATGTCTTTGTAAACACTGGTATGGACAGTATAGAGGGACTTCTTATGGTCTGACAGTTACGCTGGACAGGACACATATCACTTATGGGATATAGTGAATTCAACCTTTTATATTGTCTAGTTTAAACACACAAAATAATTCATAAATGATGTATTGCTATGCAAACAGCATTTAAAAGAATGGGTTATTTGTGTGTATGATGTTCAGTGTACTCCGTTTCTTAGAATGTGAGGGATCAACTTGTAGACATTGGGTTGTACATTTGGAGCTTTAAACGAGATACTGTGCATATAGATATTGGCACAACATGATAGTGGAAACTTCACTTTTCAATCCTAGCAGGGTTTGACATTTACCACAGTTTTATATACACAGAGTCTGCATCTCATAACGAACTACAAACTCAATGGAATAATTACACAAATGCAACATTAATTCTTCATTCTTCATAACATTCAGAAATGAAGACATTGCATTCTTCACACATAGTCAGTTCATTTTCATCCACAGATGCAACATCTTTCTCACTGCGTTTGTACTCTTTTTCTATTATTTGAAAGATCCCCTATAATTATAAATAAAAGAGTTAGATGCTATGTCCATCTGTCAACGACAATCAGAACTGATGCTTAGTTTTGTATTTTTTCTCTACTAATTAAATGTGTTAAAAAATATTTAAACTTGTTCAGGTAACAGTAGAGTACAAGTTTGAGAAAGGGGCTGCTATTCCCAAGCGTGTCCATACTGTGGTGATTTCTGTCCAGCATGATGAGCATGTAACCATGGAGCAGCTGAGAAGGGATCTGATGGAGAAAGTGATAAGACCTGTGATCCCACCTCAATACCTAGATCAGGACACAGTTTACCATCTTCAGCCTTCGGGTAGATTTATTATTGGAGGACCACAAGTAAGCCATATCTCTGCTTAGTAATTTGATAAATAGAAAAAAGAGATAATTAGCCTATTCATAAATATATGATTTAAAGTTGTATGCATTTGCTGTAATAACTGCAAGTGAAAAAAATTAGTCGCACATTAAAATATTTATGTTTCGTATGTTTCCTCTTTCAGAGTTCGTAGTGCTCCTAAAATATCCTAAAAAATTTAAAGTCTCCTAAAATCCTAAAATTTTCTGGAAATTTGCCAGAATCCTACTAAATTTTTGTCCACTCCTAAAATTTTTTTCCAAATTAAAAAAAATAGTTATAAACTTTGCTTATTTCTTGTTAAAATGTGAAAAAGAAGCGGTGTGTCTAGGCATTTAGATAGCATGGTGGCTGGCTGTGTTAATGAGCTTACCAGTTACTGGTCTACACCGCTTTTCACCCATTAGACCTCATGATTAAAGACAGCCTTTGCTCAAGCCAGTATTTCACCTAAAATTATTTTTCTGCAGTCAGCAAAGAAATAGTTGTTGTATCTCATTGTTTCCATTAAAGATGCACAAGATCTAGTTTATAGTTTAAACTTAGAGCAATTACTAGGCTAACATTGAGTAACATGTAGGCTACACCCCTCCAGGCTATCTCTAACCTAAAATCCACAGGAAAACATTAAGAGTGACTTTACATATAACCTTGAAAAATGTGTAAAAATATTTAGTGACTTAGATCTAGATTTAGCTAGTGTCTAGATCTAAGTTTGATCTTGCGAAGATATATCCCACAAAACCTGAAAATGCTGTGAATTTTAGTCAATTTAATGACATAGATCTAGGTCTATATAAGCAAAGTTTTCCAGACTGGGAGGGACTCGAATCTCTGTTGTTGCTGTTTCATTGTATGATTCATCCATAGATACACGAGTCTATAGCTAGTGTCTTGACTTAGATCTAGATCTAAGTTGGAACTAGCAAAGATAATTTGCGTATAACTCAAAAACTCAGTGAAATTTAGTCAATTTAATAATAATCTAGAATGACTAGATATATGTTGAGCCCACTTTCTATGCTAAACTTAAAATCTAGTAAAGATAATTTGCGCACGGCCATTAAAAGTCATTGCCTTTTATTTACTTAGATCCAGAAATATCTAGTGTCTAGATTTATGCTAAATCTGGTGTAGATAGCTCACACAAAGGTCTAACCTTGAAAAGTAGGCCTACATGAAGTTGAATGACTTATTGTTGATGACATAAAAGTTAACCAATTTTTCCTGATTAATTAATTTTGGTTTATATGAAAAATGTACTAATCTAAATGATAAGCCTTGCGATGATGAGAAATATGTCAGGGATTGAACGCTGGCCCCCCCCCCCCTTTCAAAATGCTAATGGGACACACCAGATAGCATATGTAAAATATGTTAAAATGGAGTTCCTTTTTTTTTTAAGTTTTTATATAGCACAACTTTCATGCTTATAGCATGCTCCAAGGGCTATGGTTCAATCTCAGTAGTGGACCAGTGGAGGTAAGGGGTATTTTGAAGAAGGTTTTCTATAATGGTTTTAGGTTCTCAGTAAACACAACTCTGTTCAAGTCAGGCGTCAAACCTCAAGCCCCCTTGTTAGGTAGCCAAGCCAAGTTCTGGTGTACTTAGCCTCTCGGCCACACACTGTGTACAGTTATGATTGATTCAAAATAATTGATGCAGTTTCACTCAAGATATAAGAGAGGTTTAAAAAAAATAATTTTACATTTAACTTGTTTTCTTTATTTAATAATTGTCTTTCTAATAATGCTTCAGTTCTGTTTTGAAAAACATCTCTACCAAATATTTGTTTTAGGGTGACGCTGGACTGACTGGAAGAAAGATTATAGTGGACACTTATGGTGGATGGGGGGCTCATGGAGGTGGTGCCCTGTCTGGAAAAGATGGAGCCAAAATCGATAGGTGTGGCTCCTATGCTGCTAGATGGGTGGCTAAGTCATTGGTAAAAGCTGGACTGTGTAGGAGAGTTATGGTGCAGGTATATGTTTGTATAAATTACTATATACACTTGTGCTTAGATTTCATTATTTTGGTGTCACATTTTTAAAAGCAATTTCAAAGTATTTTCTTCTTCTTCAGTAACTTCTAATATGACAAATTAATTAAAGGAAAAACTCAAATTCTTTTTATAGTTTTTTTTTTATATTGATATTTCTGCTACTTAATTTTTACCCCCAAATTTGTGTCAGATCTGTTTCTGCTTTTACTGCTTCTTAATTTGCATTGTTATTTTAACATATATGGAAAAATCCTGTTGTGATTTTACTGTTTAAAATATACATTTTATTTATGTATTTGTTTTAAATAACAGCAAATAATGCTATAGTTCACTGTCTTTAGTTCAATAATTATATAAAATTCGATTAAATTGTGAATTATTTTTTTATTTTGTATAATAAAAGTTCTGGTTTAAGATTGAACATATTACAAGAGTCCTTAAGTTTTCCAGCCAAAATATATACAATTCTGATACTTGTAACTTCAAAATTCAGTTAACTCACATCTTTGTGCCAGAATTCCCCTACTTCTAGTGGGTAATAAGGTTATGCAACCATGAAGATAGATTCTTATTTTGCTTGTCTTAAACAACCTACTACTTGAAAGCCCAGGGGTGTAGCTAGGAATTTTCCATCATTTCGGAGCCCGGGGGGCTTGTCCTCTTAGGAGGCCCCTTCATTTTGCGTACTATTTAATGTAAAAAAAACACTCATTTGGGAGCTCAAAGTGTGAGCCTTCGGGGGATTTTAAAATTCAGCCCCCTCTTCCCTAGCTACGCCACTGTAAATTCCATTTGTTTATTTATTTTTTTATTGTTCAAAGATTGCTTATGCTGTGGGTGTTCCTGAGCCACTATCCATCACTGTCTTTAGTTTTGGCACTTCCAAGAAAAGTGAAGCAGAGCTGCTACAGATTGTCAAAAGTAACTTTGACTTACGCCCTGGAAAGATAGTGAAGTAAGTAGCAGCCAATTAACCAAGGTGTACTATTAGAATGCTATGCATAGATTAAATGTGCTAAGTTGCTCCTTTTTTTTTGGGAAGGGGGGGTAGTAGCTTTAGTAGATGTGGCCCACATAGCAGTTCCCCTCTCCTTGCAACTGATGTTTTTAAAGCAACAGCAAGTGTTAATACAGTTTGGTAATCAGGGGCATCACAAGCTCTGCAAGGGTGTAGCACTCTGTGCTGCAAAAGGCCTAAGGCTTGCTGGCTCCTGATTTTTCTTCCGCTGCAGGGCAGCAGTGGTTTGAATTCTTATTTTTCCTTTTATGTTGGTAGCCATCCAAGGCTTAAGCTAACTGGTTTAGGCTTCAGTTACTCACCTCTGTCCCATTTCATCTTAGCAAATATAGTTCCCCTGGATCCAATATCTGAGCCACAAATGAAGACCTGTAGTTGGACTGGTTGACACATGCCATTGGAAGCAATAACAAGCTTACGGAACTGAGAATATGCCATAAGCTCATTAATTAAATGGAGGTGCAGTGGCCGAGTGGTAAAGCGCTGGTCTCTGAACTGGGGGTCCCAGGTTTGAATCCTTGTAAAAATTGGGATTTTTAATTTTGGGACTTTTGGGCGCCTCTGAGTCCACCCAGCTCTAATGGGTACCTGACATTAGTTGGGGAAAAATAAAGGCGGTTGGTCGTTGGGCTGGCCACATCACACCCTCGTAAACTGTAGGCCACAGAATCAGATGACCTTTACATCATCTGCCCTATAGACCACAAGGTCTGAAAGGGAAACTTATTCATTAAGGATTTTATGTTTGTATGTTCAAAAGACAGTGCCTCATGTTACCTTTTGGCTGTGTCAAATCAGCATTGCATGACGTTAGTTTTCACAGGTAAAAAGTAAACTACACTTTGTAGACTTCAGATGTCTACTAATAGCACTTCTTGCCCAAAAATTAAAGTAAATGAAATTTAAATGAATTCTAAGGTATATGTATGTCAGTGTAGTTGATGACTAAACACTTTTGAGTAGAATGTTACACCTAAAAAACAACTGTAACATTAACCTTAACCTAACTGTAATTTGAGAGGTCATAAAAAAGTGTGCTAACAAAAATCCTAATGAAGACTTAGAATTAAAGTAAACATGTAGCTTTAAAATGTTTTTAAAAGACACATTACAAGGGGAATTCTAATCAATAATCAAATAAATAGATTCAGTTTTGTACGTTCATGACTAAAACTTAAAAGTTATCCTTGGGTAAATTAGAAGGACTAGATCTAGTCTTGGCCAATCAATATAGAATATTTATTAATATTGAAAAAGATGGCATTTAAACCTCTGACCTAAATTTTGCACATGTACACATTGAACACAATTGTTATGTTTAATACTGCAAAAAAAAAGATTGTGATACTTGGCTATTAAAATGAAAGTAAATGAAAAACTGTTGTATATAAATCAAGAATCAAAGGAATAGTCATTCCACTGTTGTTAATTAACAGTGTGTTAATAAAATTCCAAATCAAGACTTACACAATGAAAGGGAATGTTAAGTTTCAAGGTTTGTTTCTAAGCTGACAACTAAATGAAGGTAAAATGCAGATTATTTTTTGTAGTGAAAATGATTTCCAAATTTGTCAAAAGTTGCTTGTTGGCCTTTTTTTAAAAGCTGCTTTTGTATTTGAAGTCTATTAGTCCATTAGTCTATATCCTGCAATTTTTTATTTTTCTCAAAGTAAAAAAAATAAATAATTAGTACTTTCTACAGATTGTAAGTTTTAATGGACCAGGCAGATTGATTTACTAATATACTGGATAGTTTCATGTCCTTTTCAAAAAATTGATTATTTTAGTATGTTAATGTTTTGATTCATAATTCTATTACAGTGACTTGAATCTACGGAGGCCAATCTTTAAACAAACTGCTTGCTATGGACATTTTGGTAGAGAAGAGCTACCATGGGAGAAAGAAAAAGACTTGATTTTTTAAGTCCAATTTTCATTAGCTATCTAATATTACTTTGATTCATGGGAGGCTGATTTTTGTTCTTTCTCTTCTTAATGACAATATTTTATTTTATTATCAGGCTAAAGGCTTAATGAGATTTTGTTTTGTTTTTACTGAGAAAATATACAATGATCAAATTTTCATCTATTCTATATGTTTGCATAAACTTCATTTAATCCAATCAATATTTAGTACAATGTACTCTTATGTTTTGATATTTATAGTGTTACAAAGTTCTTTTAAGTTTCAGTTTGTTGTTCTGTACATGAAACATGAGTTTTCCATTTTTCATAGTTCTGGAAGTTGACTCAAGGGATTTCATTACTATTAAATATTGAAGGTTTTGTTTTGTAAAGAAAACACTGGTATTGCAATGTTGGTTTAGGTGAGATAAGTGGCTGTTACTTTTAGCCAGTGGTCCAATCATCTAGATTTGATTGTGTATAAGATCTGCATGTATATTTATTTAAGGCTACTCAGGGTAATATAAACAACGACTAAAAGTTTTGGTCAGTAATTGAAGTACTTCAGTTGCCATTCGAGAGACAGACTCCATATGGTCTTTTTTTTTTTTTAATAACATCAAAAAGTGTGACAAACTGTTCTATCATGAGAATCCTTGTGCCATTTGTAAAATGTCATTTTTTAAAGTATTCATTATTAAGATCTGTCTATTGTATAGTGCTCCTATTGTTACATTTTTTTTCAAAGTTCAAACCTTTTCCTTGTGCCATTCACAAAATAATACTCCATAAAAATACTCTTATTTTACACCATGTCCTAAAGATATTTCAAATCTTTATATTGTGTAACTATTGATCTTTGATGTGTCAATTTGTTTTTTGTTTCTGATCAATGTGATATCATTGTTTTGACATTGCCTGTCCTCCTTCAAGGTCATATGATTTATGAACAAATTGAGCAGATTTTAGAAGGTACATAACTGAGTGCTGCTATGCAGTTGTTTTCAGGTTGCAATAATTGTAATCATTATCATAGTAAGGGATAGGTTACAGCTATCACTTTAAAAAACAAAAAGACCTTAAGGAATTCATTCTACAGTCAGAAATTAGATAAACATGAGATTGACAATGTCTTTGTAAAAAGTATTTATTTTGTTATTGACAGTGCCATTACATATCACAGTTATCAATTGTGCCATTTATAACTGATTGATATTAATTGTTATATTTAGATGTTTACTGAAAATTATTTACACATTTTTAAATAAAAAAAAAACAAACATCTTTAACAAAGAACAAAATAATTTTTGAAATTTTTTTTGTTTTTGACAAAAATATAATTTCTGGTTCCTTTTTTTTTTTTTCAAGTTATTTATTTTATCTAATCTGAATCTCATGACCTACTTTTGATACTGACCAAAGTAAGTCCTAAAGTTCAAATCTTCTTCTAAACGTTCCAAATGAGAATAAATACATTTCTCTTCAATTGTGCATTCCTACATTGTCCAATGTTATCTTTCATTACATCAGCCACATGTTGGTGAATGGCTTGACTGACATACTGCTTGGGTGTTCAAATCCAATCAGCACTCTGGCAATGTAAACTTACTATTGAGCTGGCCACAGGTCATTCTTGCTTACTATGTGTGAGTGACCTCCATTTGAATTTTTTAAAAATAAATTATTCCACACTTGAAAGTTTTAAGGTTGCCTTTACAAATTGAGAAAACAAAAAAATACTGAACAATTATGTTGGTTTAACAAGAAGATGTAAGAACTTTTGTATAACCAATACTCAAAAAATATTTGTCACTATTTTTTTTTAGACTATTTATTTTGTCGGAATGTTCATGCATTAATTTTTTTTTTTTTGAATTAGCTATTGTTAGCTTTTTTTTTTTATTGCATTAGATATTCATTAAACTAACTAAAAATAATTGAATGGATTTTTATTGTTATGTATTTGTAACGGCACCCTCATTAGCATTAAATTTAAAGTTAATGATTTGGGATAGTTGACTGCGAAACTAGCAGAAAATAAAAGGTACTTTTCAAATAGAAAATGATAATATTAAATTTTAATTAAGTGCAATAATCAATTAAAGAAAATAAAAATGCTTCAAGTAGATATTGATAAATATTAATGTAATGTCATATTTTAAACCAATTCTTTATTATCATGTCCTTCAATTACTGGTAACTTTTTGTTTTTTTACTCCAGTACTGCACTAGAACTGACCCATAATGCTGAACTAATCCAAAGCATTTTTTTTTCTTAGAAACTTTGGGTTGAGTGTATGAAATCTCACCACATGTATTTATGTGTGATCATAACTTTCTGTATTGCTCCAAACAGTGTCTCAACCTGTGGAGTGTCAAAATATTTATAGCTAGGAATTTGTGGAGTTCATATGGCTAGCTCCATTGGAGTGTGCAAAAAATAAAAATAATCAGTCCCCGTTCAAATTAACATATGTGCAAACTTGTTGACCGCCATATAGCTGGTCATATTGGTTTAGAACATTATCTTTGTAAGCTGAAGGAGAAATATACATGAACATTATGCATATACATATACATTTGGGGGTAGCCGGTATAAAAAAAAACAATGAAATTCACGGCAGGGTAAATTTAGTGACTTTTTTTTTAAATTTTATTTATTAAGGTGAGATTTTAATGTTAAACCCATCACTAGACTTAACCCTCTTCTATAAATTAAAAAAACAAACAAACACACACAGTCACCAAACACACAGTCACCCAATTCAATGAGGGTTTCGATTTTAACCACCCTCCCCCCAAAAAAAAAAAGAAAAACAAAAAAAAACATGTTTTTGGCGATAAAACTCCCCTTTACGATATAAAATCTAAAACAAACTACAATACCCAAATTCCATGAGCGTAGCTAAGATGAGTAACGAGATTACACCCCCCCCCCACCACATAAGGAAAAGCAAAGCTATTATTAGGCTACTAAATTTCACGAGCATAGCCAGAAAGGGTTTTGTGGTTACCCTCCCCTTCCAAAACTAAGACAAAACTATGGTTACCAATTTCTTTTCAGGAGATTTGGTTTTTGAACTACAATTTTTTAAAATAGTAGACTAGCAGAATAATGCACTCTGGATAGCTCAGAATATACTTGGTTTTTTTTTGTTTGTTGTTTTTTGTTTACATTACCGAAAAGAATGCTTGGATGGCAAGGGCAGGGTGTCTACTGTTTGACTCGAGGAAGAACCTATTCTATGGTACAAAAAAACATTCGAAAGAATGAGGGGTCGGAATGTAATAAAGATGAATACACATCACACACACACACACGTATATATATATGGAAAAGTGGGGGGGGGGATCCTGGTTACTCTCATACACATGTAGGACTAAACTAATTCATTTCTACAACCCTATCCAGGAGCTCGGCTAAGGTGACCTAAAACTTCAAAACAAAAATCAGGTCATTGAAAGCGGTAAGTAATATTACAACTGTTTTCTAATAGTCTTGATTGACTCTAACGGATACAGCTCTGGATGTACCTAGCGGCAACATAATGTATACGCATAATGACCTGATTGCATTGGGACCCCTAAATTTTGTTTTGAAAAAAAAAAAAAAAAAAAAAAAGGAAAGAGAAAAATACTTTTTGAAAAAGCTAAGCTTATATAAAGGGAAGAACTCCACAATTACAACCACGTCTAAATACTGTACGAATTATTCCCATTTCGATATCAAAAGTGCTTACTTTTTTTTTTATTGATAGGCCCTACCATAGTATATATATTTAGTCTATGGCCCTACTTATGAACAATTTTGCATAATTTCAACTTGATCCGAGAATGGGAAGTGAGAGAAAAAAGTTGTTCAAGATTTGTACCAGAAACAGTGAGTTGATAGAAGCCTTGTAATAAATTGCCTTATGTTGATTACAAAGGGGACCCATATCTCAAATGGCGTAGGGTTCTTCTTGAACGTAAAGTAGTACTCTTTAAGATTTTATCAACTTCTTGTCCTATAATAATATGCCTCCAGTGGCGTAGCTAAGGTGGGGGATGAGAGGAGAATTTGATTATCCCCCCCCGGGGCCCCCACTTGCGAGTGGGTTCCAAATGATGGCAAATTTCTATCTACTTCACTGTGTGATACCACTTTACATTCTTTGCATAAACCTGTACGAATGATTAAAGCAGAAACACACTTAGGCTACGAGTGCCGAAGCAACCCAGTAACAAACAAGGTGGTTTACCAGTGGCAGCTTTAGCTCACAGTCACTGTCATGAGAGTAAATGATACGATAAATAGAGATTGTAGGAGGGGATATTTTATATTTGTATGGTAGAGATTGGAGGAGGGGGATACTTTACATTTGTATGGTAGAGATTGTAGGAGGGGATATTTTATATTTGTATGGTAGAGATTGGAGGAGGGAATATTTTATATTTGTATAGTAGAGATTGGAGGATGGCATATTTTACATTTGTATGGTAGAGATTGGAGGAGGGGGATACTTTACATTTGTATGGTAGAGATTGGAGGAGGGGGATACTTTACATTTGTATGGGTCACTAGAAACTGTTTTGTAGGCCTATTTCACGAACTTCTATTTAGATTCAGTTCTTTCGTTGTAGATGATTTCATTGAAGAATTCAGAAGTAGGCAGTCGCAGAGAAGTTGAACAAGGAAAAATTCAGATTTAACGTTTAACATAAATTTAGAATTATTTTTATTTTGTTATATCAACTCCTTCTTGTAAAATGTTTGTACACGTTATTTCTCCCACATAAATCACTAAATTTAGAAAGCCTTCATGAAAGAAGACTTAAAAGTAAATTAGCAATTATACATAAAACACTGAGCCATAATCTTCAAATACAAAAAGAAAATTTAATAAAATACTCAGAAAGACACAAAGATCAAGGCACATACCTCGTTCCATACGCTAGGACAAATTTTATAAATGCTCCTTCTTTCCTAGTACTATTACAGCATGGAATGGGTTTCCTGAGTAGCAAGGAAAACCAGTGACTTGGCAGAATTTAAGTCATTGGTTAATATGCATGACTGAATGCATGACGCGTATGAAGTAACGTATGATCCAGCTGAAATGTTGCACAATCATTTCTTTTACCTGACAACACAAGCATCAATTAAAAAAAAAATAACCAATAAGTTAATTAACTTTTGGTAATAAATTATTTTGTTTAATATCTCGAACAAGGGAAAGAAAATGTACTTGACTGCAGTGGTGGTATAATCTGAATTAGTCCCCTTTATAGGTCTGAGTCTTAGTGAACACAAAGATGAAATAGGACGAGACTATAGAAGCAATTAAAAACAATGCATCCATAAGCACTTCACTAGTAGAGTGGTTAACGTGTTGGCTTAGGAGCCTGAGAAGGAGTTAGCCAACGAGTTTAAATTCAGGCCGTTCCCCTTCATTTTTGAACGTTTTTATCTTTAGATCTGATATAAATGTAATTACAGAACTTATCCAAACTAATTGATATAGCCTAACTATGCTTAATAAGTTAAATTAATTGTAAGCTTTTTTTGAAAGTATTTATTTTTCTTATTGTCTTATTAGTCATTCTAGTCAATATGCTAATGACTATAATAAAGGTTAATCACTTTTAAAAATTGTTTGAAAGATATAGTTTAAAAAATATATGATTGTAGTCGACGAGACCACAAAGATATAGATTAGTGCAATATAAATTAACAACTAACTACCCTGTACGTACATTTATAAGACAATTTGTGTGCTGCATGAGGCTATTGCTAATCCAACATTTCATCTGTTTATAATTAGAGCTCTTTTAGAGTAATATGTAAGGGATACTTAGTAACCATAAATAATATGGATGGCTGCCTGGTCGAGAGGTTTGCACGCTGGTCTGTCGTATCGATTTACCGATGATCCCGGGTTCAAACCCTGCCCGCTCCCATCCCCCGTCGTCCTGCGGGAGGTATGGACTAGGAAATAACTATCTTTAACTCTGAAGGAATTTCCAAAACATGTAAAACATTTTACAAACAAACCATAAATATATAGCCTACGGGTAGGCCTATAGGTCTGTAGATAAATCGAGCTTTTATGAAGTAAATAGTTTTATATCAATTGCAGTTTTGTTAAGGAGACTAACCCATTCATTGCCTAACCCTTCATTACTAAAATTAAATGAAAAATGTTATCCTATTTTCTCAAAGATTAAGGTGCTTCATGGTGTATAGTTCTTATGTGCATTTTCCCATTTAGTCAATTTTTTTCTTCTACTCTGAAAGTCGTTTTTCACGGGAAATAACCGGGAAAATAAAAAAAAAGTATTCCACATATCTTATTTTAAAAAAAAATCTTATAAAGGTAAAGAGCTGCACATTTCGAGCCATAACGTCCAATACTGTAAGATTTATGTCCCTTTTCTATATCAAACAAAAATAAATTATTACGAGGTTAATTTTTTTTTATCTATTCATGTTTCATTTACTTCAATACAAAACATAAAGTAACTAGAACAAATACAAAGTAGAACAGTGAAATTTAGTCCTACGGATAACGAATATTTCAAATAGATTAGCGTAACACCATTTTAAAATTACTCAGCTTAAAGAAGCAATCATCCATAAAACACTAAACCACAATTTACACAGAAAAAAACAAAACCTAATGAAATACTCAGAAAGAAACAAAGATAACGACACCTGTCTTATTCCAGAGACTAGAGCAAAGTCTTACAAGTGCCACTTCATCCCTAGTGCCATTAGAGAATGTTATGGGCTGAAGTAATCAGCCTGGAAAGTGGAAAACCAACGACTTAGCAGAGTTAAAGTCCTTGATTAACATGCATGATTAGATTGACGAATGAAATGCTTAGGACGTAATGATCTTCTTTTTTGAAGTAAAGTATGTAATGTATAAGATAAGAATGATCCATGTTTAACAATTGTGCATAGTTTCAACTTGATCTGAGAATGGGAAGTGGGAGAAATAGCTTGTACATAATGTGTACCAGAAAGACACTCCACGCACGAGAGAGATTCATATAGCGTCAAGTTGTGAAATTATGAAAGCCATAAGCATGAAATTATGCTAAACGAAAATAATTGTTAAAAATATTTTTAATAGCACAGATTTAGTATTTGTTAGTCTAGATCTAGCACAAATGTAATTACATGACTGTTCCATACTAATTGATACAACTACTCTTAACGCAAGCTTTTTTTTTCTTTGTTAAAGTATTTCTTTTTAATGTTTTTCTAGTTGAAGTTGCATTCCTGGTCAGGTTGGTTGGTGTAGGCCTAGGGCAATTGCTATAAAGCTTATAGGGCCCCATATGATGTAACAAGGACATCTCTCTATAACAGTGTGTATTCTGTGTATTAATTGTTCAACAAGAAATACATTGGACTTTATTTTTTTTTATTAATTTTCGACTTTTTGTTCATATAATGGTCAAGTCAACACTTGTCATTGAGAAATAGAGACAAAAAAAAAAGATGACCATTATAGGGATCGACTCTTTGAGCTATCCAGAGCTTTAGGCTACTTTCCTACTTCCACTTAGACTTTGAAAAAAGCGTGAACTAAAATTTAAAATTAGATAAGAATTATTCCAAAATGACCACTTGGTAAGATATGTAAACTAAAGACATTTCTGTGGATGCTGTTCTAATAAACTTAATTTAGAATAACGCCGAGCACCTCCCTACCCCCATTCAACAGATTTAGAACAAAAGATCATAAAATCATAAATAGATAATGCATCACTGACGCATGATATAAATGACAATGATTCTCAACTGCACTTAGACATAACTGCTTTAGACAAATCGTTTTCTTTCTTTATTTTTTTGCTCAGTACCGGTAAGTGAGTAGGCCTACAAATCAGTACAAGATGCATTCTTTAAATCTTTAAAGAGAATATTTGAAAGAATAACTTTTCAATACTAAAAAAAAAAAGAAGCTGCGTCTATTGTGAACACGATAGAGACGACAGTGAAATAAATTCTAAAATAGAAAATTTTGTTTTCAAGAAAAGATCGTACGTAATTGCTAATAGCCTTTTTTCCCGCCCTTGATGCATTTTCATATTGAATTTGAAAACCAAAAGAAAGGCACGTTTGAAAGACGATAAATAGTCTTTGTAGCTAGGCCCAGGCCATACTTCAGAGAAAGTAGAGAATGTTCTTTACAAATCAAACGCTATAATCATAAAATTAAAAAATTTATCATAAGGTAGTGAGCATGGGAGTTTCAAAAGGTCATTTAATTTTTTAGCTAAATCAAGGGACGTCATTCAAATCTTTCCCACTTTGATTCCAAATAGTTTCTACGATTAGTTCACGACATTTCGTTCACCCGACATTTCGTTCACACGACATTTCGCTCACCGACAACTTGTTCACCGACAGTTGGTTAACGACAAATCGTTCACAGACAATATTCTTTCACGACAAATTGTAAACAGGAAAATCGTTCACTGTATAGTAACCATGGGCGCCCGCAGGATTTTTCGCAGGGGGGTGCAAGCAAGCAGGGCCGGTCTTAGGTCACTGCAACCTATACGACCGCAGTTAGCCCCGCACTTTCATAAACATTATGATAAAATTTAGGTGTAAATTATTAAATTAAATCATTTTAAGTTAACTTTAACTTATTAAAGGGTTTCTGAAATTGTCCTGAAATTGCAAAATATACGCAAAATTCATGAAAATCTGAAATTTTTAAAATCTTCTGAAAACTCTTGCAAATCTTAAAAACAGACTAAATTGTCATTCGGGATGTCATTCAATATGTGCATCGCCAATCCTACTCACAATAAAAAAATAAAAGGCATTATCAACTTTCATTTATAAAATGTAATAATAAGGCGAATTTTTAGCAATACAAGAAGTCCAAATACTTAATTTATTTTAATAGTCACTGACATTCAAATATAGATCGAAATCTATTTCGACCTCTTTAAAAAATCGATATTTTGATAGTAAATCTAAAAGACAGATCAGAATGCTTATCGGCTTTTTGTAATAATAAATATAAGAATAATAATAAACAATATGTAATCTATATGGAAGTCTCTACTATATAGCGTTTGTTTTTTTGTTTTTTTTGTTTTTTTTTGTTTAATATGACGGTACGCAATGACTCGTTTTGATACGTGAATTAAAACTGTAATCATACAGTATATTATTGTTCTTTATTGAACTGAGGAAATAGTCTTTGGAAAAGTAAACTCTGAAGTCTTGTGTACATTGACTAAAACCATTTCTGTAGTGTTAACCTTAATAGTGAAAACATGGAACTTATGATTTTATCTAAGTGTTTTTGACAAGGCAATCTGCTACTAATTGTGCCGCGAATTCTAGGTGTAAATAATTATACTAAACGATCTTAACCTGTCATTAAAGAGCTCCTGGAATGCTTATGAAATTGCAAAATATCGGGAAAAATCACTGAAATTTTAAAAATCTTCTGAAAACTCAGGGAAACTGGTTCAAGAACAGATAAATAATAATGACAATCCTACATTCAATGAATCTCCTACCTTCTATGAAATCACCAATCAGAATGCCTTGTGAAAGTCGACCTTCTGGCATTCATAATAATTACAGACACAGCAAATATAAACAAATCGTTAGGTACGACTAAATTTATTTGCTATAGAATATGTGACACCTTTTATAGTGCAAAGAATTGCAAGCCTATAATTAATCATACATGGTCAGACATGAACTACAAAGTTCTCTATTCCAGTAACAATAATAATTTGTCTTTACAACTGTACTTTAGTTGAAGCAGTGGCGTCACTAGGCAGGGGTGGGGGGTGCGGTATGCACCGGGTGACACCCGTAAGGGGGTGACACCCAAGTGGAAAAAAATGCTTTTTTTCCAAAAAATAAAAAAAATAAATAAATAAATACCAACTTTAAAATGTGAAAGAAGCAGGATCATAAAGCATACTATGGTTGAATAAAATTATTCTTAATGGGGAAAAATCAATAGCAGGATTTTCTTCTTTGATAAATGGTGGACATGTCCACAATGAGAAGCTCGCATATAGAAGTGAAGAACATTTATCAGGTTTAAAAATTTTGAACAATTAGTCAGCCGGACTTAGGCTACATAAAAACAATTGTCTGGGAAGTCATTGCTATGATTGACGTATAGATGAGAAAACAGAAACTTCTTGCACTTATACTATCGCATTGTTTCTAGATAAGCAAAATTTGGTATATGGTGGCTAATAGAAGAAAACTTTTCATAAATAATGGAATTTTTTTCTTGGGATTATGGAAATGTCATCCAAATATAACCCAGAGCTGAAATAATAACGTATAAGATTGCAAGGGAGCGATGAAAAAATAATAAAAGTTAGTTTCCAATATTGTACCACAACTCAGAGAGTTTTAGCAAACCACTTAAGGGATATACTTTTCTGAGACATAAATGTTGCAAGGTACTCTGGTATCCTAAACTATAGCACACTAAATATAGTTGTAAGATATATTAACAGTAGCAATGGCAATGTTCAAATGACTGAAACATTTAAGTGGACCAAAAGCTGATGATAGCAGTTCTGATAATTTAGAAACGCCTGGAAAGAGATTGATATGAGCTCATGGACATTGTATTGCAGCAACATCGCCAAAAATTCACAAAGGAATGCTGACAGTATTAATGAAGAACAGAAAAGTAACTTGAATCGATGTGCACACCATTTATTTTAGCTATTTGGTCAAAATTTTTAATCAGAACATGCTTCTAACATACATTTTTCTCGGTTTTCGAGAAAAAAAGTTATCTTTCTTTGCCTCTTTTACCTATTGAGCGAATATTTTAATTAATGATAGAGTGTCATATGAACAACTCGATGGTGTGCTCATCGTGTTGCTGTTAGACCCATGATAGAACAATTTTATGAAAGTGTGAGGGGCGAAAATCTTTGCCGTCGCTCTGAAAATATAAATACTAGAGGAGCAGTGCAAAGACAGCTGTCTGTGAATACATATATACCTTTCATTGTTTGACTTTCTTGTTGGCAGATGTCCTAAGGGACAAGGCAACAAAATACAAAAGTACCTTCAAATAATGGTGTTAATTATTGGCAAAGTGATGGCTAGGCTAGAGCAATACATTTACTCAACGAATTGTGTGACAAGTAAGCTCAAAATGTTATTGAGATAACTTTAGTCAAATTAAACTAGCATGTTATTGCAACAGAAAAAATAAGTTTTAACGATAAGAAAATATCAGGAAAGTAATCTTAAGAAGCTGGAGTCACTATTCAAATAAAGAACAAGAGGTTAATGCTGAGTGCATCAATCTCTTTTATACTGAGCCAGACGACAAGATATGTGAACTAGAAGACATCTACAGGCAGCTACATGGTATATGGCATTCCTACGTGGCGTTATGTGAAAGAAGCTTTTTAAAACTAAAGTTAATTAACAATTTTTAATAACTTTTGAAAAACGAATTTCAAATCAAGCAATTCAGTCCGTTGAAAACGAAATCGCAAAACATATTGAGTTTAAAGTTATTTATAAGTTTTCAAATTTAAAATCCTGAAAAGGAAATTGAAGTTTTTATTTTCTAAAGTTATTGCAGAGTTTTATATGTTACGATAAAAAAAAATTATTTCAAGTTTTTGTAGCGATCTATACACATTTCATAAAGTTACATTTTTTGACCTTTAACTTTGTGTAACAGCAATAAACGAACTGTATTATTTACACAAAAAAGAACAAACCAACGATAGTTTTAATTGGGAAGAAAAAGTGGAACGCTGGTGGGGGGGGGGAGGGGTGACACCCATTCTAGTGATGCCTCTGAGTTGAAGCACCACTTCATAAGTTACTACACTTAATAATATTCCAATGATGAGCCTTTAGATTTATACTTTGAAGACGATGCGCAAATATACCTGAACATTAATTTATTAAACTCTTGAAGCAAAGATGCATGGGAACCCGCAGGTGGGTACATGGTGGTGGAGTTGCACCCCCCCCTCCTGGATTCTGACTATAGGCTAATCTACCAGTACATCACCCAGTGGAAGCACTACTTGTTACTTAGAAGTTTATTGATTTGGTGGTGGAAAAAAATGGCTAGAATTTGGCTACTCAAAATCCAGGGGGGTGCAAGTGCACGCCCTTGCACCCCCCTGCGGGCGCCCATGATAGTAACATATTGTTCACTTTATATATTCTCGTCGCGTGTTTAATTTGTTTACATCAAAACTTTTGTAGCTATTAATTATTTCCAAATGAAAAAAAAAATCTGAGCTTCTTTGTTATTTTATTTTTTGTTAATTCTTTGTTCATGGGCCTCGCAATTCGGAAAAATGCATGCGTAATAAAATTAAAACCGTTTTATGATTAATATTTAGAAGTCACACGCAACAGGAATATATTAATATATATATCACTGGCGGATCCAGGGGCGTCCCCCCCACCCCCACTCGACCGACTCGTCGAAAATATGGACATGCCCGGGGCTGTAGCCCCACCTGCCCAATCCGGGCATGCTTAAATCATTAGACAATTACAATCAAGGCTATTGAGGCCCTGTTATTACAAGGCTGTAGACTATTAAATTTAGATCATTATTGATAGAATGTAGATCAAGGTCTAGAATCTAGACGAAATAGCCTACATTGCCGTATTATTTTTTAACTTCCAGCCTTTAAAAGAGGAAACTTCAAACTTCCTTCAGTCAATATGGCTTTAAAAACGCATTTACATTTCTCAGAAGATCTAAATTGAAATACAGCAAAAGCTTTTCTGTCTAAACAATAAATGAATTAATTAAGGAGGCCCAGCTTGCTCGGGTTAAGGTAATGGTAGAAGTAGGGAAGGGTTTCTTTGGATCTCGCATTTACTAGGCCTGCGAGATATTCCGAGAGTGATGTTATGAAGTCATTTAACATTCAATATGGCGGCCCAAACGTCCACCGCCAAGTTTAGCGATATTTACGAATTAAAGGAGGAGTTAGGAAAGTAAGTAGGCCAGTGATTGTTTTATTTATAATAGCTTTGATGTAGGGCGCCTATTTCTTTTTACTATTTAATAATGGTTTACTGACATGCTCTTTTTAACACTCACTGAATCGCCCCTTGATCATCGCTCGGTAAAAGCTACACTCACATTACTCACAACTGAGACGAGTTGACTAACAGTCGAACACTGCAGCAGTCAGTACGGTTGATAACGAGTCGTCTGCTGTGTCGGCATCAGCACACTGTTAAGTGTAACCTGTTCAAAGTTCCGCTGCATATAGACTATATTATATAGATCTAGATCTACTAATATAGATCTAGATTATAATATCTAGTCTAGATCTAAAGTCTAGATTTTTTAAAAATAATAATGTTTTAAAAAAATTAGATCAATAAATTAAATAATAATTAGATCTATATTAATTATAATAATAATTCATTAATTGGGTTAATAAGGTTAATTATAAACTTATATAAATGTATAATAGTGTTTTATAGACTTATTATTTAAAGTCTAGATCTAGAATGTCTAGATAGTAAATCTGGCTTATTGAACCCCCTCTTTGACTTTGGCGTCTTTGGTATCCCCCCAAAAAATCCATAATATATATATCGAAGCCCTCACTGTATTTTAGAATTGCTCCACTATCGTCTTTGTAATTGTTTTATGGTTATTCTAGAAATACTGTGGACATAGTAAGGTGTGTCATTTATTTGTCTAATTTTTAACATATATTTACTAATTTAGTTTTGGATTTCATCTAATTGAAAGTAATTGGTATCAAAGTGCAGTGCACTGGTATTAAAAAGGTATGAAAGTGTAGAACTTTTTTATCTCATACACATAGGCGACATAGCTGAGGGCAGTGAGGGTGCATCCAATACTATGGCCATTGCAATGCCCCAATAGCTTGGCTAGACCTACATAATATGGCTTCAGGTTTGATAGTGGAATGCCACTTTCTAGCTATCTATTAAACACCACTTATATATATATTTCTAGATATAGATCTATCTAGATATAATTTATTGAAGAAAAATTCTTAAGAAAAAAACAAAAACATAAAACAAAAACTTTTAATTTTTTATATATCCTGTTGTTCATTTTGTTTTTCATTTTTAAATTTCATATGAGGTTACTTTGGCCATACTCTACTTTAGTGTAACTAGTCATTATATAAAATATCAATTTATAGCAAAGTACAGAGTAACAAAGAGATCTTTCCCAAGTCTAATAAAAATGCATTTTAAGAATGCTTTGGCACCCTGCCCCATACTCTTCTTGCCCCATCTCCTCCCTTTCTCCTTCTCCACTTCCACATGCCCTCAATAGTGTTGGTAAAAAAAAAGAAATGAAAAAACAACAATGCCAAACAAACATTGTCATAAATCCTTGCTTCTTTGAGAGTACCTAATTTATATAGGCATGACTTGTAAGCCTACTTTTGTTTCTTTCTTAGATTTCTTTTGAAATATATACCGGTATATTGAGGTATATTTTAGCATCAAACTCCGCTGAAAAGGGGGGGAGGTTAAACTCGAAACACCTTTGGCATTGCTATTGCATTTTAAGTTCTTAATTTGCTTTTTTTTATATTGAAGAGGTATATTTTAGCTTTGCACCCCGCTCAAAATCCCTTTGGCTATGATCATAGCATAAACAAAATCAAAGCAAAAAAGCAGTCACTTCATTCAGAACCCCCACCCCACCCCCTTGATTTCATTTTGGGGAGGGTGAGTTTGAACCCCAAAATCCCTCTTTCTGGCTACGGCCGTGATGTGATTGCTTGTAAGTAACCATTTTATGCTTTGATGGTGAGTCTAGTGCAGTACATCTTTATAGAGCATAAACTTAGCTTTCTTCATCCCCATTTTGACACTTTGAAAGTTAGTGAAAATATTTTTACCATCTAAGCTTATTTATAAATCATTTTTTTTCCTTTTTTATGTCAGGAACTTGAGTTATAATTTTGTTTAAATAAGAAATCTATTTCCTATATCATCTGCCAGGATACTTTTTTTTTCTTAGTTTCTATAACTGTCATTCCATTTTTTGATTACCGGTAGTTAATTTTTTTGTTTGAATTTCTTTTTAAACCTTATTATTAAGGTGCAACTTATCTCTAGAGGCTATTTTTTTTTTTAAATTTAGTTCTAAACATTTATAGGGCATAAATATTACATTCATTGAATTTTGTTTATTTCACTAGGGGAGCTTTCTCAATTGTGAAGAGATGTGTGCAAAAAGCCACTGGATTAGAATTTGCTGCAAAAATAATTAACACCAAGAAATTGTCTGCCAGAGGTAAGAATTGATTTTATTGTTTTATATTTTTAAAAGATAATATTGCTACTTTTTATGATATATAATCTTGATACCTAAAGATACAGGGAAGTAAATGATTTTTTTCTTCATTTATTTATATCCTTGAAATTCATCTCTACATTATTCACATGAAAAATTCTGAAAAAAAAAACTTTTTAAAGTCAAGACAGTGTTATAAATTTCAATTGATCTAAATACAAGACGTATAATGTACTATATGTTTACTTAAATATTATTGCCAACTCATCATCATTAGATTAGGTTTTTTGCAAATTGTGGAGGTAATTCTAATTAAATTAAATTTTAATCTATTAAATTGAATATTCTATTAGCCATAACTCTTGCTATAAGTGCCATTTCATTCAAAAAATACAGGAGTAAACGTTGATATCAGAAAAAAATAAAGTTTTATATAAATAATTATTTTAGTCTGTTGCAAAGTGTCCCCTTAATAAATGTGTAGTAAGTTGTAGTAATAAAACAGTCAAACCTTGTTGTCTCTAACTTAATAAGCATTTTAAAATATATCCAAAGCATTATCTGGCAGTAGTTTTTCAACCTAACTTTCAGTTCTTAGCAGAATTCTGAAACCTTTTTGAAATAAATACAAAGTGCTTGATTAAAATTTAATATATATATATATA
>JADKLZ010003886.1:23892762-23908890 GCA_021533235.1 Biomphalaria straminea
GTCCATGTCTCATTACTGTGCTCAATACAGTCATCTCATATCTTCTTTGTGTCCATGTCTTATTGCTGTGCATAATGCTTTCTGAATTGAATCTGGTTGTGACTGCAAAGCCTAACATTTTCTATTTTGAAAGCATCTTTGTTAGAAGTAGAGCAAGTGCCTCTAGAAGTGTTTGAGTATAAACTACAATTCTAGGCAGTGAGGATACAAGTCAACTCTTGTATCCTATAATAAGATTTATTGTTCCGTTGACGCCATCCCTAATCGATAACGTCATGGTAAACCCCTGCAGCGATGTCAAATGTAATAGCAGGATATAATAGCCAGAGTGGCAGGAAGTGTTCTCCCCTTTCCTCTCTAGAAAAGATTAGAATAAAATGTTCACAGGCATGATTTTTACTGTACAGACGTTTGATTAGATTAGTGGACAATGTCCTGCTGTTAGGTCTCAGCTGTAGCACACTACGTTTTTGAACACGGGGGCAGGGAAGGGGGTTACTTGGCCGTTTCAAAAACTCCAGATTGTACGGGAGGATAAATACACCACACGCGTTAGTCCGAGGCAGTGTGTGATATCTGGGGTATTCAATATCCATAGTATTTCAGTTGTTCTCGTGTCGCGAATACCCACACATGCTTAGTGCTGACACATAGATGTTATTTCCATAGGGTTAGCAACTTGTCAAAAGAGAGAGAGAGACTGCGAGATTGTAATGAAGAGTGTAAGACTAAATTGTTTATTGTCTGTGAACAGTCATACAATGTCACTGTTTGTTGTTAACTCTGATTCATTCCGTTATGGATGTATGCATGCACAGAAGAGGAAAAGCAATGCTCAATATGGCAGCGGCTCTGTTGACACACTGAACATGACCTGAATTATTGACATTCTTTACGCTCTGTTTGGGACGCGATTAGCACGATCCCATCTCGAGGTGCTTTTTAAACTTCTCTTGTGTGTTTTTTTTTTACAGCTATTTTATAGTTATACAATGAACATAAGGCTAAAAATGACAGCGTTTTTAATTTCTTTAGGCACTTAAGTAACACTATGAACAATGGACCTCATTCACCAATCGTAAATAAACACATTTAGCCAAGTCATAATATTGATAAAACAATGAACAATACGTATCACGTGACAACTACAATGGATGAAATACTTTGTATAGAAGATATAGAGAATCACGTGGCTAAATGTTTGTTTACGTTTGGTGAATGAGGTCCCTTGCAGAAGAATTTTGAGTTTGACTCTGAATTTTGGTGTATAAATTGCAACGTACCTCGATTACGTTAATGATTTGTGTGTGTATTCACAAATCGCTACTCATGTTTATTGTCAGTATGACTTCTCGTTAAGTGACAAGTTCTGGCCAAAGGAACCTGGCCAAATGAAACGTTGTTTTAGACTTTGAAAACAAGCGTCTAGTGTTGCACAACTCTTAGGACATTCACCAATCAGTTGAAAGCTGGACGCTGCCACGGAAACCACCTGTGATGGAAATTCTCGCCCATTAATTATTCAACATCACCATCTCTGATCGGCCGACTTAGTTGCCGTTGTCCAGGCACTGACAAAAGATGCCAAGAAATGATAGTTTGCCTAGCTTTGGCTGGCCTAGCTTTAGTAGCAACAATGAGGGAAAAAAAATGGAATGTTAGATAAGATGCGTTATTGAATGAGACTATGCCCTTATGACTATCGATATTTGTTCCTTTTTCTATATTTGCCTTGTGGAGGTCTGAGTATGTCTATGTGAGCGTTCTTATACGTCTATGAGGATGTCTTCATATGTCTAGATTAATTAGTCTCTCTCGACCTATCTCTTGGTCTACTTTCTCCATATATTTTTCTAGCTCCTGATATCTCCGACCTTATCTCTTTGTCTACTTTCTCCATATATTGTCTCTATCTCTTGATATCTCCGACCTTATCTCTTTGTCTACTTTCTCCACATATTTTCTCTATATCCTGATATCTCTGACCTTACCTTTGTTCATTCTCGTTAAGAAAAATAAGCATCTTGATTTTCTAATTGTTTTAATGTGTACAGTGCGAAAGCAATACATTTCGATAGTGCTGGGTTTAATGAATTACTTATTTCTATAAATACTGTTTAACATTAGTATCATGTCTATCTCAAGCAACAGAGCGCACTGTGGATTCTCAATAACAACTACTACAGCGTCTGTTTCGGGTAAGGTTATTACCCTTTCCTCAGACGTTCTAACTTCATCTACAACTAAGGTTGAGAAAGTAATTCTTCCAGAAGCAATCTCCCTGTATGGCGGCACGGAATCAAAGGTTAAGCCAGGCGAATGTTAAGTCACTGTCCGCTTCTAATCTCTCCAGGGAGCTGTCGCCCAGATAAAATATATTGTCTCCAGGAAGGCTGTTCGTCTCCTCCCTTTTATCTCCATAAAACATTGTTTTCAAACACGTGTATTACATTTATAGATAACTAATAGGTTGTTGATGCTTGTGTTGATCTGGGGATAGAAACTGAATCCAGTGAACTTGGAACATTGATACACATATCAACAAGAACACTCTAGTCTATCTTGATCTGCAGTAGAAGAAAACATATAAAAATAAACCTCGATACATTATAAATGAAATACATGTATTCTGGAAGCTTTAGAGAGAAACATTCCATACATGAGTAATAAAATAGAATGCCATAGACCAGCTTTATGTCTAATGTTGGAGAGAACTGTGATCTAACATTCTGGGTAAACAGGTCGCACTCTGTTTAGTGTAGTCAATGAAGCTATGTACGAGCAACCGTTGCGCGTGCTTACTCTGGTCCAAATCGATATCTAGGTATCTGCTCACTGACACGCTCAGGTTACACGAACTGATGATTTTTTGTTCTAACCGCCGTGTTTTGTTTTGTTTTTTTTAACTAGTAATCTGTCTAGGTTTTACTTGTAAAAAAATGAGAACTAGATCTAAGTGTGAACACATTTTTTTGTGTGTGTTTACAGTGTTCAACCTGAACCGATTCATTTCATTAAATATATACTATGTTCCTAGCAACCGAATGTGGGTCACATTCATTTCATTAAATATATACTATGTTCCTAGCAACCGAATGTGGGTCACATTTATTTCATTAAATATATACTATGTTCCTAGCAACCGAATGTGGGTCACATTCATTTCATTAAATATATACTATGTTCCTAGCAACCGAATGTGGGTCACATTCACCGTTGGTGAGGTCAAACTCACCTAAGCATCTGCTTTAGATATTTGACCCATCCATAACAGTTGGCAGCATACAAAACACACTTGCTAATTAGATCTACGCCATAGTGAAGGCGAAAAACAAAACAAAAAAACAACTAATTAGAGTTTGTTTTCATGTTAAATAACTAGCCTCGTCCAAGTGAAAGTTGATGCTCTCTGATAGTATTGAGGTGCGCTACATTAACATGTAAAACGTTTTCTATTAGCGATGTCAGCACTAGATTAGTTAGTACACTGTTTCCCTGTGTCCCGCGAACTTCTGGGATAATTAACCAGTAGGCCACCTCGTGAATTAATCTCTTTAAAAAAAAAATAAAATGTTCCGCTAAATATTCAGTATGCGCGAATTCAGGACAAAGTTTGAGAAACACTGGGTTAGTATATCTATTTAACAACAGGCAGTTCCGTTAAAAAACAACTAAAGTTCTTGGCTTAAAAAGCTAACAGTGTCTAAGGAGTTAATCTTTGGTTCCTGTGTGATAGTAGTATCTAGTAGTCGTATTTCTAGTTTCATTGTTAATTCTAGGCCAGTATTTATCTTGAACTACAAAATATTTCAATGATTTCAACCCTTGGCTTGTTCTAATATTCGTTTCGTAATAAGTTCTTGTTCATAATTCTTACTAACCAACTTTCAATGAACGGTACTAAAAACCCATTCATTACATCCGACATTTTCAACCATTTTCATTACCTTTTAGCATAAATAGGATACATTCGAAATTGCATAAATGAAACATAAACTTAATAAGTAATCATTGTCTTTATTATTTCTCATAAAAACAAAGTTGTTGTTTTTAAAATCAAGAAATTTAAAACAATTATATTGCTTTTTTTGTTTTGTTCTCGAGAACCCTTGAATATAAAAACAAAAAGTTTTCTGTTAGATCTATAAAAAAAATGAAAATTTTGTTTTTTTGATTTGCCTGGAAATAACTCCTCCCCCCCCCTTTTTTTTTTTTGAAAGAAGTTTCTTAAAAAGCTAACCAACGATGAAGCTGTTACCTCTTCTTCTGATATAAATCTTCAAGAACCAAATCCGGGATGAATCCGAGAGATAGCTGATCTGAAAAAAAAAAACAACTGCCACTTTAACTCTCCCCACAGAGAAGATAAAATGGGCGGTGGCGCACGTTATTCTTACACAGAAGTATGTGCTATTTGTAGAACTGTAAGCATTTTAAGTTTCGCCTGCGTGTCAAGAGTCTTACAGTATAGCCTTAGTTTTGAAATTTTAGTTTTCCTTTTTCTGAAAACGTTTTGTCAAAGTTTAATAAAGACAAATTTAAAAAAAAAATGAGAGCATCATTTTAGTTTTGTTTTTGTTTGAGTTGCTAAGCAACACAATGTGTGAATGATTCAGTGGTTATAAGAATTGTAACTATACAAAGAGCGACTCTCTCTCTCCCTAGGCTCATCTCAGAATTTCTTCTATCACACCTGGTACTGTGCCAAACTTTTGTCTGCCTAAAAATATGCTTGTGTCAAGAATAACTTGCTACATCGGCAAAGTAATTATTTGAACAGGTCGTATTTCTCTGGTTTAAGCAGGTTTTAAAGTCCATTTCACCAGGCGTTCTTGTTTATACATTAATTGCACTTTTTTCCCTTCATCAGGCCAACTCGTCAACCAAACTTTCTAAAGTTTAAAAAATACATATAAAACATAGACCACTCTTTTAGATTTTAACTAATTCTTATTAGCATTAGGCTTAAAATATTGCAGCTTTCTTGTAGCTACTGTCTGTGGTTAGATTATAATTATTTCTGAAAGCAGATTTTGTTTGTTGTTGAAAACAGAGCACTACTAAACTATTGATTGCATCAACACGGTAAAAGTATGAACTATATGGAACTTGTAAAGTCATAGTCTTGCCCCGGAGGAGAACTGAGACATTTCCTGGCAGTCACATGCTAAGAAGATGCGGATAATAAATGGTCTAAGTACGTCTGACATCAAACTTCGGATTGCATGTAACATATTATTAAGGAAGGTTACAAAGACAGTTTGTATGGAAACACAAACTTAAAATCGGCCCCCGAAGTGGTCCACCCAGGTAGGTTTCAATATTTTCAGAAAGAACATCCGAATGAAATTCAAAGACACATGACAGATAAGAATGCAGATAGAGGGTTAAAAGATGTAGTGCCCTTAGTAATCCTTAGGCATTTGGGCCTCTTTTTGGGTTGATTACTTAGTCACTTAGATAATAAATATTCTTCCGTTCTAAGAAAAATAAACATGAAATAGAATGTAATTTATAACATTATTAATAGTCTCAAATTAGGTCTGATTTATAATGCATACTAATTAGGTTTTTCTCTTTAAAAAACTGCTTCCATAAAAGATTTTTAAAAATTAGATTTTGAGCTTTTAGAAAAAAAAAAGTAGCCGTTGCATCAGAACTTTGAATGATCTAAATTATTGTGATGTCCGATTTTCATTTTCTCTTCTACTTTCTGAGATCTAAACGGGACGGACGGACAGACAGACAGACAGACAGGCCACATAAAACAATAGCGTCTTTTCCCCTTTCGCGGGCCGCTAAAATGTACATTGAATATAACACAATAGTACTGTAGTACATTGCATATAACACAATAGCACTGTAGTACATTGAATATAACACAATAGTACTGTAGTACATTGCATATATCAAAAAGTAGGCCTAGTACCATAAAATATTGTTAATGAGAGAAAAAGAAGTAAAATTTGATTTGGCGAAACAAAAGCAATCCTCGACCAGGAACGTCTTGGCTTCAACATACAAGAAGTCAGTATCGCCTACTAGCGACACGGGCCAAGGTCCGACATCACTATACAAACCCCCTTCTCCCTCGAAACAATCTTACAAATTGGACATATGAACAGGACCTGTAGTATTCAGCATTCTTTCAATATGTCTTGATTAATTAGTCTCTCTCGTCCTTATCTCTTTGTCTACTTTCTCCATATATTTTCTCTATCTCCTGATATCTCTGACCTTACCTTTGTTCATTCAAACTTGTATATATTTAATTCTTCGAAACTCAAAGCTATTCAAAGTAGACTAAATGTATGACTTCAGCAGATCAATTCTATAGTAATAAATCTGTGACAACCTGTCCAGACATTGAAACGACTCTGGAAAAGCTCTGAATTAGGGACTACAAACATGATTCTATAACTTGCAAAGAACATAAAAAACAATGTGTGCTGGCATTCATTATGCTGAGTAAGGGCCTGAAATGTCACCATTTTGACATGTTAACAAGATTTAGAAATGTAGTTTGTCCTGGTATTCTCGAGTTAGATGAACTTGAGCAAGCTCACTCAAATATGCTCCTCTATCTCACTCTCTCCTCAACTCGGTCGATAAAGAGAAGTTGGTCACGTGACTAAACATACCAATTAAATCATTTACTTGGGCACAAGACTTAGTCGCTACTCAACATTATTGTTAGACTTGACTGTCCGCGGGGCATGTCGATACCAGTCTATCGACGGATGTCTTATCAGACTGCTGGCTTCTTGACACTTGATCTGGACGATTCCAACACACATCTTACGGGACCTTTATATATATATATTTGTGCTTTTTTTTGGGAAGGGGAATTTTACGTAAAAATAATTTCTCTTTTATCACTGCATCTCACTTAATTATTGTACTTCTTTATTTATTTTTTTATATGAAATCTATTAAGCTTTTATGTTCCATAAAGTTAATCTGTTGAAGGGAATAGTCTATCGAGCTGTCATTCTATGTATGTATATTCAGTAATGTTTATCTAGCTATCATTCCATTCAGTCATTAACTTAAATCATTCAGCCATTCTGAATCTATATGTTTGTCTCAAGTTTGTCATGTGAACATTTGATGCCCTGCTTACACAGTATCAACTGTGTAATTAATTCCGAGCATTGTCTTCTGAATTCCGCTTCTTATAATTTCATATTTAATATGCATACGTTTGAAATTATATGTCATACTATTAGAACTATTCGCCATTTTCTTGCTCTATTTTAAAAACAATGAAGAAATAGATCAACACGAATTTTTTTTTCAACAAAACCTTTCCCTTAACCCTTGACCTTCACTCTCTCCAAACATTCGCTGCCAGTGACTTCTGCTGTCTTCAACAGACGTTTATGACAATCACGTAGACTCCACCCCTTCCCTTTGTTCTTCTTTGTTGTTTCACAGACCCGGCCCGTTCTCACATTATAAGCTCCCAGTGGTGCAAAAACTGTTTGGTTCAAGCATTGATCTGTTAGGCGCCAAGTGGCGCTCTCTTCTTAGTTCAAACGGACGTAATAAAGTTTTCTAGGTTATATTCATCATAGCAATCTCACTTCCGGTTCGACACTACAGCTTTTTTCACCCATTTCTTTCACATTTGACGTTACTTGTCAACTTCAACACAGTACACTTTAGGCTGTTCATTGTAGTAGTGTGTGGTCCAGTTGGCTAGTTTGTCCAATCGTTGTCCATCCATTGTATTTGTTAAGTCATATTCCATTTATTTAGTTTATTAAACTTTTGTCTGTTAAAAACTTTAGTTGACTACAGTCCATCTGAATAGTTGTGCCACTATTGTCATCATTTCATTACTGTTTGCTATACTTCGTAACTTGAGCCTTGGCTGGTGAACATTAATTTGTTGAAATGGTCTGGCATAAAACAAAATTGCCCATCTCCTTAGTTCGCTATAAATAATTGAGCTGGAGCATATGAAAATAACCACGTGGTTGTATGACATTATCCAGAGAGCCAGAAACCATGAATAGCTAACTAAATGAAAGTGATCTTTGAAATATGCTGCGGAGAGGGGTTGGGGGTGGACTCACACTTGATCAGCAATTTGTATTTTTCTTCATCATGTTGTGTGCTTGTAATATTATCTTATTACATTCACTTTTGGTGTCGTCACCATTCCCTTGTTAACAATGTTTCAGTGTTTGCTATTATGTCGTTTTTTATTTTAAAGAATTATATAGTCTAAGTCACTTTAGTAAACATCTTAATGTCATTCGCCTGTCTTTTCCATCCAATCTATCTTTTTGAAACCTTATTGAAGAGTATAGTAGAAGTTCCCCTTTCAGACCTTGGGCAGATGATGTAAACACCTGTTTCTGTGGCCTTTGGTTAACTAGGGTGTCATGTAGCCAGCACAACGACCAACCGGCTTTACTTTTTTCCCCAAACTACACACTTAGACTTAGAGGCGCCCGAATATTTCGAAATAAAAAAATGCAGTCTTCACCTGGATTTGAACCCCGAACCCCGGTTCGACAAGCGCTTTACCACTCAGCCACCGCGCCTCCAACAGTTAAGTTTCCCCTTTCAGACCTTGCGATCTATGGGGCAGATGATGTTAAGGTCGTCTGTTTATTTGGCCAACGGTTAATGAGCAGGGTGTTATGTGGTCAGCACAACGACCATACGCATTTATTTTTCCCAACTAAAGTCAGGTAACCATTAGAGTTGGGTGAACTCATAAGCGCCCTAAAAATCCCAAAATTCAAAATCCCTGTCTTCACCGAGATTCGAACCCAGGACCTCAAGTTCGGAAGCCAAGCTCTTAACCTTTCGACCACCGCGCCACCTTATTAAAAGATTGAATTGTTTTGGGCGCAAGTTCCTTGTATTGATTACAACAATTTGGTCCAGTATTTTATTTTGAAGAATTATTATTCGCTTTCGAACTAGATGCTTGCTTCTTTTACACACGGACTTCCCGCCCCTGGAAATTGTAATCAATACAATCACCTTGACAAATGTTTTCATAAATTTTATGATCTTCTAGTTAGTTGTGCTTGTATACTTCTTGATAACATTCATGGGAGAGCGAGCTGACGTGTAAATTGTTATCGATTTGTTCTAAAGCACATGTTATTCCATGAAAACCAAAAAATAAAAAGGTGCATTGTGTTCTAGACAGACTATGTCATCATAAAAACGTACGGTAACGTTTTACAAAGCCTATGGCTCTCGAGGGCTACGAACGTTCTGTAAGCATTGGCAGAAGAATGACTCACTAGCGTTTTGCGGACCGCATAGATGGTCTGGCAGGGAAAGAAGAAGAATTAGCTATCTTAGACAAGACTTCCGCAGCCTATGGTATGCAAATCAATAATTATGACCAATAGCCAACAGGGCTTTAAAAGGGATACCAGTATTGGTGTCAAAAAGTTGACAAGTGTCCGTAGTTTTAAATAACTTGGAGCTATTGTCGCATATAAAGATCCAAACCTAAACCCCTGGTCTGAATTGCGTATTCCACAACCGCACTTTCAAAACATAAAACATTGTGGAAAGACAACGCAAATTCCTCGACACTAAAATCAGACTGGTCACGGCCACATTCCTATGTGCTGCGCTTGCGAATCTTGGACGCAAATCTGAGAGGAAGATCCTAGCAATGGAATTGAGATGTTACAGAAAGGTATCCTAGGAATCAGTTACTAAGACAAAAATCACAACTGAAGAGATTAGAAACAGGATTAATACAGCAATTGGACCCCACGATGGTATGCTAACTATTGTCAAAAAAAAAAGGCTAACTTAAACTTAATGGCCATATCACACGTTCATCACGGCTCGCAAAGATCAGGAAAAGGAAGACGCAGATAGAGAAAGCGATGGAATGCAACATAGAAGTCATTGAAATAAATAATTAAAATATCCTAGGCAAAAGACAGTGAAATGGAGAAAGACGGTCAACTGATATTTTGTGGTGCACCAACGGATCAACAGACTTATAAGTTTGGCTCGTTTTTTCCTGGAATTGATCTAATTTTATATTGGTCCAAATAAATGTTTCATTCACCGTTAGCACTACAATGTTTACACACAAACACACAATGAAATAAATCAGCAGATGAGACACATTATTATTTGAACCCTTTAGAAGTAGTTGCGTAGGAGAAAAGAAAATGTACGCAGCAAGCTCTTCTGTAGTTCTGGAAGACAAAAACTTGACGGCTGTAATGCGTTTATCGATGTCAGGAGAGTTGTTTACTGAAAATTCTCCGAACTTTGTTTTCTTTGTTTTTTTTTTCACAGCTTGGCCAGACCATGTTTGAATACATTGTCTCTCGAGTTTTGTCCATTTCAAAAAGCTGCTTGTAGCAAGAAGAGATGGATCATTATGTCGTTCAAGTCCCTAAAGGGAGATTACGTTCCAAATATGTTAGCGCTTTCATTTTTTTTTTTATCACAACACATGTACTGATGTACTGAAGTAAAGTGTCCGTCATACTGACTTGACCAAGCTTATATTGACTCGTCAATAGCACGCTTATCTGTCCACTGACCTCGCTTAACAAAATCGATGGTAGGAAACATCCCTGTTCTTGTTTCTTGCTTTAATTACAATTAAAGGCACGGATTTGGGTCGCCCTCGTTGTGAATGGGACTGTAGTTGTTTTGTGGCGGCCATAAGATTCCAAGATGTGTATTTAAACGTAGTTCATTGATACAGACACCAATTATTTGATTTAATTAGCAACTCGTAGTTGTAACACTAAAAACAACAGCAACAATAGCACCAAAATGTATCAACATAATTCTTTCTTGAATAAATAGTCCTTTAGCCGCAAAAAAATATTACTTTTTAACGAGGAAAAAATAAAATAAAATATTTCTTGGATTGACATTTCTGTACACTACTCTTACTGTTGATAAGGGCGTTGTTGCCTACATTTAATTTCGGACTTTAGGGTCCTGTACTCTACTAACATTTTTTTGTAGACGATTATTTAGAACCAACCAAAATATTGTAGATCTAAAAATATTGTTCATAAAAAAAAGTCCAAGGGAGATATTAATTAACGCAACTACAATTGTTGTCTATTTTCGGATCAAAATGATTTTTTATAGACGCACGATCCTCTGCGTAAACTTGAATGGTGTCATTTGATTTATGTCTAGAATTAATTATTACAAAGCTTATATCAACTCACTTTGTCAGTCTGGTCAAAAGTTTGTACATGTTATTTCTCCCATAGCCAATCTTGGATCAGTTGGAAATTTTGCACAATTATTTCTGGTACCTGACATCACAAGAATCAATGAAAAAAAAAAAGACTGATTAGTTAATTGACTTTTGGTTATTAATTTTATTTTGTTTGTTGTCTCCAACAAAGGAAAGAAATCGTACTTGACTGAAGTTGTGGTATAAACTGAATTAGTCGTCGTCTTTCTCCCCTTTCCAAATGGTCCAGACAAGTGATAGGATCATAGGGTATTGAGAAATCTAAAAGCATGAAACAGCGCTAAACAAAAACAATTGGATACAAATATTTATAATTGCACAGATTTATTGTTAGTCTAAATCTATTACATATTTAATTACTAGACTGATCCAAACTAATTGATGCACTTAATATAAGATTTTCTTGCAATTATTTTTGCTGAATTTGCTTGTTTGTAATTATCCTACAACAGCGGCGTCACATCTTCATGGCTTACAAAGTAGTACAACACATGTATGGTCATTAATATGTTCACACAGTAAATATGACTTTATTTTATATTAGTCTTATAGCACATCATTATGATCTTCAGTGTGTCAACTTTCATTCCCGTCTTGTAAACATTTAAACCTCGAGCGCGCGCAAATATGTTGTTTGTTTTTTTGTACTGAGACGGTGGTATCAGTTTCTATGGTAACACACACATGTATAGCATGTACTCACCAGTCTAAGAATGCGACACTTTTGTTTTTCTTCAGGCTTTTGGGATATTTATTCTTAACATCTTGAAACTTGATCCATTAGAATAGTCAATGATTCGGCCCGCAGTATATAATTGTTACGTGCTGATGAGACTCTTAATTATGTGCAAACTAACTCGTGTATGTATATATATATATATAGACATAGACACTCTTAATTATGTACAAAATAACTCATGTATATATATATATATATATATATATATATATATATATATATATATATATCCACTGCAGTGGTGTCAAGCAGGGATGTGTGCTCGCACCTACTCTGTTTGGCATATTCTTCTCTTGTTTACTACACTATGCTTTCAGCGACAGCAACGAAGGTGTATATCTCCACATCAAAGACATCAACAATAGGATAGCCAAAGCAATGGGCACCATGTCAAGGTTGCAGAAAAGAGTGTGGGACAACATATTGCTGACTAACAACACTAAAGCCTTAGTCTACCGGACCTGCGTGATGTGCACTTTGCTATACGGAAGCGAAACATGATCAACCTACTCATGGCAGGAAAATAAGCTGAATGTCTTCCACCTCCGTTGCCTAAGGCGGATCTTTAAAATAAGGTGGCAAGATAAGATAACCAATGAGGAAGTGCTACAAAGAGCAGGTTGCCAGGACATTCGCTCTGTTATCAGCAGTAGACGCCTTGGCTGGCTTGGCCACGTTCGTAGAATGCCAGTAGGTCGACTCCCACAGGATATTCTGTATGGCGATCTAATAGAAGGCAGAAGAGCCGCTGGTCGCCCACTCTTACGTTATACAGATGTATGCAAACGGGACATGAAGCTCTTTAAGATCGACACCAGCAACTGGGAAGAGGTGGCACTGGATAGATCCACGTGGAGAAAGAGCATAAAGGAGGGGTCTTTGATTGCAGATGCCATACACAACAGAAGCAGAAAGAAGGGTGAAAATGCAACGGCGCCTGGTGACTACATATGCCCAACCTGCGATCGCAGCTGTGTATCAAGGATCGGCCTTTTTAGTCACACAAGAGCTTGCAAGGGGAAAAGATCGTCTCTCGAGACGTAAAATGCCACAGAATATATATATATATATATATATATATATATACAGAGAGAGAGAGAGAGAGAGAGAGTAGATTATGAATACTTTAATTAATAACAATTTAGTTTACATTATTCCATCTTGGATTCTTCCATAGACATAAATAAGTATAGACTGGAAACAGGAAGTAAATTTATGTAACTTGAAAAAATGTATATCCATTGTATTCGGATTTCCGAAATCTGTCAATTTGCACGATCTTTAGTTTTAAAGATTAAACAAAACTACACTTCCTCCTTATTTACGCAGCATGGTGTGAAAGAAAAATGGTGTATCCAAATCCGCACTATTTTCATTCACAAAATGGCATATAGTTCCATGGATAGCATAAATAAATATACACTGGAAAAAAGAAATAAAGGATTCAGTCCTTAACTTTGAATTAGTGAAACTATGGATTTTTTCAGCAGAATGTTCAAATAAGCTAAAATTTAAAAAAAAAAACAGTTTCAGAACAAAAAATAAACATTATGATTAATTGACATTACAGTCACGCTAAGAGATAAAAAAAAACACAATAGTGAAAATATTGCAATACTTAGATATATAGGTTATGGCTGAAATAGATATGAATACTTAACTTTTATACTGCTCATGCTGTATAGTACCATAGTACACTAATTTGCAAATCACAAATGTTCCCTTCATAAAAATATCTTATTGGCCAGTCTATACTTATTTATGTCTATGGATTCTTCCCTCTCTCTAACGCTTTCAACACGTATTCGCACCATTCGACATTCACGCTATGCTGCGCACGTAACAATAATGTTAGTATAACTGAGATTGAACATCTCGAGGCAAAATAGTGGAATTATTCTGTTCTTGTTTTTAACCTGTCTTGTCTTATATTCTGGGCTATTCTAAATATTTCTATAGTTGTAATAGTGTCGCAGTAAAACAACACTTCAAGCAACAGTCGTTGTCCTGTTGGGTTTAATATTCTGCCCTCTGGGCTCCTGTCCGCTACACCACAATGCACGAGCTTAGTCCAAGCCCCTCAAAGCCCCTCGACTCAAACGACGGGTCTAGGCCTCCTCCTGGTGAGTTATTTTTGGAGCGCCTCATTATCGCGTCTCTGCACAGACTGACCACCCCCTCTCTCTCTTAACACCCCAGCCTAAAATCTCACCAATATTGTCGCGGCTAAAAAAAAAAATAACTGGGCTGGCGAAATGGACACTTTTAGGGGTGAGCTTAGGGATATAACCTCACTTCGGCCTTACAATAGTAGCGCAAACAATAGAGGATCAAACCCTGGCTCTATATGGATGTATGACATTGTTAGTCATCGATAGACTAGATTGAGCCATAGTGTTGTTACAACGAACACACGCAGAATAAGTTAGATCACAGGTTTTATAAAGCTGGTTTATAGGATGAATGAGGGTCAAATTAACTGTTTCCTGAGACCCGCGCTAACCATAATACTAACTCTAGCCTTCAACCTCCTAATTGTAACTAATAAATCATTTTGTTTGTATGTTTGAACACATTTTTTTTACTTCTTCAAAACAGCGATAGTTTTTGTCCTAAATTGTGTACAGCAACTTGTATAAACAAAGAAACTATATCACCTTTCTCCATGGTATTCAATATTAAATATGATAGTTTGGGGATTATAGGAAAAAATATGTTTAATGAACTAATAGTATTTTTGGTACATTTTATTTTCTATCCACCACAGCTTGATGCGGCTAAAGCAACAAATTATATTCTGGGCACAAGGGCACACAAATAAAAAAAAAACACGGAAAGTCTAATGAGGATTTAAAGAGAAAAAAAACAAAACAAGATTGAGGGCTTCAGGCTTCGGTCTGAATGAATGTTAGGATCTGAAAGAAAAAGTAAATTTGTCTGGTGGAGGCTTTACTGGGATATTGATTACTGTATGGACAGGGTCAAGTGAGGCTTCTAGTAGTGAAGTAACTCGTTGTTTGTAGACGTTTACAAGAAACACATTTTACAAGAAAATGTTTGTTCTCTTGTTATGCAGTTTTGAAACTATAAACTACTAGATGTAGATTTCTATTCTTGACACTATTACTTGACACGTTAGCATAGTATTTCTTCTGCGTTCAGTCTGATATCTTGCCTTTTATTCTTTTTGTGAATATTTTACTGAACTCCGTTTAGTCTAGTCTTAATATTTACCATTTATTAAATAACATTGAGTCAGGGAAATATCTGATGGTAAATACCAGTATTTAAAGAAGAAATAGGTTCCAATACAACCCATTTATTATACTTTTACAAAAGACTCCCTCGTGACTTTCTTCAGTTTTGATCATTCCAATGTGACAACCCAGTTTGACCCAATGAACAATTCTCATGCATGGACTGAGATTTCATTTAAACACAATATAGACACTGTGTCCCGCTACCAAGAATACGTTTTAAGGATGGATGTGAATCTTAGTGGGAAAGCTCGCATCTAATTCCCATCACTCTCTTTCCTTGTTCACCTGAGTCCAGTGGCGTACCGAGGGGGGGGGGGCGGAGGGGGCATCCGCCCCGGGCGCCGGAGAGTAGGGGGCGCCAAAATGGGTATTACACACTCTATATAAACTAGGGGAGAGCACCCATGTAATGGCAGGAGAACTGTCCGGACTCCAACAAAGAATTGCCATTCGAAATCCTCAAGCATCGTTTGTTAATTGTAACAACCATAGCTTGAATTTAGCTGGATTACATGCTGCAAAACAGGATCCAGTTGTTGTTACATTTTTTGGTAAAGTTGAGAAAATTTACGTTTTTTTCAGTGCTTCAACTGTTCGATGGGAGAAAATGAAAGAATTGCTTGGAATAACATTGAAGAAAGAATGTCCAACACGCTGGAGTGCAAGACAAGATGCGGTGAATGCAATCCACGAACAGTTTGATGGATTTTTACAGCTGTTAGAAAACCTGTATGAAGATGGTACTCAAACTAGTGAGACTCAGAATGATGCATACAGTTTGCTTCAAAATGTGATGAATTTCAATTTCATCACTCTACTTGATTTCTGGCATGCAGTTTTGTCAAAAAATGACCGGATTCAAAAACGACTGCAAGATCCATCTATGAATTTCCATGACG
>JADKLZ010003886.1:23933082-23950446 GCA_021533235.1 Biomphalaria straminea
GTAGACTTGTGTATTCAGTTAGGGCCAAGTACTAGACTTGTAGACTTTTGTATTCAGTTATGGCCAAGTACTAGATACTAGCAAGCTCTTGAGTCCCACATCTCTGATGTTTATTTGAAGCCATACACACTTACACATGTTGTTAGGGTAACAATAGCGTCATTTAAACACCAAAGTTAAACATGGTAAAAAACATTTTAGTGCCAAACTTTACCTATACTTTCACAAAGCTGAGATTCACTAATACATATGTGCTATTTTTCAATTCCTTATTGTCCATTAATCTGTCAAATATATTTGGTTTATATTTATATATTTGTATGACATGATTACAGCAGTATTTGTGACCTCTGAAATTAACATTAAATAGATGAAAAATAAATTAATTTTATTTTTGCCTTATATGTAGAGAGAGGGTAAGAGAGAGAGAAAACCAATTGTGTGCGGGTGAAGTCTGGTAGTCTCATTGTTCAGCTGCTTGTTGATGTTCCCCGACACACACACACACACACCAGCAGTAACCTTCCCTCCCTTTATCTCCCCTTTTTTGGCCTTTTTCAGCCGTTGTATTCAACAGGTTTTGGAAGGTATCAACAGTTGTCACACGCACAATATCATCCACAGAGACATGAAGGTCTGTTCCTTAGGTCAGCCGACCTTCTTGTCCACTGGCTTGGTCATAGTTTTATTTTTTGTGTTTACTTCCTGTACTCAAAGCTATGTTTCTTGCTGTACTGATTGTTTAACCCTAATCCTAACATAACATCTGGACATAGTGCATAATGTCATTATGTGTTTTTTTTTTCTATGTCAGCTATGTTTAGATTTTAGAGTCTATATTAGCTTCTAGACAGTTATGTTAGTACAACGCTCATCAATTCATCTCAATATAGTTTCAGTCGCTATTGCCTGTTGATTTTTTTTTTCAATACAGACTTTTTATTCGTTTCTAAGATGAAGTTATAATAGCTGTTTTAACATTATTTTTTGTAGTCAAGAGTTAAGATAGTTTCCAACACACTTTCTGTCGATATGTGTTCCAACTCTCTCTGCTTCTTGCATAATCAAGTGCTGTAGTTTCAAAAGTATGTCTAGTTGTAGGTACTTCTGTAGTCCATTCAATACAAAGTCGCAATTTTAAGTCAAGATCAAGTAAAAATGTGTGTACATTTGATTAAAAGCGTCAAATAACAATGTCGTCTGCTAATGTATAAGCTAAACATTGTCTTCCACTTTCTCGAGTCATGACCATACGTGATCATCCCAACAGTTCCTCTCCAGTTCTGCACTTCTTCACCCTCCTCCGGCCATTCCTTCCCAATGGTCTTCTCAATGGTTTCTACAGCTTGCTCATCCTGATAACCTGTCTTGAAGGAAGGTAGCTGGGGGGGGGTGTCTTGGCCATACCACTTCGGTTGTTTTTTTTTTCCAAGAGGTCATCATAAGATCTACAGACTTCTTCATTTTTAATGCGAGGTCTAATAATTTCTCAAAGCATTGAACCATAGTTTTAGTTTTCAAACAGGACAAGTTTGTTCACTATGTACTGGTTCAGTTCTCAATGCATTGCCAAGACTTGAGCGACAGATACTTCCAGGAGATTAGATTGAAACTTTGTATCTTAAACGTAGGCTTATCTTAATTGTACAGTCGCATTGTTATCTTAGAAATCTTAATGTTCTCTCTTGACGATAGAATGACTTAGCAATGTTCCCTCTTGGCAATATAATGACTTAGCAATTTTCTCTCTTGGCGATAGTATGACCTAGCAATGTTATCTCTTGGAAATAGAATGACCTAGCAATGTTCTCTCTTGGCGATAGTATGACCTAGCAATGTTCTCTCTTGGCGATAGTATGACCTAGCAATGTTCTGTCTTGGCGATAGTATGACCTAGCAATGTTCTCTTGGCGATAGTATGACCTAGCAATGTTCTCTCTTGGCATTAGAATAACCTAGCAATGTTCTCTCTTGGCATAAGAATGACCTAACAATGCTTTGTCTTGGCACCAACTTGCGTTGGCAATAATCTGTCCCAGATAGTTTTCCCTTGAGTTTCTGTAGCCTACCAACTATTTCTGTAGATCCCCTTGTGCATAACTGTCTTAGAGCAGATCATGTTCTTTGTCCGCTAGATGTTATTACTTGTCCACACTTTCACGAGAATACATCTTGTCCTCTTTCTGTATTTCAGCTTCCAATGTACAGAGAAAATTAAATGTACACTTTTTTTTAAACTCTTTGTTATCTCGTCTCCTCCATTTTGTTTCAAGTACGTGGTTGAAGTTGAAAATGTGAGTGTTTTTCTCTCTTGTCCAACACTCGGTGAAGATGAAGCTGTGCGTGTACCAGCCAAACCAAATGGATGCCATCGATATTTAGAAACCGTAGTGTAGTGAACATAGATCTTGAGGCAGAAAAACTATCACTTGACTTTATCATTGTACCAAACAACCGCCACTGGTCACTTTATTCGGACTTGATAGTTGTAAGCATCTCCTGGACTCTTATGTTCTGAGCGATATCAGTCAGACATAAGCACTCACTTTTTTGTATGTGTGAAGTGTGTGTCTTTTTTTCTTTGTTCTAACACAATACGTGGTAGATTGACACTGTAAATGACTACATCAGCGCCTAATTAAATATATCTTCATTATTCATGTACCAGTAAGATCAGTTCGATAAAGAATTCTGTTACCACGGCAGCACACACTTATTCTTTGCAATAGTTAAAGGAAACAAAGTTTGGTACTTAAAAAGGTGTGATTTAATAGAAACAAGTTGGTTCACAAAAACATGCTCAATTTTCTGAAGAAATAAAAAGAGTGCCCTCTGACCCCTAACAAAATTAATCAGAGAATGTCCCAGACATGTTTCTAATCGCTTTAACTGTTGGTAAGGCCTAACATTGTGCTGTTGTTTTCAACCTGCTGGGCCTGTTCGCTTTGTTCAACTGGTCATTGTTCTGGCTATTTGTTTCAGTCACTGCATGCAGCAGATATTAGAGAGTGTAAACTATTGTCATCAACACGGAATAGTGCACAGAGATCTAAAGGTGAGTCAGCAGTGTAGCACTTAGGCAGGGCAATACTTCCGGGACCATGGAGTCAAACCCCCATAAGCCCGTGGTCAGTATGATGTCATAGATCTACTCAGTCTAAAAAAAAGCATGGTTTAAAAAAACAACAACTACTAATTAACTAACTAAGTCATTAACAGCTGGTTGACCTTTTTCGTAAAACAAAACTTATTAAGTATTTTTTTTCTAGCAATGCTTAAGCATATTTAATCATATGTCGTTAGTCCTTTCCTAAAGTTTTTAGTTCAGGTACGAATCAAAACTGACCATAAGGCTAAAGTCTTTTTTGTTTTCTTTAAAAATGTCAATGTGACCTTCTCAGAAATACACTTTATGTTTTTCCCAATGCACTTCTTGAGAGACTATTTACCCATAATTCAATTATGTTTAGTTTAGAAAAGTTTAGCGTGACCTCCTTATTGGTTTCTTCCCTGGTAGAGTCAATGTGGTTAGGTCGAGAGGTCAAGGATATCGACACTATGGTTAACGCTAAAAGCATGTCTGTATCCGTACATTGTATCTACAAGTAATATGACCTCCTGCATGATGTGTTTTTATGCTAGTTTCAATTATTGGCTGCTATCATTGGCTGTGAACGCCTTGTTGCTTTAACGCCGATTGTTATTGATCTATACAGTAAACGTTTAAAAAAAAACACTTTGGTACAGAACAGTATGTCTCCCCCAGTGAGACATAGTGCAAAGCTCTTCTGGTACTTTGGTTAAGTTAAATGAGCTTCAAGTAACCCAAACAAATCTCAGGCACTTATTAGAATCGGGAGCCTTCAGATACTATTAACCCATTAGATCTTTAGCGTAATGTCTTGAACATACGTTTAAAGTACACCGAAAACAAGTTAAGTTTCCCTTTCGGACCTTGCGATCTATGGGGCAGATGATGTTAAGGTCATCTGTTTAACGGTTAACGAGCAGGGTGTCATGTGGCCAGCACAACGACCAACCAACCTTACACTGAAAACAAAGACATTTTTATGTTACGTTGTGACAGCGCTCTGGCCACATGGACATTCTGTAACTATGTTACAACCTGAAATGTATCAACAATGTAAACAAGTTAATTGTCTAGACGGAGGGCGCGATGGCTGAGCGGTAAAGTGCTTGGCTTCCGTACTGGAGGTCCCGGGTTCAAATCCTGGCGAAGGCTGGGATTTTTATTTCGGGATTTTCGGGCGCCCTTGAGTCCACCCAGCTCTAATGGGTACCTGACATTTATTGGGGAAAAGTAAAGGCGGTTGGTCGTTGTGCTGGCCACATGACACCCTCGTTAACCGTGGGCCACAGAATCAGATGACCTTTACATCATCTGCCCTATAGACCATTAGGTCTGAAAGGGGAACTTTACTTTTTTACTTAATTGTCTAGACGAGTCATTTTCACTCATGAAACTATAGGACATCATTGAAACTATAGGACATCAATGAAACTATAGGACATCAATGAAACTATAGAGCATGGGTTTAAAAGTTAGCACAGATAACGTAATATCTGTGAATGCCTCATTCCCCTCTCTCCTCCGTATGAGACCAGGGCGATGCGGCATGACCAAGACAGGAAGCTAGACTACCTGGCTATGGGTCTCAGTCAGACTATCAATCGTTAACTGTCTATCAGTTCAGGCGTACCTTGTGCCATCATCGCTGCACAGCAGCTATACCCCCTCCCCCACCTTCAATTCTGAAGCTATCGATCCACGTGTTAAGTGTCATGTTTTGCCTCGACAATCCGGTGTCGAGAGTTTTCACCTTTCAAAACATTGTGGCTCCAATGACATCTACATCCTCCCTTTTAGGACGTGTCTAATTAGCTAGCATACTATGTGCTGGCGTCCCCAGGCATTATCCAAGTGGACTTGTGCATAGAACGCCATCAAGCCCACAGCTATTACCATACAATACATGAGTTAGGCCATCTCTCAATTCATGTATCCTTTTACTTTTCAAAAAGATATTGTTATCATTGACAATAAGTGTCCCATTGTTATTTTAATGTAGATCTAGTTCCCACTGAGGCTATTAATTAAAGGGATGGTATATGTTTTTTAATTAACTAGTTTGTCAGTGGACATTTTATAACTTGTAAGATTGACTTGCAGTAAGGTTATTTATTTAGGTGTCTGCTTACCTGTTGGCTGGTGTCTTTATGTCAGTGATCTCCCATGACAATGTAATGTGCCTCTTCACAAACACAAAGCTTTTTTTCTTCTATCTAGATTCAAAGTAACAGATGTTATGTTAAGAAAACTGATACATTTTTAAAAATCTAATCACAACATTTTGCAAGCAATCCAGTAAATATTGTTGCTTTACCAGCACTGATAACTTGACTTATTTTGAGGGAATTATAATTGGTAAATAAATAGACAAAACCAATTTCAATAATAAAAATCTTACCTATGAAATTCATCATGTGTTTGACTATTGTGTTTGCCTAATATGCAGCTGACATTTAATGTTTAACTGATGTATAGTTGACATCCGCTGTTTGACTAATGTATTGTTTAATAATGCTTACTTTTCAGCCAGAGAACCTCCTCCTGGCTAGCAAAGCTAAAGGGGCTGCTGTTAAATTAGCTGATTTTGGGTTAGCTATTGAAGTTCAGGGTGAACAACAGGCTTGGTTTGGTAAGTTGGTAACATTTACTTGCTTTAATAATACTAGATTAGGCTCTGAAATGATGTGAACAAAAGTAGGCAATGCCATTATGAGATGTTTAGCCTGTATTAATATAGTATAGCTCTTCTGAATGAACTAAAGTAATTGTAGTCATTGTAAGTTTGTAGATAAGTCAACAAATTGGTTCTACTTTATGATTCATTAAAAAAAATAATTGAAACCCTTTTGAAATTGTTGAAATATTGCTGGAAATATGTGGTGTGAGAGATCATCATTCTGCTTCTCTCTATATTTACATTCCTAGATATCAAAATTAGGAAGTGCTGTGGCTTAGTGTTAAAGCGCTTACTTCCAAACCAGGGGTCTTAGGTTCAAATCCTGATGAAGACTGGGATTTTTAAATTCAAGATCTTTGGGCACCTCTGAGTCCATCCAGCTGTATTGGGTACCTGACATTAGTTGGGGAAAAGCAAAGGCAGTTGGTTGTTGTGCTGGCCACATGATACTCTTGTAAACAGTAGGTCTCAGAAATAGATGACCTTTACATTTTCAACTCTATAGACCACAAGGTCTAAAAGGGCAACTCTGCTTTGCTTACTTTAGATGTAGAAAATTTTTTTTATTGTGAAATTATTCTTCATATCTGTTAAGTCTGTTGCTTAATTCTTGTTTTGTATAAACTCTTTCAGGTTTTGCTGGAACACCTGGTTACCTTTCACCTGAAGTCCTCAGAAAAGATCCCTATGGCAAACCTGTTGATATCTGGGCATGTGGTAAGTTGTTTGTTCAATTTCTTGTTATGATGCAGAAGCACAAAATAGTTGAATTAAGTCATGAACTAATGTTTTGTATTTGTTCCAGGTGTTGTACTTTATATTCTGCTGGTGGGTTATCCCCCTTTCTGGGATGAGGATCAGCATAGATTGTATGCACAGATCAAGGCTGGTGCATATGACGTAAGTTGGTCATTTGGTTCATATGTTGTTCCTTTGTTGTTTCTATTGAATTTAGTTTTTATATATATTATGGTCAAACTGAATTTTTCATTTTTTGGACCAATAGAATTATCATATATATATATATATATTATATATTGTTAGTTAATTCAAAACTAGTGAAACTCACATGCAATTTTTTTTTTCATTAGTAATTTTGAAATTATATTAGATAACAACACTGACTCTACTACTCTACAATATATTTATTAGACATTTTGATATAGCAGCTATTGGGTTCTTTAGCTTAAAGCATTAAGCTTTTGAATTTTTTTCTACCACTAACTTCTTATAACTCCCTCAACATAAAGCTAACCATTTATCATGATTAGATTTGACAATGAATGCTACTTGCTATATATAATAGCTACACATAATTAGGTTGCATATGATTTAATGGGAGTAAAAAAAAGTATTTATTTGCACACATGTTTATTTTCAGTACCCATCTCCTGAGTGGGATACAGTCACCCCTGAGGCTAAAAATCTCATTAACAGTATGTTGTGTGTGAATCCAGCCAAGCGGATCAATGCCTCAGAAGCTCTGAAGCATCCATGGATATGTGTAAGTTGTCCATAATTAATTGGACAAACAAGCTTTGATTAAGTAATTACAATGGGATTGGTAGACCTGAGGCTATTTAAAAAAAAAAAAAAGAGATGCTAAAGCAATTTTAATTATCAAATCTGAATCATATCTAGTCTAATTGGTATGACTGGTTTTGATATGATAAAGATGGATGGCATTGATTTCCTATACTTAGCTAATAAGATGTTGATTTAACTAGTCTATAAAGCAAGCATATATTATATGACATTTTGTTAAGTGAGGTTTTTAGTCAAAGGAGATAAGAATTAGGGTAGAAAGGGTTTAGTCAAGCTTTAGGTAGGGAGAGAGGGCAGGGGAGAGATGGGATGCTTGTCATTGTGGCCAAAGAGGTGTGAAGCTAGAACAAAAAAGAAGGGAGAGACTAAAGTTAGAATTGGGCAAAGGGTCTGAATAGGCTAAAGTAATGGAAGTGGTTAAAGGCAGCAGTTCCATGTTGATGAGATTAGAGTTAGAAGAGTAGGACAGGGGGGCATTTTAATCACCACATGGAGGAGTTCTTGTTTTTTCTTTTAAATTAATAGTTTATAATGGGTAAATTGTATTACAGTTAAAAAAAAAAAAAGAACTAAATATAGATTTAGTCTTCCCCTAAAGTGAGGTATGTTACTATATTGACTTACAATTTCTTTACTATCTTTGTTATGCATTTTTTGTCACTATGTCCAAACTGAACAATGTTTCTCTTTTGGAAGAAGCCACAAATGACCTACTTCAATGTTCAATTTTTTTTTCTACTGTAAGATATTGAATACTTATGTTGTTTTTTTTTTCTTCTCTGACATTATTTAGTGCATTGTTTTATATCAATCAGCAGTTTGGAGATATCAAACCAAAAACTTAATTCTACATTCTGGAAACATCATAGGCATTAGCAGTAATAACATTATAGTGATTTGTGTCTATGGGAAAATAAACAAGGAGGATTGTTTAAATGTTTTGATGATTCTTGGCAGATAAATCAGGCTATAAAATATATGTAACATGTGAGTGAAAACTATTAGAACTGTGAAGGGAACTTTATTTCTCACATTTATTTGTCAAATAGTTGAGCACTGTCCTCCTTGGTCATCCACAATCTAAGGGAGATAAGGGATTTTTTGTTGCAAAGAAAAAGTTGTATTTTCTCTTGTCTACCAAAAATGTGCTTGCAACATGCTTAAAGGATTAAGTGAACATTTTTTTTCCTTTCTTTGAAAGCAAAGGGAAAGAGTGGCTTCTGTGGTACACAGGCAAGAGACTGTAGACTGCTTGAAAAAGTTCAATGCTAGACGAAAACTGAAGGTTAGTTTCTTTAAATCAAATTGTTTAGATAAAAACCTATTGGACTCTTGAATTGTGTAATTCATAGAAACTATTAAGCAGATCTGCATTTTTTTTTTTAAATAAATTAAAAAGATGTAGGATTAATTATCAATAATTAAGTTCAATTTCCACAAAAAATAAACAATTTACTTTTAGCAACAAATTTTGTTAATATATATATATATTATGTACAAAATACCCTTGTAAATATGCTTGAAAAAAAAAAAGACTTTCAAGTTGGCTACTGTTTTTTTTTTTTTTACATAGTAGTTTTTAATATTTACAAAAAATTCTACCGAATTTATTAAATGATTTTTTTTTCCCTAAGCTTTTAACATTTTTAGTTACTTTTATGTATTTCAAATCTTTTTTTAAGGGAGCCATATTGACAACAATGTTAGCAACCCGAAACTTTTCAAGTGAGTATTGTTTTCCTAATGCTTCATCCATTTTCATTTGGATCAGAACATTTGTTGACATATTGATAAAGAGTTAAATATTGTGGATTTGTTGTCCCATCAGAGAAGTTTTTTTTTTCTAAGTAAATTATTTTCAGTGCATTTTATTTTCTAGAATTTTTTTAACATATTTGATGTGTTTTTTTTATTATTTGTATTTTTATTTTACTTAATACCCATTTGCCAAATTATTTGCTTATGATTTTGTTTAGAAAGATTATTTCACTTTTTTTTTTAAGTTGCATATTTTAATATATGTTCATGTGTTCACATGTGTTACTTTAAACTAATAATAATTAAACTTTTAATTTTCATTTATGACCAGATAAATAATACTATTTTGTTTATCACCCAACTTTAACTACTTAAACTTTCAATAAAAAAAAACTAACCATTATCAGAATACAAATAATTATGATATAGCTATTTCAATGGAACCCACAAAATATTTTTGTAAGGATAATTTTTTTTTTTTTAAATTTGGGGTAGGATCTTGCAAATATTGATTATTGTTTTACAATTTTAGCTATAAGGGGTTACGGTAAGTGCCCGGTGTTACTAATAACACAAAGTCATGTGCCCCCTGAGATACCACCAACACATGCATATATGTATATTTATATTTATCTCTAATATATTCTATATTTCCTGTAATATATTAACTATTGTGAACTTTGGTGTCACATTGAAGCACCACACACAATCCAGCTTTCGTGTAGCTAATGTCAATCTATGGGTTCTATTCCATTGGAATGTTCATATCATAATCCTTTTTTTTTTTTTTACTTCTAAGCAATTTATAAAGCTGAAACATACTTTCAATATTTGATTACAAAATTTTTAAAATTTTTTGTTCAATTATTTTTTAAGACCCAAGTTGTTGTAACTTGATTTTTTTTTATGAGTGTTGAAAATGACCCCAGTCACAAACACACACATACACACACAAGTGACTATTTTAGAGGTCTGGATCTGACAACACTAACTATTGTGACAATTCTGAAGTATTTGGTCATTGAAATCATCTATACATGGGTACAATAAAATTACATAATGTTTAAAAAGAACAAAAAAAAAAGATGTTTTAAACTATGTTTCACAATTTTTTTTGTGTCAGTCAGTCAAATACTGTCCAAAAAGTAGCAGACGTTATGTTGCATTGTGCCATTTTAGGTTTGCTTGGAGCATAATTTTTGTCATTGACTTTTGAATGATAGTTTCCCCTTGTTTTGATGACGAGACTAGCTTAGATACCAAGCTTTATTTTTTCTTTGTCTCCTGCCTTTTAGATCACAAATCATTCATTCATTCACTGCAGTTCTTTATTCTTTTTTTCTGTCGCTGAAGATAATATGATGTCAAGTTCAGAAGAATGATTAACAATTATTAACAAATAAAACATGATTTAAAATTATCAGTGATTGTTTGTGCTGGCAAAATTAAAATTATGGTAGAATTTTTTTCTTAGGTTTTAAAACATTTGTGTTATTTTCACAATATGAAAAACTATTTCAATAAAAGAAGATATTATTTACTTTTTCAATGTCAACAATGTTTAAAGAAATAAACTCATTGCATGGAATTTTAAGTTTTAAATAAATGAAAGAGGATGTAGCATGTTTTTTCCCCCTTAAGTTTTTTTTTTTTTTAATTCTGTTAAACATTTCTATTCATTTTCTGCAAAGGTAAAAATTCCATACAATTAAAAAAATGATTTTTTAAAATTGAAAATTAATAATTAAATGAAGAACTATTTTACAATTAATTTTTTTTTAGATATGTCTTGAATATTCAACAGATATTTGAAATATTTAATAACTATCCTAGCATTTTAATTTATTTCTCTCCATAAACAACAAACACTTTAGATTTCTCTCATTCAAATACTGCATTTTAATATCTGACAAACAAAAATATTCTGACTAGGGTTCTCAAATAGTAATGGATCCAGCCTCAACAAAATAGGTGAGCTCAAAACGTCTCCCATGGATCAGCTTCATTTTGGGGTCTTTAGTAAAAAAAAAATTTGTTTATTCAAAAACCCAGATTTTGTAATCTTTCTTTCTTTTTTTTTTTTTAAACTATAAGGTTTAAATGGTTGCCATTGTTTTTTTCATTTAAAGTTAATAGGTCGAGCCCAAATTTATTCTGCCCATTGAGCAATATTTCTGGACTTGTACTTTTGTCTGTTTTTCAGCTTTAAATTGTTTGAATTCATGGGAGTTTTTATGTCCTAAATGTGATTTGAATGTTTGTACTGGTTTCAATTTGGTGAATTTTTTTTTGGATACAATCTGTGGATAACCTCTTCTTTTGTAGTTGTCTTAATGTTTTTTGTTTTTCTTTTTAAATTCCTATACTAGTGTTTTAGAGATCTTAAAACTGCCTAGCTCAATCTAATATGACTAGAACATTTTGAATTGAAAGGAACCCAAGGCAGTTTTCTACTTAACTTAGTCTGTTGTCAATTGGTCAGAATTTGTTTAGTTTTGTTGAAATTCACCTTTCTTTCTACATTCCTTTGTTTTTTTTTTTAAAGTTCAAGACATTTTCAATTATTATGATACATTTATATGGATTGTAAGATTGTATTACCTATAGGAATGTAAGATTGTATTACCTATAGGAATGTAAGATTGTATTGCCTTTAAGCACACAATTTTTCATACCATAAAGAAAGGTGAATTCATATTGTTTATTTACCTTGGGACTTGATAATTTTAGCCATTTTCAACTGACCAGTGGATCCAATGAATATGTTCAATTTTTTTTAAAGCTATGGGGTATTGAGATTTTCAGTGTATTTGATAACTAAACTTTAAAGGTTTATCTTGTTTCCTTTAATTTCTTTTTTTTAATTAAGCTAATGTTTTTGTTTTTATAAGCTTAAATTAATATCTCTCTGAATTTTACCTGTTGCATATACAAGAATTGCAAGACATTAACTCTGGGTGCTTAATATTTACAAAGTTATAGCTTTGAGAAATCTCAAAGACTGGACTTTCTTACATTTCAACAAATAATGTATTTTGTCAGAACCCAGAAATCAGCAAATAGGACAAACAAAAGCATTGTTAAACATTTTAAAAAATCTCTTAATTTTTTTTGGGGGGTTTATCTTTCTCAAAAAATGTTCCACTGATTTTATTTAATTTTCATCTGTTTGGGTTACAAATGGCTTCAGTTATCAGTTTAGCCATAGCAATGAGAAAACAAATTTGTTTTTTTCCCCCCTAAGTTCTATTGTTGTCCACTATCATGTTGTGTATGTTAGCAATAGTTCTATTCATGCTGACTGTACCTCATGTTAATGTGTCCTCACTCAACATGAGTCATGCACACAGCATGCTATAGCAATGTTAGGATTTTGTGTTGATATGCTTGTCTATTATATTTTTCTTATTCCTCTCTCTCCTGTGGCCACATAATGTCTGTGTCTACACTCTATGCAGTCAACAAGGGTAAGTCAACAAGGGTTTACTGAACACAAATAACAGAACTTGTTTTTTTTTGTGTTTTTTTTTTTTTTTTCAATTCTAGATGTATTTTCATTTCCCCTATTTATCTTATTGACATTTAATCTGCTCACTTCTGTATACTTGGATGACATAACAAAAAGCAAATTTATTCTAGCTATGTGCTTGTACATTGTCTTTTCCTTTGAAGAATAGTTTTCTCAAATGCCAAATTTCTTTCTTTTTAGATTGATCTTTTTTTGTTTTTTAATAAATTTTTAATGACACCAATGTAAATATTTGAAGCTAGCTTTTACATTTTTCACATCTCTTTTCTTCATTCCATTAACATTTTGGGCTAGTCTTATTATAAATTAGAAGTAGAATTTTGCTTTTTTAAAAATTATTTTGTTTTTATTTAAGCAAGGGAATTAATTTCTGCAGAATTCTTTTCTTTTTGTTTTAGTAGAGTTATTGTTTAGTAATCTCTCCTGGAATAAAATAAAAAAAACCGTTTTAGTTTTATTCGAACCTTGCCCTTTAGACTGCTATCAAATCTATAGAGGATATTGGCTTGTGATTTATATACAATCTTTTGATGTTTGTGTTGTGTCAACAACTTTCAATCATTAACTTGACATAACTGAGTGGTCGCCTGTAATATAACATTGTACCATATAGCAACACATTCAACATGACACCTACAATTCTTTATATTCGGAGCAAGTCTAATAAAAGCATATATAATTTTATTTTTTACTTGACAATTCTATAACATGAATGTTTAGTAAACAAGAGAACAATAGTTTCATTCAACAAGTGTACTTCCACTGAGACACTAGTCAAGAAAAGTTTAATTCAGTACTGTAATGATCTACACATTGATTTAGCTTGCATTCCTTTCACTGATCGCTTTCTTAATTCTGTACTAGCATCTACTACCTCTGTATTGTCTGTCTTGAAGTGTGTGTTTGTGTTTTAATTTATTATGTCCAAACAAACAGAGGAAATGATTTGTTTCCTTAAAGTTGAAACAAGAATTTACTCGAGTCCAATGATGGCATTAAATTCTGTTCACTAATAATTCAAGAAGTCTATTCTTCTTGAATTGGTCAACGTAATAATGTTAGCGTAGATATCTCATTAGCCTGGACACTAAGTGTGGCTTTTAATTGATGATGTATTGACATTGTCTTTCATTCAAAACAAAAAAATGACTTCCACACTTTTAAATATTCGTTACGAGGCGTAGTGTCTCTAACATGCATACTTTTAGAATTAGTGCCCAGACATTGGATTATTGATGCATGCTATTGTGTCTTGTTTTGATGTCATGTATAGAGAATACCCCCCCCCCTGGGCGTTTGTGTTCAGTGTGCGTCCCAATGCTAAATTGTGTCTCACAACTGGAAATGATTGAAAGCATCAGTACACTTTGAAACTCAACAGTTACTTGAGATTGTAACTGGAGTTATTGATTATTTATCACAGAAATGTGTGGTGCTTCATTGCTGATACTATTGTTACCAACAACTCTTGAGTCAAAGATGAAGAGTTGTATGACACTGGTCGATATTTACATCATTATTTTTCATTTACCGACGCGGCATTCATTTGGCAATTATCTTTGTTTTTATAAGATCGTCTTACTGTGTGATCTGGCTGTGCCTGGTCTATCGTCACTACCACACATGCACGTCTACAATCAATGTTTCCTAAAGCCCCAGATCGACACGCTAAGATTACATGTGTTCAATAAGTCTGGATCCACCTGATAAGCTTCTTAGCGGACTGACTTACCCTTTAAGTAGTGTCTGTAGAAAGAAAACTTTTTTTTTTACTCTTTGCGCTCTCTTTGATTGGGTAGATGTTCTCAGATGGGTCCAGACAGTTCCAGTGGTAGTCAGAACATGTCCCCATTCCATGCTTTCTGATCATGTACATTGGAACTATGGACCCGCTGTTATAACTTGTAGCTATTAGAACTATGGCCTTGACCAGGGGCGGAGTGGCTATACGGGCATTCGAGCCAATGCCCGGTGGGCCGGCACCCAAATTGGCCGGTAGGGTCACCGAAAGGGTCGCATGGGTGCTTCTAAGGCACTCGTGAAATTGTTAAAGATTTTAAAATATTCCCTATTAAAAGGGGCCCTCTAAGCATGTTGTTTAAAAAAAAAATATTTTACAGACTCGACATTGTAATACTATTAGACTAATTTATTCAAACACACTTTCCGAAATAATTTAATAGCCTTCATCCGTAGACAGTGCAACTAGTAGGCTTCATCCTTTTAGGGCCTACATACTTAGCGATGAAAAAGCAACAAACGGCCTACATTTTTTAGTGGCCCCCGAAAGAGGAATGGACGCTATTACTTTTGTGTGGAATGTCTGTACGCCCGTCCGTTCCAGATCTGATAAACTAGAAAAGATAGTGAAAATGCCACATCATAATATTTTTGACCATTCAAGTTCTTATGCAACGGCTACTTTATTCTTTTCTGAAAGCGAAAAATCTAATTTTTTAAACCATTTATGCAAGTAAAGTAAAGTTCCCCTTTCAGACCTAGTGGTCTATATGGCAGATGATGTAAAGGTCATCTGATTCTGTGGCCCACGGTTAACGAGGGTGTCATGTGGCCAGCACAACGACCAACCGCCTTTACTTTTCCCCAACTAATGTCAGGTACCCATTAGAGCTGGGTGGACTCAAGGGCGCCCGAAAATCCAGAAATAAAAATCCCAGCCTTCACCAGGATTTGAACCTGGGACCTCCAGTACGGAAGCCAAGCGCTTTACCGCTTAACCACCGCGCCCTCTATTTTATGCAAGCAGTTTTTTAATAAACATACACCACTTTTACAACTATTCACTATTAATAGTAACGAACACTAGAGGCTCTATAGTAGGAGAGATTATTATATACCATATTTTTAACACATTTATGCAAATGGTTTTAGATTTTTTGTCAATTTTTTTTTTTACAAATGTATTGCTACGTTAAGTAAGTTCTATCATACTAACTACTACAAAACACAAAAAAATGTTTACTTTTTTTTAAAAAGAGAAAAAATCTATTTAGAATGCATATAAGTTGAACATAATTTAAAACAAAAAATTAATCAGTAGTTTTTCATATAATCGCGTGAACTGCAGCGTTGCACTATAGCCATAGAACACTCAACTAAAGAAAACATTTTTTTAACGGAAATATTTTTTCTTGAGGCTTTGGATAAGAGATTCACCCTGTACAAGACAATGAGATCAATTAGATATTCATTATACGACATTACTTAGACCAGGTTCACATCCAACTTCACATTCCCTTTCACCTATCCTTTGGTCTGCTGGACCGCTGGGGCACCACACAAGATCTGTCAGCCTTCTTTCTCCATTCTTCTCTGTCATTTTTCTTTGATAGAATTTCTTTCTGATGTTCTTTCTGAAAATATTGAAACCTGCCTTTTTACCTTCCTGGGTGGATCTCTTCGGGGACCGATTTTGACTATGTGTTTCCACACAAACAGTCTTTGTTACCCTGTTATAATAGAGTTCATATGCATGTGTACAGTATTCATACCTTTTAATGATCTTGAGGATATATAGGCCAAGAATTGGATGCCCTTTGTATGATATATAATTTGTTGGCCGGATTATATAGTAATGAATTGCCCGGGCTGATTTTGAAACCCAGCCCGTTCCTGGCCTTGACTACAACTCCAAGCTATATATTTTCTTAAGCGCATCAAGACATCATTCAAGGCGTATGTTGTCATTGTGCGGTTGTGTGCAGGTGCGTGCGAGATTGTTTGATGCTTATTTAGTGCTCAAGGCACTTTTTTTTTTTTGGAAGGCGCCTTTATGATCTGGGCGTCTTGTGCACGCTACGCACCCGCTACCCGCCGGCGCTGGTTTTGTGTGTGTGTGTTTTGAGCATAGCCATATCTTACTAGAAATGTTTAAGTTTCAGTCATTGATTTGCGCCTTTGTTATTTTCTGTTTGAATTGTTTGTTTTTATTTGGTGAATCCCCTTTGAGTTGATCTGACTGATGTTGTGCATTCAGCCAGGAAAGTCGTGTGAAGTGTTACTAACTAGGGGGTATGCTGCATGGTATAACATTCTGAGCTGACTTCGTTACGTCATGCAGACTTGATTTGATTCTATGGAATATTCCTGTAGTTGGCTAAATCACATGTGTGTATATATAAGTCTAGTGAGTAAGTCACTACGATCCATTATATTTTGGGCAAATGTCATTCATTGTTCACGACCTTTATTGACTAGGTAACACTGCGACCTCGCCGGCTGGAAACGGATCAGCCATGGCGACAGTATTGGCAGGTATGTCTTCTTGGGAGTGCACACCTTCTTCCACCTTTTTACCTTCTTATTTGGTTTTTCTGCACACAGCGCACCCGTAATGCTGCCACCTGCCACCCGTGCTGCTGCTCTATTCTAATGCTTCTGTTGTTGAGTTGTTTCAGTAGAATAGTACTCGCCTCTAGATTTTAGTTTTGGTGGTGGTTGGTTGGTGGGAGAGCAGATAGATATTTAGAGAACCATGATTGGACGTAAACTCTACGGGGGGCTGTGTGGTACTTAAATCCTGCAAATGTTGTGATAGTATCATGTTTGCAAAGCTTCGCTTCAGTTTGCCATCTGTCGGTGTTTAGATGTCAGCTTCTTTGTCTTCTAAGATAGTATAATACTACACGATCAGCTTCTCTGTCTTCTAAGATAGTATAATACTACACGATCAGCTTGTCTGCCTTCTAAGATAGTATAATACTACACGATCAGCTTGTCTGCCTTCTAAGATAGTATAATACT
>JADKLZ010003886.1:23963834-23986975 GCA_021533235.1 Biomphalaria straminea
ACACGGGAGGGGATACTTGCTGACACGGGAGGGGATACTTGCTGACATGGGAGGGGATACTTGCTGACACGGGAGGGGATACTTGTTTCCTCTTATTTCCATGACAGTACCACCATCAGGCTGGTAAGATGACCCTCACAGTTTGTTTCACTTCACTGGTCATTTCTGGACTTCATAACATTTCTTTGTCAAGCTTAAACAATGTGTAAAACCAAAACAACAGGATAGATGCTTAGTGAGGATCAATGAGAGAAACTAACTACATGGCAGATTGTCTTTGCAAGTAAACAAACATGTATGCTTATCTCCCTTGTGCAAATAGTCACAAGTAAATGTAACATTTCCTGTTTATTTTGACATAATTTACAATGGGAAGATAATAGAGAAATCTTGTTTAGTTTTAACTAGAGTAGTATTTTTTTTTTAAGATTTCCATTTCTTTGATATATTAGGTCCTAAGAGAATAACTAGATACATACTTTTATTATTCATTGGTATTGATTCTCAAGTCAGTTTTGTTGCACTATTGACATGTACATCAGTTATCTTCCATGTTTTTTTTTTTTTGTTTTTTTTTAGCACCTTGCATGTTGAATGCAACATTTTGCCATCTTGACATTACAAATAGTATTTGATTTAGATCAGGTAGAAAACAGTTGAATAATTAAAGGATAGCAATCATATAGCAAATAGACTTAGATTTGAATACATCTTTGGGAATCTTGAGGTGAACTAGAACATTTTGTTGGACCTCTGGATTGTGACACATATTTTTTTATTCAGGCTTTAGTTGAAATGAATACTTGTTTTTAAAAGAAGTCCAGCAATGGCATCATGTAGTAACACAATCATTAAGGTGTTTGCTTATCTCTTCAATCTGTCTGGGATCTACTGGAAAGTAGGCTGAACCTTTTTTAGGGTTATTTTTACTGTTTCACTGTAAGAATCATTGGATACATAGAAATACAAGTTTTCACAGATGCATTGGGTACTTCTTTACATGGATGTCCTACATCTATTTTCTGACATGGATGTCCTACACCTATTTTCTTACATGGATGTCCTACATCTATGTTCTGACATGGATGTCCTACATCTATTTTCTGACATGGATGTCCTACACCTATTTTCTGACAAGGACGCCTACACGTACATCAATAGTATCCAAAGTATTTTGATTTCAGAGAGACCAAAAGTTTGTACAAAAGTGATCTATTTTCTGTATCACTACTCTATGTGAAGACTGTGTAAGGTTGCTGGACCATTTGACATCTCTTGCCTCTTCTGCTTGCTTGAACTAGCTAACTGTTGTATTGTTTTGCTTGTAGAAGCAGATCCTACACTAATGTTGTTACAGTGTAACTGTCAATATATACCATAGCTTTTTTTCTTCTGTTCTTTTAAGGAACATTGGAATGATCAGCAGAGGACACATTTATAAGAAGCCACTTAATGATTACATTTATTTCATTTATAAATCTTTATTTATTTAATTATTTTTTTTGCTTGACTTGAACAAATCATTTTACTTTTTTTTTTTTTAAATAGAATTATGTGTTCAATGGGAATGCTGCTGAACTATTTATCAATTCAATTATTTTATTTGCTCCTAACAGTTTAAATCTGTGTAGTCTTGATTTTATAAGATTATTATACAATCAAATCATGTATATAGTATTTTGACACATAGGTTGACCAACATTTAAAAATAAATAAATGATAAATTACCAACTCATCTTTAAGTTGTTTTACCAATAAAGATTTTTTCTGGCCATTTTATACAAGCCTTGAGGCATGTCTTACTCTGATTGAACTGATTAATGCACTAAATAGTTTACTTTTGAACTAGTTTCATGGAAATAGAGAAGTGTGACATTATTTTGACATAAAAAAGAAACAGAAAATGGAATTGAAATATTTTGTCATGTATTCACATAGTGTCTTCTCTATTTCTACTAGGTCGCAGTTTGAATGTGAAGAAAAATGATGCCATCAAGGAATCAACAGAAAGTAATACAATAGAAGATGAAGATTCTAAAGGTAAGAACACAAATGTGGATGCCTTGATTGAAAATGCACTGCAGGCAGGAAGTCTTTGTCTTCTCTATGAAATGTTTAGTGTGTCTTTTTTTTTTCTCGTCAGGGTCTATACTCTGTATTTTGTTCTCTCTCAATGGGTACATAGTCAACACAGTAGACTACTACTCATGTATTCTTACTGTATTTGGTTGTGGTTTGTGTATGCATCTAAAATTGAAGTGCTACTTAAGACAATTAGTGACCATGTCTCAGAGCCTGCCAGGCTGTCTGTAGCTGAACAGGAAGAGTGAGTCAGTCTGTTTAGATCTTGGTGCTATTTCTAATACTATTTGATAGCTAGAGTCTTCAATGTTGACTAAAAGACTGTTTACATTAAATGAAATTAGTTTGTATGTTCAACTTAGAAATCTGTATGGCTGTTTGAATAGAGATGTTTAGATTTGTTTTCAAAGATTAATTGTAGAATAAAATGAATGCCTTTTGTTTTTTTCTTTTAGCATTGTATTTTGTGTATGTAAATAAGATATTTTTAGATTTAGGTTAAGATTAAATGTACTGTGATCTACCATAAATGAAGTTAACTTTTTCACTGGCTTTATGAGCAAATACCTTGATATTTGAAACCTCAACTTTTAATTAGTTCTTATTTTATTCCATTGTTTTTTTTTTCATGCCTTTACAAAATAATTATAAAATCTTGCTTTTCATTTTACTAAATCATGTATGTTTATATAAAATGCCATAACCTACTACTTAACTAAAAGTAACACAAGACAGTGTGGCCATGACAACGCTCTTTAAGTTAACATTTTCTTGTGTACTATTTTGTTCTATAAAGTGGTGTCAGTGAAGTGTGACCTAGACAGTAAGTATAAGGGCTTGGAGTGCAGTGATTTTCAATTGTAACAGCATTTTTTAGAACAGTTTTTGAGATACACTGGGGCTACAGCCAGATCTAACTTTCACCTAATGGAGTTTAGTTTGCATTTGATGTTTGAACCATGACTTGTTTGTAGCAATTATTATTTGCTAGATCCTTCCTGGGAGCAGTGGCTGATTGCTAGGAGACCATCTTTGTGCATAGCTCCCTATTTTATTCATGTTTTTTTTTTATATCAGAAGAATACATTGTATTCAAATATTTAAATTTATGTAACTCTTTTTATTAGTTGAATAAGCCAATACTTTAAAAGTCTATTCATGTTTTCAGTTGAAGCCAGACTTTAGTATTTCTAGTTAACTGCCAGTCTAGTGCACTGTGGTCAACTGAAAACATTTTGTTCATAGCAATAGTATGAAAAGAAGGAAAGAGTTTTATCTACCACTGCTCCCTCTTTCTCTGCTTGTTTGTCTCTAGTTGATTCTGCTTTCTTGACTACATTTGTTAGCCAAACATTTTTTGTTTCATTTCCAACTAGATTTAGCTACAAATGTCTTGGTAATGTGTCTTCTAGTTTGATCGGTTTAGAGAAATGCGTTTTGTATTGTTTCAACTTGAGTTTGTCTTGTTTTGTTGGAACATTTGTTTTAACTTTGATTTTATTGAATTGAGTGGCATTATTTATGTCTATATTCATTTTGTTTTTTTTTTTTAATCTTTAAAATTTATTGCCAAATGTTAAAATCAAATTAATTCTCAGCTTGTACTATTTTGTGTATTCTGTGCATATTGAACTGTTTAGGTCTATGACTGCTGTTTTGTTCTAATGCAGACTGCTAGACAAAAAAAAAATTAAAATGTACATGACTTGCTTTAATTAAAGTAGACAATAGACTCTATTAGCTTTCTTCAGACCTACAAAATTAAGCTAGACATACTAGCTTTTAGCTTTCTTGAGACCTACCAATATCTTCTCATCAGTTTTCTTGTTTAAATAATGCTTGACTTCAAATGATACCAAACAATTAGTTTAACAGTCCATTTTTAAAAGTAGTAAATATTTAACATTTGCATGCTCACCCATATGTAAAGCTTTTTATTGAAATTTGGTAACTTGTAGTCCATTCATTTGTTTTGAACTGGTGACCTACTACTTTAACATGCCCAACCCTTTGATTCATCTCTGTCAATGTCTTCATTGATCATTTGGACTCTCACAATGCAGGTATTGGAAGGGAACATTACAATGATGAAACTCCTACTTTGAAAAATTACTGTTTAAAAAAAAGATTAATAACTACATTCAGGGCCGGTCCTAGTGATTGCGGGGCCCTATGCGAAACTGATTGCGCGGGGCCTAGTCTGGGTGGAAATAAGGATAATAAGTAAAATTTAAGATTTTTTATTACAAAATAAAATCGGCTTTGCATTACTTTACGAATCTTGCAACCTATGGCATATTTATATGCCAGTGACTACAAAAGTAATTAAGGTATTGGAACTTCCGGTTAAGGGGAAAATCGGTCAGATTATTTCATTTTACTACATAAAAAGGCCTTTTTTTTATCGTGTGTAAGATTGGCGTTTTCCGTAATGAATGACACCCACAAATGACAATTTTGTCTATTTTCAGGAGATTTTTATGAGTTTTCAGTAGATTTTAATAAGTGCATTACAATTTCAGGAATTTTTCATATATATTTTGCAATTAATAATTACACATAGAATTAGCGCTGGGCCTATGAAAGAGCGGAGCCCACTGCGACCGCATAGGTTGCAGTGGCCTAAGACCGGCCTTGACTACATTCTAGGTTTTGATGAAACCACACATTTCAAAGTTTAATGATACTGCAATGAAATTGTATTTAAATTTAGTTTTTTGTTATGCAAACTTATTAAGAAGTGATTTCATAGTTTAGCATATTTTTATTTCTAAAACCAAATATAATTTATCTCTATAAATCTGCGTAAGAATCTCTTTTTTTTTTTTTCAATCTCCCAAATTGATCTCATTATGTTTCTTTCACTAGAATTCACTAGAATTTCACAGATTTTGTACAGATGTTTGTTAAAATATCTTAGCTACTTTTTTTTTTCCCTTTGACTTTTTATTTCTCAATTCCCTAGGTCGTAAACAAGAGATTATTAAACTGACAGAACAACTTCTGCAAGCCATTACTAGTGGAGATTATGGAGAATACACGTAGGATATTTAAACCTATTTTGTGTTTGACAGTAAATAAAAAAAAGTTGTAACTAATATTTTTTTTTAAATTAAAAGCTAAATTGTGAAACTTATATTTTTCACATATTAAATTTCTCTCTGTAAAATAATATACAACATTTACACACATACAGAAATCTTTCCGTTTTTCATTTCTATGATAGAATAGGAAACTTTTGTTAGTTTATTTTTAAATTCTTTCAGGCTTTTGCAAAATATATATATATATATCTTTAAATTATTCTTTTTTATTTATGGAATGAAAAAAATATATATATAATATGCCCCCCAAAAATTTATTGGAAATGAAACTGAATATTGTGTCAGAAATTTTTTGTTTAACTTTCAAAACAGTCTCAAAATATAAAACTAATTATATATTATTATAAATATATGTCTCTAGTTTAAGTTTTAAATCCTGGGCTATAATTCTCTTCAAATCTAGTTTACATTATATTGACATTTCTGACAAGTCACTAGTATCAATTGCCTGTTGCACATCATTTCACCTCCCAATGAAACCAAAACATTTAAACATGTATAACATTTTTTATAAAAAGGAAAATGTTTTATAGAGCTATTATTAAATACTCTTTTATTTTTAACTTGTAGCAAACTGGTGGATCCTCATTTGACATCCTTTGAACCTGAAGCCTTAGGAAATCTTATAGTTGGTCTGGACTTCCATAAGTTTTATTTTGATCATGGTAAGTAGGTTCACTTGTCTACACATTTATCCACAGACTTTTATAGGATGTTGTTTGTCCTAGCCCTTGGGAAAATAAAAGCTTGGAAAGCTAGTAGCCTATATTGTTAGTTATTTTATCTTTCTTCTACTTGGACATATCAATCAAATGTTTTTTTTTTGTTCTTTGGTTCTTGTTCTACTGGGTTGCAAGTTTAAAAGAAAACTAATCATTGAAAAAAATGATATAAAATTTTATTTGCATTAGATTGATGATTTTTATTCACAATAAATCAAGGGATTTAGTTAACAATGACTAAACAATAAATCAAGCAGTTTAGTTTATAATGACTAAAATAAGTCAAGCAGTTTAGTTTATAATGACTAAAATAAGTCAAGCAGTTTAGTTTACAATGACTAAAAAATAAAAAGCCCACCATGAGAATAAGGTTCTTTGTATTTTACAGCCAATGCTGTAGAAACAAACTCTCTTGACCCTACTCAGGATGGGTCTGACCTCCCCCCGCGGGGTAATTGTATACCAGTTCTTTTTTTTTTCTTTGTTTATTCTGCAAATTGCAATTTTGATTGTGAAAAAAAAAGTATATTTCTTTTACCAATAAATGGTCCTTGGTTTCTTTAACATTGAAGAATAATAAAGTTATGTACCTGAAATGCTTCTGAAGTGTCATTCTATAAAGTTGTAGAGAATTGTACAGTAGTTCAGTGGTTGTCCAATGACATTGTTCAATTAGACAAGCTAGAGTAGAGATAAACATCATGTTCTTAAATTTTTTTGACATCTACATTTCATGGACATCTTTTATTTCACTGCTCACATTTCTGTTCAACTTTTTACAGTTAGTTTTTAGAGAAAATCATTTTTTTTTTCAAGTCTTGTATTTTTGTTTGATCAGACAATGCATATGATGGGGTGAAACTACAAAATGTGTTCAATAAAGAGATTGCAAACGTTTGAATAGAATACCAGAAAAGTTAGCAGCTAGTTTCCTTATTTATCAATAATTACAAACAAGAATTCTGATACGAAACTTTGCCAACATTTTAGTTTTTTATTATATGCAAATGTTTGCAATCTAATTATAGTTTTTTTTTAGTTTTATTTGACGTTTAATAATTACCAGGATAATGGTGCTATAGACTTTCCATGCTTTTGCTAAAATCCTGCTTTTATTTCTCTATAACCCAAAGAATCAGTTTCATTTAACTTTTTAAACCTTCATACTAAGTTTTTGCTTTAGACAGTATAATCCTTGCTTCTGTTTCTAACATTGGTTTGTTGAATGATAATGGTCCAACAGTAGATTCACTTAGCACTGAGTTTGAATGTAAATAGTTGACATACACAGTTGTATAGTGCATCCTAGCCAGAGATGGTCAATGAAATGGCTGGAACTGAGTTTGAGAGTGGGGTGCAACATAAAAGGATCCAAACCATTTTTTTTTCTCCTATCAGCACTCCTGTAATGAGTTGCTTTGTAAATTTAAGCTATAGTGGGATCAGGCATTCATTTCTCTCCCTCATTTTGTACATAATCTTATTTTAAAGACATTTCACTGTCTCCACCAATGTAATAATTTGACATCAGGTTGGAACAGACAAAAATATGCAGACTCTGTGCCACCACTCTAAGGATGTTTTCTATGACCATAACAGACCCACTATAAAAAGTCTCCCTTAATTCAAATATGATCTTAAATAAATAAATCTATTTATGCCTTAAATCTCTCCTACTTTTTATTAGTATCAGCCTGTGACTACATGTACACCTATTTGCTCCATGCCTTATTTTTACTTGGGCCTCCTCTCTTTCACTATTTAAAGTGTGTGCTTTAGGCCAGGAGAATGCATTTCTGCAGCTCCATTTTCAGGAACTTGCTTGATGCACCCTGTTTGGGGAAAGTATCTTCCCCTTGAACCTCTTGCTAACAAAATTGAAATACTAAATACTGAAATATTTAGAGAATAAAGAAGAAAAAGCTTTTTTTTCTATTTAAGCCTAAAGCACTAACATGATTGATATTACAACTGAAAGGATGGCCAAAATGAAGGTTCTGGGTCTAAACTGTGTAAACTTTGCTTTTGTTTGTTTTTCTATAAGATTTAAGATTGTTCCAGAAACTGGCACCTCTGTAAGGTTCATGAATTCTGTTTTATTTAATAAATCTAGGCTATCTTTAGCTTTTCAATACACATAATTCAGTGATTTACTGCTTAGTCATCTTTCTCAGGCTACAACTCACTACTCAGGGGCTTCAATATTCCATGTTAGGCACTTTGTTTTTAATCACCTATCTTTTGCTGCTTTTCAATAGTTTTAAAATGAACTTGTTCTTTCCTTCATTCTGTTCCTAGAACTATCTTAAGACCTTGCATGTTAGTGCTTCCTAAAAGTAGTACATTTTGGGACCACTTATTGAGACTTGGGAATACATCTAAATAAACATCAATTGTATATTATAAATATATTCTTGTCAAAAGATGTTGCATGAACTTAACAGTTTATAAGTTGGACCAGTATTTAGTAGTTTGTTAATGTATCAGACATGTATATATCTTTGTGTACATGATATAGTCATGGTTGGATCATTTAGTTTTGTTCACTTTGGTTTACTATTAAGTACCTAGCATTATTATAGTAGATAGAAATAGACTATATAATAACATTTTGGGAACTTCTGTATTCATTTAGGCCTACTGAATGTATTTGACATTTTATGATTTATTATTATAGTCTTTCAAATGTATTTAAATTTACTATTTTATATTTTGAATAGTCTAGTTTATATCTCTTTTATTATTCATTATTCAGTGAAAATTAATGGTTTAAATGTGTATTTTCTAGAAAGATTTAATAATAAGCTCATATGAACATTGTTAAATTATATGCATGTTCATAAAAGAATTTTATGTTTACACTTACTTAGATCCCAATAAAAACTGAAAATTAAATCATACCCTTGCCTTTTTTCTTAAGCATTAATTTAGTCTAAAATGTTTAAAATTATGATAATTTAAATTTAATTTTTATAAAGTTGGTTTAACTTTTTCAGTGCTGTCTAAAAATAGCAAACCAGTCAACACAAGTATACTCAACCCTCATGTACATTTACTGGGAGAAGATGCTGCATGTATTGCGTATGTTAGATTAACTCAGTTCATTGACAGGTTGGTCTATGTCTTCATTCAATCCACTACAGTACCTTTGTTATGACATTATAATATGTGCTTTGTCTTTGTGCAAAGTTAGTGGCACTAATAAATTCAATATTGAATAGTCTAATAAAAGAAAGACTAAAGTTAAAGTTTAAATCTTGGTTTAATACCAAGCAACTTTTATAGTTATTTTTTTTTTTTATTATGGGTTTGTTTGACCACTTTGTTTTTCTAGTGAAAGATTTGTCAATCTTTTCATCACTTGTCTTTTTTTTTTTGTGTGACAAAACTAATAATATTTTAATATCTTGATCTCAGTTGACTTGTAAGCTTGCACATTTACAATCTTTGAAACTATTTATATCCTAGCAGTCTTGAACTTAATGGATTATCAATGTTAGTGTTAATTTTAACAACAGGACATTTGGTTTCCTAGTTGAAGACAGTAGTTTATTATAAAAGTGTAGGTTAAGTTTGAAGAGATTTCTTTTCCATGATGATGTTACAGAATTATGGTTTTGTTTTTACATTTTTTACTTTACTTTTGCAGTGTTATAAACATGAGCCTTATTAAGTATTTCCGCCTGTCTTATTTAGCTCAAGGGGTGTCTGTCTGGCAGAATTCTTTGTCATTTCAGTACCTCAGTACTTTTATTGTTTTATTTTGGCCTCTTTCAGTCATAGAATGATTATGGTTCATCTCCTAGAGCGTGTGTGTGTGTGGAGCCTTATTCTCGAGAGACATACCTGTCCACATGTGTCACAAGTTAAGGTGACCTTGGCTTTGCTGGTACAAGAACCAGACATTTTTCTTTTGGTATGCTTTTCTTCCATAGCTGGTGACAATGATTTTTCATTGTCCATAGCTTACCATCTCTCTCCATATAGTGCAGTTTTGGGCTATGTCTTCCCAGTAGTCAGCATCAATGCTTTGAGTTTTCGTTTGATTATATCTTACCAGTTTTTCTTAAGCCAGTTGTGATTTGACCATAAAGTTCAGTCAGGATAGGCTTGTCATCCTTCCGCCAGATTAGGCATCCTTGTCTGAATTTTGGGAAGACCTTTTTATGCAAGTATCTCTGATCATGTGATTTTCAAGATCTTTCCAAGGCAGTGCAAGTGAACTGACTTTAGTTTTCTTTCTTGTCCAATTATTTCATGTTACTTGTATATTGATCAACTTTAATTAAAATTAACATTCTCATCATTTTTCTTAGTGATATTCAAGATTTTGAGTGCTGTTGCCATTTTATTTACTTTTGAATTAGCAGACTTATCCTTTGTGTACATTTGCTAAGAGAAGATGCTTATGAGAGTGAAAAAGTTTATCTAGTCTATTTGTCTTATGTATGTCTTATATTTTCAGAAATGGACTGCCAGTTACCAAGCATTCTGAAGAAACTAGAATTTGGCAGCGCAAAGATGGCAAGTGGCAAAATGTGCATTTTCATAGGTCAGGGTCCCCTACTACAGAAACAGGGAAATAACTGATTACTCTGTAGATGTCAATATGATACGTAGGATTATAATTTTCTTTACCTATGAATAAAACTGTATGCTCACTGCCGAGGCTCATTCGTCTAAAATAAGCTGATATTTTATACTTTCTCTTCAAGACAGAGGTCACCCCCAAATCCCAATGTCCTTTTTTTCGTTCCATGCTACACCTAACACAAAAATTATTTGCCAAAAAAAAAGGTGTTGGTGGTTTTGTGTATGACTGGGGTTGTGGTGACCGGTTGCTGCTGTTGTTGAAAGCAGCTATTGTTAGAGAAGCAGCTGTGATGATGTTACAGTGTGTGGAGATTTTGTTTTGACAGTTTATTTTATAAGTTGTTGTTTTTTTTTAATGCTCCCATTTTTTTTAATGGAACAATTTTTTTCTTTGCTTTTTTTTTTGTGTCAATTTTTTTCCCTTATGTATTTTCACTGCAAAACTTTGTCAGTACCAGTTTACTGTGTGCATCTGTCAGGTGCAATAGTGCATAGACACTGTTTCTCTTACACACTGAGCCCCTCTCCTTCCATTGACAAACAATAACTTAGTGTTACAAGCCATGTATTTATTACACATGTATTTCCTATACCATCATTTTTTTTCTACTTTCTTGTGTGTATGCTTGTAATGGAACCGAATTATTGAAAACCTTTTTTTTTTAAATGGGAGAATCCACCAAGTGGATGGTTTGTGTCTGTAAAGGAAAAATGTTTGATGGTCATTTAAAATTGTCTGTTTTTTTTAAATTCTCTTCAATTTTTTTAAACATTTATTTTTGTTACACTGTCTGTTTAAGTGAACACAATCTATATATACATATATATATATTTCTATATATATTTTTTTTCTAATATGAGTTTCCTCTTAAGCTCTAGTCTAATAGGATTGCTCTATACTAAAAAATTATATTTTTAACTCATGACTAGACTTTAGCCATTCTAATACATTACAATAATAAGAACATGATATAGCTTATTTTTAATGTGACTTTGAATGAAATTTGTTTTCTTTGACTTACTACAAAAGTCTTGAGTGTTTCTATGACACTTTTCAACCATATAAAAATTGACATGAATTTTGACTCCTTGAGTGAGGCAATAGAAAGGTTGCTGTATAAAAACAATAAGTACTATTTATTTCTTGGTGAAAGTTGTACAGTCTACTAATCAACTTATCCACTGCTCTATATATTCATGTGAAATCATTCCTTGGCTTCTATTAACATGATCAAAACCATTTGTTTCACTCTAAGCTTTGCTTTATATTCATTGTCCTATGGTTCTCATCATGTGTATATGTTTTTTTTTCTTGAGAGCTCTGTTTGTAGTTCTTTATATCCAAATCTATATTTTTATATTAGAACATTGTCAATCTAACAAGTTGTATTGACTGTCATCTCACATAGTTAGTGTGTTCTCACCAGTTTTTGTTGTTCCTTCTTTCTACTATTATTTGTGCAAGTGTGCCATCACCAGAGACATTGTAGTCAAGTTTTGTTGGGTTGTTTCCTGTACATACTTTGTAGTAAATAAATGAAAGGCCCTTAGGCACACAGTCTGTTGACAAGGTTTTATGGTATTGAGGCTAATCACATGTTGTCTATGAATATTGAACACACTAACAAGCGTAGGAAATGCACTAAAAATCTTAATGTAGATGTACATGTGGTTTTATAAATCCTTTTTTCATCTAAAGAGTGTACCAGGTAATACTAAAATGATTAGTCTATTTTTTTTCTGTTTAGCATGTTTTGGTACAAGATCAGTTTATTAGAAACCCCTTGTAAGTATGCTGGTGCCACTATAGATCAAGTCTCATCACTTGTTAGATAGTATGCATTAAATAACCGTTGTGATGGAGAGTTAGATATGCTAAGTCAAGCAGAGTATCATTTCTTGACATCAATGATTATTGGAGCTAGGGGAAAAGAAAGTTTTCTTTTGTATCTTGTAAAAATGAAGTTCACTTTGTCTCTGTTTACCCTCTTACTGTTTGAAGGTCACTCATTTGTGTAGAGCAGTGACTGGATGGAATCACTTTATGATTGTCTCTCTTTCTGTATGCACCAGAAGTCAAGAAAAAAGTGTTTTCTGTTGTGTTTTTTCTAAACATGTTTCTCTGTTGTTTTTTTTAACCTGTTTACTTAAGTCAGCACCACATTTTAGTCTTTGGCTATGGTTTGGTTTTCAAACTCTCTGCTATATATTGGAGTTCAAATTAATCTGCCCTTTTTTCTCAAAGAGTTTTTACTGCTCTACTTTGATTCAGTTCACTTGAAAAATACAAAGAACAAATAAATTCTTGAACTGAAGGCTGTTTTTTTTGTTTCTTTGTTGTCTGTCTTTGTTTTTTTTTTATGACACATTTGTCCAGAACAAATAGCTTGAGCAGATATTAGTAGAATAGTGACTTCTACCCAACTTGAAATGTATTTTCTTGAAAGAAGAGACCCAATGATGTGATGATGAACTCTTTTCAAACTTTGCTTTTAATAAATACATCCAAATGTTTATTTTAAGTGTATTCACTTGTTCTCGAAGATTGAATAGTGCCAAACCACAAAACGTGTCATTTGGACAGTGTCCCAGCTTAACAATGAAACCATATTCTTGAATGTTGTGATAGTGCAGCTGTGATGTTCCAACAAGCATAATTTGTCTCTGATTCTATGATTTTGCAAGTACTTGATCCTATTCCCCATCCCTCAAGAGGAGACACCCCTATATCTCTATAGCCTTTTTAGTTCACAAGTCACAAATCCATGTACATACAATTCAATGGATAGTCAACTATTAAGTGTGTGACACAATTCCTTTCTATTTGCTTTTAAATTTCTCCATCATGGCTCATCCAATAGGTTTTTATTGATTACAGGTCCTTTTAGTTCTCTACAATAACTTTTTTTTTTCACTATACAATTTTTGTTAATAATTAAAATGATAACTAGTCCAGGTTTCAACTGCAGATTCAAAAGCTTATGATTATATCAAATCTACTATACGTATTCTCTACTTTCTTTAGTTTCTAATGTAGTGTGAACATAGGGATTGTTTTCCCGACTGTACCACAAAACCAATGAGCCGATCAATCTAGTGTTGTTTTACTTTGTATCCTACACATATCTGATTCTTAGCCCACCAGTTTTCCCTTTTCCAAGTTTTTGCTGTTTTATAACTTGCCTATGTCCAATTGATCTATCTTTCTCTTTGTCTCTGTTGTCTTTCTGCCCACTACAGTGTTCTTATATGAAAGTCTTTGAACATTTTCAAACAAGAATATCTGTGTTTCATCGATGGAATAAAAACACAAAAAAAAAATGTCATCTTTATCTTTACTGTTGTTTCTGTACTGGAAAAAATGTGGTAGAAAGTTTTTGTTCCAAGGATTAATTTTTCTATGTATAAATTAATTTATTTATTGACTTTTTCTTGTGGAAAGACTGTGGTCATGTTTGGTGCACATTGTTTTTCAAATTTTAAGCAAACAAAAATGATATATTTTCTTTATACATTTCCATGTTGGCTGTATTATCCATCTTATTTCCCTTTATTCACTGATATTGTCCTGCCATGCTGTTTAGATTCTAGACAAATGTTTTATTTCTGTTTTTTTTTTTGACTGCATGTGAATACTTTATTTTGTTTCCGATGTATAACTTTATCTTCCAATACAATGTTGCACTCTTTTCTTTTAGTTTATTTGTTCCATTTTTTATTTTGTACTAATTTGATGGTGTATGTACAAGAAATGGGTCGTTCATTGTCTGCCCTTTTCATGGAGATTTTGTTTTCTTTGATTGATCAAGAATGTGAATTGTTTTTTGTTTTATTTCCTTGTTTTGCTTGTCTGTGTTGTATCAGGCAGAGAGCATTACAATAGGTTAAGCAATGCTTATATATAGACATATGCATACAAATCATTTATATCTATTTATGGGACTGTAATACATATTTATAACAATTTATTCAATTTTGAAAGTTATAACTTCATAATCAGAGTAGAAAATTCTGAATAATTCATTCTGTACAGACTTAAAGTATTTGTTTTGAAATATGTCTAGCAATATTTTTCCTTCTCAACCAAAAACAAAGATGCCACTTTACAAACAAGACTTTGGGCACCTCTTAGTTAACAGGTGTAAATTGTCAATTACAAAAATAGATAATTAGATAGCAACCTTTTACAATTCAGTATTTGTTGGTTCTTCAGTGCTCAAAGATGTTATGTATTTTCAATTCACCAGTAAAGGTCGTGTGATGCCCATTGGATTGTTTTGACCTGTGGGATGAAGAACTTATTGAACCCTTCTAGTTTCTACTTCTCCCAGATTATCAACATGATTGAAATATCTATTAGATGTTAAATAGTGTAGATGCTGTTAGTGCTGACTAATTGAATGCCACGGAATTGTCAAGTTCAACCAAGAACAAATGTTATTTAGTCAAAAAGACAAAATCTTTATCTAACAAAATTAATCCAAATAATTTGCGCTGCAATTTAATTATTTTTTTTTATTTCTTCAAATCACATTTTCCAACTGTGTTGAAATACCTTTAGGTTTGTTCTGTTTGTCATGTGCCTGTGTCTTGTGTACAACGTATAGTCCTCTGTTTGAGTTGACTTTTTGGTTTGGCTGCTGGCCACACAGAAAGTTTTTTTTAGTGCTTTACATATAGTGTTTCCTTATCTCAAAATAAATCATTTTCAATTGACTCATGAACTCTGTTTCAGTTATTTGACAATGTCCTTTTTTTAATTTACACATTCAAATCTTATATTTGTAGTAGAATCACATTTATCATATCACAAGGGTTTCTTGCAGTGAATCGTTTTTGGTTTTTAAACCTTAAATTATGATAAAAAGGTGCTATAGTATAAATTTCATATACGGTAGTTAACAGTATTTCTACAAAGTGAAATAAATTTGATTAAACTCAGTTGCCATTTTGCCCTCACTGAAGACTCACAAATACCACAGGAAACACGTTTAAGAAAGAAAAGACCTTGTTCTGGCAGGTGTAGAAGGCAAAAAGAAAACTTTAATAGATGGCTGGCAGACAATGGCTGTCTGCATGAAATCCAGAAAAAGATGCAGGTCACAATTGGGTTGCGTAATCATCCTTAATCTTCGTAATCGAAGACATCAACATTATTATTAGAGTATGTAATTTTTTTGTTTATTGATTGCTTCAGTTTTTCCTTTTAAGCATTGTTTTGTTGTTATTTACTAGGTATGCATTCATGCACATGATGTAATATTTAAACGTCATTGCAAAGATCTAATGCAACATGCTTCAATTTTTTTGAAAAAAGATATGACACTTCTAAATTAAACTTCTGATTGGCAAACAAAGCTGAACAAAAATATTTAGATGTTGCCAACTTGACCTGATTTGTATGAGAAAAATGGCATTGAACCTGAAAAACAGATAAAATGACTATGAAAGTTTCATCATTCTTTCTAAGTCTACCTGCCATATTTTGTGCAGTGTCCATTCACAGTCAATATGTTCTGGAGACATCACAGGAAGAGTTGAATGAAGTTTGTTTAGCAAAGACTATCCAGAGAATTCATAATTTGGTGAAACAGAAAGAACCACAACCTTCACATTGGTGTTGGTTTGTTTGCATGGACTGTCACAACAATATAAAAGCAATGGCATTTGGTACTGATCAGACAACTATCCATGCTCTGAAATGCTTTTCAAATTGTCAAATAAGTATATGACTTTTAAAATGCAAATAAGAAATTATTAAGTAAACTAATGTAAGTCTTTTTATTTACAGATGGAGTTTATATCATTTAATTATAATGAGAAATATATATATATATATATATAATGGTTTCATGATTTAACATAAAACTTTGTCAATGAATATTAAATATTCACATTAGAATTATGATTTTATAACATTAGCAGTTACTGGGTTGCTGCATTGTGGGTAATTGTAAAAAGGCTCACCGACCTAAAAAGTTTGAGAACCGCTGATTTAGAATTTGAGGTACACCAATGGCTAAATGATTATTCTGTGGTATAAGCTATTAATTAGCTCTGAACATATTTACATGTAGGTGTCAATGCAGAAACAACTACTGTACTTCTCACCTTACTGCTAAGTTAGTTGCTTTGCACTCTTGCTTACTGCTAATACTTGCCATGTGAATGCTGTTGTGGTAGCAGATAAACTCAAACTCAATTTCGCGTAAGTTTTGCAAACATCTTGTAGTCACATTGCTGCTAATTACTTAGGCTAGCAAATAGCAAGGCAGTGGTCTTTTTTTCCAAAGGAGTCTGTGCTGGCAGCTGAAAGTGCTAAATGTCAGTGTTATGACAAGAGTTAGATGAGCTTCTGTCATGGCAATTTAAGAGTTTATATTGTAGACACACTAAAAGGTTCAGAAATGTGTAAATCACCGACACAAATTCAACTGATGCTAGAGAATTCTTGCCAAGAAAAATAAAGTAACACTACTAGATTTCTGTAAGTTTGGTCAGAGAGATGTCAAAGAATTGAAGAACACAAAAATAAAGCATCATATACAAATTAGAATTAAACAATTAAGTCTCTAGATATTACGAAATAAGAAAAAATAAAAAAACAAGCAGGACACATTGAATTGATTTCAAACATTTATTTTATTTAATTAAAGATTTATATCTTCTGCAAATGTATGTACATATGTATGGTTATTTCCCTTGTACATGTTTGGTTAATTCTCTTGTACATATGCCTGCTAGATGTCTTTTAGAATGGTTTCCCTTTTACATACACCAAAAAAAAAAATGAGAGGAAATCAGGCAAACAAACTTTGGACAACATATTGTTTTATTACATGGACTGATATATTCACCTGGTTCAATACAACTGTGTTCAGGCTAGTCAAGCCCGCTAAACTAGGCAGTGTCTGTAGAGAAGGAAACTGATGCAGTCCACACAGAGAGACTGGGTTCCTATCTAAGTCAATGGTCAGTTTATAGAGAACTTATTGAGATCACATCCAACTTATTGAAACTAGTGGCAATGTCATATAATAGAAAACTGATGTAGAACTGTTGAGGACATGTTGATGAATTAACACTATAACAATTCAACTTCAGCATAAAATTATTCCAAAAACTTGAAGCTCAGATTTTACTTAATATTTAAAATAAGTCAATATATATTAATTGGGCTCTTTATTGGGTAATGTTGACGTTTATACTTTTTTGAATGGGAACATAGAGTCTTTTGAATAATGTCTTTACTTGACTTGTCAGATGTTAGATATGGTATACCGGTATTATATACATTTTATTATAGTTTCTAAAAAATAATGGTTTTCAGAATATATATTTCCCCTTGATCATTAACTGTGCTATTTTATTACATCAGCCTAATGCAGTGTTTCCATAATTCAAAGAGACCAAGGTCCCATGTACTTTTAAATGGATTAGCTGGCCCTTGTACTGTCCCACATGTAGCCTTGAGAACTTGTAGGTTGATACATTGTAATGAAGATGGATTAAGATTATTAGTTGGAAGGCACAATCATAGCAATCTATGACGCACAGAAAAGTACAGACTACAAGTACAGACCACAAGTTTGTTGACCTTTAATTTAAAACCAATTTTGTATGCATATTAAAGATATCTATGTTTATCTCCTAAAGCTATAGCTGACTTCATTTAATATCAAAATAAAGCTAGTCTAGTAAGAAGATAAATGTTAAATAATTTTGTCAACAGATATGTAATATCATGTAACAGTGAATATGAACATTGTAATGCTAGTCAGAATCACATCAGAAATATTGGTACAAATTGGGCCATTCCAAAAGATCAAAACAGAAATAAGCAGAGAATATATTTGTTGGACATTCATTTCGAAGAAACATGAACACAATATGTGTCCAACAGACTTGAGGACAATCTATATAAAAGAGACTTGCAGACAACATTTCTTTAATAAAGTCACAAGCAACAGTTGACCATACTACTCACATGCAATAGTTTTCATACTAACACAATTATCCTATATATAATTTTTTCAGCAGATGTAATACTGGAGCATTGTAGTATTCACATCACAATTTAAAAAAAAGACAAAAATAATGTATAGTTAGGGTCTTGTGCAGCAGAATGTGCTACTTTCCTGAAAGATGTGAGGTTATCTTATCTTATTCCCAGTCATTTGAATTTTTGGGAGAATTCAGAAATAAGTTACTGTTACATCATGTCCTGTCACAAGTGTAAGTGGGTCAAGAGATCAAGACTTGGACCCTAATTAGAAATTACATTTTCCTTAGCATAGAGCTAAGAGAAGTTCAACTAACTCAGACAGCATACTGGCAAACACATACAGATTTACATTCATACAGCACTAAGAGTTAATAATAACAACATTCATATTTACATAACATTTTTTTTCCCTTGTGTAGGCCTTTTTGTTTCATATACTAAGATAATAGTTCAACTTTTTAACAGGTTGACAACATGGAAAGTAGTATTTTCCAATCTCTAAAACAAAACACCAGAAGGGACATAACTCTAAAGCCAACTACAAGAGACTTAACTAGTGATCACCAACAAAATACACAAATATGTAAATATTTATTATTTGTGATTTTCAATGTGATGAAAAAAAAAAAAAAAACAAGACTACCAACTAGCATACACATGCACAGACAATTGTATATTTTAAGGATGATTATGTATAAAGGCTGAATATTTTGAAACTGAAGTTGTCATCCTTGATGTTTCCAAGTATCAATAATTAACTAACTACAGCTACAACAATATTTTTAAGCATAGAACAGAACTATGTAAATACAAAAATGCAGGTTTTATAGTTTGCAAGTGACCCTACAACATCAGATCAATAAGGTTGAAGTTGTAAGTTCAAAGTTTAGATTTAGTTTTGTTTTTTTTAAATTAACATCAGACAATAACATAAATGAGGGACAAAATTTGTTAAACATTATTAAAGGACAGAACCAGTCCACATAAACTTACTAGAAAGTCAATTGAAAACATATGTTTAATAAAGATCACAGCACCACTTGAGTACAGTAGAGTTCAGAGTTCAGTGTGGGGCTTATCCAACCAGTTCACACAAGTTCAAAACAAAATTACAATAACTTAGATATGGAACAGGTTAAAGCAAAGTACATGTGCACCAGTTTTAATCATAGAAGCATACAGTATGGCACAGATGATTCTGAATCCAGTTTGCATCCATGCCACTAGACTTCCACAACTACAAAAATATTTGAAAAATATAGAGAGCTTTTTATGCAAATTAGGGCTACCAGACATCTAGCAAAAAGAAGACTTGCCCTGCTTTTTAAGGAGTTGTCCATCCACATGTGAAAATATACTGCTATTGTGAACTGCACTGGCATATATAATCCAACAATCTAATTCAATACTTCCTATCTTCTGGTTGAAAGATCCATCTTCAGTTAGAATTGATATATAGTCATGCTTACTATACCTAAAGGCATAGTGTTAATAGCAATCAGCTGCATGACCAATGCAACTACATTTACTGATCAGAAAGATGACACATTTTTTCACATGTACATCTAAATACTTTATGAACAGTGATGACTTTTTGTCAGGTTTGTATAGAAAAGGCAGTTCGTGTGGACCATGTTTCTTAGACCTTCAAAAGTTTGAATTTTTGTTTTTGAAATACAAAAAATGTCAATGATCAATGCACAGTCAGTACAGGGTAGACAAAAGGAATAAATAGGCTCTCCATTGATTCAGTGATAGGTATTCTTCTCTCAAAGAAAACATACCTATGATTAAGCACTTTGCTCAATCAAACTGTAAGCCTAGTTTTTAAAGTTTACTTTGTCTTTTATTTGTGTAAGGCTGTTTCAGTCCTGCTTAGGCTGTTTTAGTCTTGCTTAGGCTTTTTCTGTCCTGCTTAGGCTGTTTCAGTCCTGCTTAGGCTGTTTCAGTCCTGCTTAGGCTGTTTCAGTCCTACTTAGACTGTTTCAGTCCTATTTAGGCTGTTTCAGTCCTGCTTAGACTGTTTCAGTCCTGCTTAGGCTGTTTCAGTCCTTCTTAGGCATGCAGGTGTCTGGTAACCCTCAGAGAAATGGCCTTCAATCAACAACAAATTATTTGAATGAATGAAATTTTTTAAATCTTCAAAACTTTATTAAAAATGAAATGTAAGACAAAACTCTAGAAAATATTCAAGAAACTTTTACTAAATGATTTATTTATTTTTTTGGCAATTTGCACACTGAGAAATGAGTTTGAAAATATACATATGTATATTTTTTTTTGGTAAAATGTTTTGTTTTTGTGCCAAATTCCCACAAAATATAAGTGTGCCTCTGAAATTAAAAAAAAAAAATATTTAAAGATGAAGTGATAAATAAATAAACAAAATTAGGTCAGATAAAAATGAATAAAGGATTTAGATGACTGTAAATATTGTGATCATTAAGGCTGTTTGTGGAGTTTGAATAAACATACTAGGACATAAACTCTACAAAACAATTGTTCTATGTAATTTTTTTCAAATAAAATGTTTACATACAAAATGTATGTGAAGATAAGTCTTTACCAAATTTCTTTTTTACATATTGGTGTTAAAGGTTTATGCATTTTTGATAAGGCAAAATACAAACTGAGAAATAGAGTTCCATGTTTTGCCTTTCAAAAAATTTCTGTGTCTAAATAGTTGTATCTTGATAAGTTTGTTTTTTTGTACACACAGACATAATAATAGTGGCATTGTTTTTTTTGTCTGGTACATGGCTTAGTCTGTACACCAAATTGACTCTTCCTTTTCTGTTGCATTACTAAATGCATTTCTAAATCTTTGGTTTGAAAGGGGTAGCAGCCCCTGTGTGAATGATGATGATCATTCTATAAGATGAACACCTCCAAATAGTTCATAAGATGAGAAGAAAACTTGTTTGATTTCTTGAACATATTCCAGACTTGTATTCACAGTTACTTTTAAGATAAATCTTTGTCTGAATAATGTTCTCTGTAGAGAACAGTGGCTTATACAGTAGTTTATAAGCTTATTTAGTAAATAGATCCATAAAACACAAAAAGTAGATGTCATTAGACCGTGATTGGTCCAGTACTGAGTTCATTCACAAGAGTTTAAGCTGTGATAAGTTTAAGCTGCGATGATGTTGAACAAGGAGAATGAACAAACTATTTGACATCCCCATCAGGGTTTTTTTTTTAATGTAAATGTTTCATGTTTCTGTCATCACATCATAACCAGCTCCCATTGTCCTTCTCTAGAACTGCAGCAGCATCCATTCTTCCCATGACCCTTAGGATGTTCATCAAGTCTGTGACTGCTGTGTCTTCCCTGTGTCTGGCTTCCCAGAGGTCAAGGATGTGCTCTGTGGGTGAAGACTTGGTGGCGAAATAGTTGATATACCTGCAGAAATAAACAAAATAGGATGTGAATATCATCAAGCTTTGTACTCATTTTAAAGTACTCAAGAATTTTTTTTTCATTTTTTTTCAAATGTGATTAATTTAGTTGTTTTTTTTAGTTATATATATTTAATATATATCTAATAGAAGATTCTATGATTTTCTAAAATTCTGCTTTACTATAAACAAACTAAAAGGTCAAGTACAATTGTTTAAAACAGTTTGCCTTTTCCTCAACCTAGCAGTCACTAAATGTATCTCTACAAACAATTGAAGTTGGCATGCAACAAGCCAACTTGAAATATTTAGTTCTAACTCTTATTCTTAAAATAATTCATTTCAATCTGATCAATTGTTGTTTTTTTTTATTTTTAAACATCTCTTCAACTAGATTGACAATATTTTTAGAAAAACACCTCCCCCCCAACATAAAATCTAGCCTTTCAGACCTAGCAGATGATGTTTAAGTCATCTGTTTCTTTTAGCTAATGGTTAACAAGCAAGGTATCATGTGACCAGTACAAAGACCAACTGCCTTTACTTTCCCCGACTTAACTCAGTTACCCATTTAGAGCTGGGTGGACTCAAAATTCAAAATCCCAGTCTTCACAAAGATTCAAACCCAGAACCAAATATTCAGAAGCCAAGCACTTAACCACTCAGCCACCATGCCCTACAATCTAGTCTGCCAATAAAAAATGTAAATTAAATAGAACATATTTTCCTTTTTTTTTTTTCTTAAGCTATTTCTGTATTGTTTCATTTTTAAACAGAAATTACAATAAACCTTATTTTTAAAACATCATTTTGTGAACATATGTTATCAGAACAACTGTTTAAATAACAGTTGCTCGCACAATAAATGTTTGGCTTCACATTTTCTTTACATAACAAAACTCTATGTTCATTTTATTTGAAAAACTTATTTTAAAAAAATAGATCAATCCTTCAAAACATTTCTCTCCTGTGACAACAGACTTTTCAATAATAGATCAGTTTTATTCCCTTGAAAAAATGTAGAAACGCTGACTAAACAACTAAACATAGAAAAGCATCTACAAGAGATAATTAAAATTGATATTTGTCTGAATTGAAAAACCAAGATTGAAATTTTGTGTTTACAGTTGGTGAAACATTTCAACAAATGAATATTTCATATTACAAATTGCCAGTGGCGTAGCTAGGGTATATGATGCCTGGTGCGGTACCTCGTCTTGGTGCCCCCCCCCC
>JADKLZ010003886.1:24070659-24091296 GCA_021533235.1 Biomphalaria straminea
TGTAAGATATGGGGTGTCCATATTTCTGTAAGATATGGGGTGTCCATCTTTCTGTAAGATGTGAGGTGGTCCGAATCAAAGCGCCGAGCTTGTTGAACTTACTCGCGTTGTTTAAAACATTAGTAACCCTATCCTGCCTGAGATTCAAAGCACAAACTGAGAACTAAAACACCTGCTAACACAAACGAGACGTTACTGGAGTCCAAAAAGGGTGAATTGATCTGAGAGCGGGGCGGGGTAGCCAGAGGATAAGCGCTTGATATTGTTTATCCATTATAGTGGCCTGTAGACTAAATAGATCATTACATAGGTATGCATTGCGTCCGTTTGTAATAGAAGAATGCGTTTCTAACCCATTTCCCTATTCGAATGTCGGGCTGATAGTGTTACAGCTGGCTCTCATTGTATGATATGCTACTTACTCAACAAAGAAATAAATTTAGACATTTAAAAAGAAATCCAATTACATTTCATTTTACCCCGAGTGACAGTATCATTTTACCCCGAGTGACAGTATCATTTTACCCCGAGTGACAGTTTCATTCAATTAGATGACTGATACGGCAAACCAAAAGAGAAAGAATTGTCGCCATACTATGTCACGGGCACATAAAAAGATCGGATAATTAAATATTAGATCTTTCTTTTGTATAGGACTTCAATCAAAACACATTTACATCGATTAATAAATGTGCAGTGCTGTCCTTTGTTTTCTGCGCTCCACCCTCTTATTGTCCCTTTTCATTTATTCAACTTTTATCTGTAGTATCCAGCCTGTAGTATCCTGCCTGTAGTATCCTGCCTGTAGTATCCTATTTGTAGTATCATGTCTGTATTTCAATTGGTTTGGCATAAAATCCTAGTCTGCATGTCTGTTCGTATGTCTGTCGGTCTATGTCTGAAACATCCCGTGCCTCGCCACTTCCACCTACAATGATAAACTTTATGGAACTAAAAACATTTTTTTTAAAAGATCAGTATTTCTAGTACTCTCCTCGAGAGGAGGGGGGGCTAAAGGTAGAAGGGAGGAGGAGGCCACAGGGGTCGGGAGAAGCAGAAGACGAGCAGTCTATAAACATCCTCATGTCTGACCTCCAAAAGTCTGACTCAAAACGTTATTGGATCTTCAAAACAATGCCGTCGGCACAGACTTAGATCATGCTTCCGTTGGCCAAGTAGACGGGGGTTTCCTTTGTAACCTGTTTCATACTTGTTAGAACTTCTAGAATTTAGCCGCAACCCGTCAAGATAATAAATACCAAGGGTAGACGTGTATGTCTTCGTGGTTGGTAGACTGGTTGGATTGGTTGATTATTTCCTCAAATGTCAAGATATATATCGTTTTGTTTTCTTCTTAGTGTATAGAGCAAACATTTTGAGGTAACTGTTTGGAAAGATAGACCGTATCATATCAGATGTTAATATTTTCAATAAGGCAATTTAACAACTGTACATAGATTTACTGATATTTTACACAAGCCATAATAAGCAATTATGTCATTTGTTAGTGATATAGCACAATGCACTAGTAAGTGAAATGTGCACTAGTGAGTGATATGTGCACTAGTGAGTGATATGTGTACTAGTGAGTGATATGTGCACTAGTGAGTGATATGTGCACTAGTGAGTGATATGTGCACTAGTGAGTGATATGTGCACTAGTAAGTGATATATGCACTAGTGAGTGATATGTGCACTAGTGAGTGATATGTGCACTAGTGAGTGATATGTGCACTAGTGAGTGATATATGCACTAGTGAGTGATATGTGCACTAGTGAGTGATATGTGCACTAGTGAGTGATATGTGCACTAGTGAGTGATATGTGCACTAGTGAGTGATATGTGCACTAGTAAGCAGTGGCGTATCTAGAAATTAGCCATCGTTAGGGGAGGGCGGGGGAGGGGCTTGACCACTTTGGGGGCCCCTGTATTTTGCGTAATATTCAATATTCAATGTAAACAAAATAAACACTCAATTAGGGGTCCCCTTCAAGAAAGATTTTTAAATTCTCTCCCTCCCCCACCCTAGCTACGCCTCTGCTAGTAGGCCAAAGTGATATATGCAGAAGTATTGTTCTATCATGTGATATCGACATAAAAATGAAGCACTTTTCCTTTCTTCGCCTCCTTTTCTTATTGGAAGTCTTTCTCCATTACAACGTTATCACTTTTGATGAACTCGACTAGAGCTATAGGACGCTCTCACAGCAGACAATAAATAAATATTACTTTCCAAAAGACGTTTATCTCCTGTTGTATTTTTACATCAGCACACCGTAGCGCCATAGAAAGCTTTGGTCGTCTGCTGGCTAATAAAAAACAAAAAACAATGAGTTCTTTCCGGGGCACAGAAACGAAACAAACCTTCTCTCGCTCCTATGTGCTCAAGCTTGCGCGGTGTTACACTTTGGCGCTCAGAGAACGAACCAAGTAGCTTTTCGCCCGACCCATAATAATAATTACTCCCTGGGGTTGCCCTGAGGTAAAAACTGAGAGGCAATCATCCCCACCTCTCTTACCCTCCTCTCACCTCCAACACCATCAATCCTGACGCTGCTTCTACTGCCACTCCACAACCGAAAAATAAAATCCCCCCCCTTTTTTTTTCCCTTCATTTTTTGTGTTCAAATTGAGTTTAGATTTTTTTCTGTGGTCAAAATTGAGTTTAGATAAGCTAGATTTGACAAACTAAACATCTGGTAGACAAGGTACAATATTTTTTGGAAGCCATAAATTTAGAGCATTCTTTCCCCAACAATACAGTACTACAGATTGGATGTGGCCAAGAGCGGACAGACGGAATTTGCGCTGCTACGGGATGTGTGGGGACCTGATGGTCAGCAACAGCTCAGACAGTTTTGGGTAGATAAAAAAACAACCTGTGAATGTCGGGGTGAAATAAAAACTGGCCCTAATTGACTTAGCCTACTACCCTGACTGAAGGCAATGAGCGACTTTCCAAATAAAAAAAAAAAAAAAAAAAAACATGGAACAGTCGTTCTACGCATATTACAATCGCCACAAAAAATAAAAAACTCGAGTCCTATAGAATCGATCTTCTGCTGCTTCGTTATGCAATATGGACACACGTTTAGAGGGGACCAATTTTTTTTTAAAAAGCACCTAGTCACAGACCATATGTGGCTAGCGGGCCGTAGTCTGGATATCTCTGCCATATACATCTGACATCCTAGAGTAGATTTATCCATACAAGCTTGGTATATGTAATCGTATAAGAGTAAGTTAAACTCTATTTAGAGCTAAAGAACCTTATCCAACGCTTGTACGACCCCTGACCCTGCCACGCCTTTCTAATGATTACAAAATGTTTTCCTAATCCATCGCAGTAATGTCAACATTTGATCTCTGTCTGGTTCCCCAAAAATTTAAGAGAAAAATAAAAACCCATAAAACACTGTAGCTCCAGATAAAATCTTCTTTTTTTCAATAAAAAAAACTATTTCACTAAACACCGGAAATGAAGCTGAAATTTGATCAAACAGGAGATCCGCCATCTTTTTTTTTTCCTTTTTAACCGCTTCTTGCTAAAGCAGGAGATAAGAGGAGAGAACAAAGTTGGTGCTAGAATCATCCAGAGTAGTCTGTCCATTACTCTCGCTTGAGATAAACGAGCTATTCTACTTCCGTTAGAAAAAAAAAGGGGGGGGGGACTTTTGGCCGCTTTGCTATTGTTTTAAAAAAATGTTAAAACATCAACTTCACTATAAAATATGGATAGTTCTATGAGCTATGAATGGGATTTTCATAATGAAGTTAATTTCAGTAATCTTCTCTTTATGTATATGTTTACTTCTAAGATCTACGTTATGTACACCGGAAGCACCAAAAAATTAGCTATTTGTACATGTGGATCCGTTAATGAAAATCTATATGAAAGTTTCCATGTCTCTAACCCTGATAGAGTGTTATGTGTCCAGCACAATGACCAACCGCTATTATTTTTCTCCTAGCATCTGACAGAGCGGGCTCCAATGGAATTCAAACCAGTGTCCGTTCAATCAGCTTCCAAAGAGCTTGTTACACGCGAACGCCTCGCACCGTTTGTAATCAAAGAGCTGGTATTGGTTTGCAGTTTTAGTCATTGGGAATAGTCATAAAAAGATATTTAAATTGGCGGACGTTATTCATTCGTTCCACCCCCCCCCCCCCCCCCCCCCCCCCCCCCCCCCCCTACTAAATCGGTCGTTGTTTTTTTTTCTTGTTTTAATGACGATTAAAACACAGCGCGAGACATTATGCAAATCAAGTGTCCCATGAAAACACTTTAAGGGAAGATGCACTATGTCATCTTAATTGGGCTTTAACTCTGGGTCTGGCCAGCTGGGAGAATGGCGGGAGATTCCACCCCTGGGAAATAGAGAAGGCAGCACTTGCGTGTGTCTGTGTGATCGTGTGTGGTGCTGGGTGTGAGAAGGGGGGGGGTGACTCCCTCCACCCGACCATCCCAGACTCACACTATTTTTTTTTTATAATTGGATTGTGAGGACAATAAACAGTGACGTCTTCTTAGCTTTTTTTTTGTCATTGTGACCCCCTCCCTTTTTTTTTCCTCATTCTTCCTCAAAAAAACACATCGGGCACCCAGACGTCCCCCCACCCCCTGTACTCCTGTCTAAAACGCAGTGAGCTGAACACCAGACAGTAATTATGACACAAAGTTAATTCGATCAAAGCATCGCCCTTAATTTCAGGCCTTAATTTGGTTGCATTTAAACAAAGACGTGGAAGTGTAGTCGAAGCTTTCAGTTTGTGTGTGTGTGTGTGTGCTTGAGCGTGTGTGAGATAGTGTTGGTGTGAGTATATGTGTGAGAAAGTGTGTGCGAATTTGCCCGAGTGAGAGTATTGTGTTTTCTCTCGTTACTTCAGTATTTCTACGCACTGTACCAACCGTTGTTCTCTAGTTTGTCATCACACTTCAATAGAAAACTCACCCAACATGTAGGCCTACAAAATAATGTCATTGAGACACAAGGGACGCAAACCACACATCCACCTACGACACAAACAGACCCCCACACAGGACAGTGAAGTGTGACAATAATTAAGCCCGCTGTTTGGAGGCCCACACATTGTGGTCGTAGTGTGAGAAGAGGTGTGAGGGTGAGAAGCCCAAGGCCGGCAATAAGAGCCTCAGGACGGCAATGAAGGTCGACTGGGAGTCTACGTCTGGCCCAGGGAATGTGGGACGACCCGACATGACACGACGGATGGTAGAAAGGAAACAGAAGTTGCATTGTGACAAGAATCGACTGGAGGTGGTTGGGCTGTTGAAACTTGGTGAAAGTAGTTAGTCGAGTTTCACGTTTTAAGAGGGAGCAAGAAACTTTAACAAAATAAAAAATCTTTACTTATCAGACTATTCCTGACAAGATGGGGCACGGTGGCTAAGTCGTCAAACGCTTGGCTCCCGAACCAGAGGTCATGGGTTCGAATCTCGGTGAAAAACTGCAATTTATAAATTGGACTTTAGGAGCATCCGAGTCTAGCCAACTCTAATGGGTACCTGACAATAGTTGGGGAAAGTAAAGGCGGTTGGTGAACTTAACATTATCTGCCCCCATAGATCACAAAGTCTGAAATGGAAAACTTTTTTTTATCCCTGACAAGAAAACAAAGTCGTTCCTTTTATGTCTTTAGATTCTCCATCTTCGCCGAAGATAATAAAAGAGATAAAAAAAAATCTTAAACAAGACTCAAACTCACGACAATCAGTCAACAACCAAACATTCTAATACTTGCACTTCAATGTCTATAAAATAAAAAAAAATCGAATATTGTAAACCTCAATAAAGCGATTGGAGAACCATTTCAAGAAAATAGATTAAAAGACACATTTGATTGTAAGACATGGTCATCTTCAGACACATTTAAGACACATCTAATGACACGTTGTAAGACTCATACTAGAGACACCCTTTCTAACAGAGTCGTTAGAGCCACCCATTAACCCCAGAACTGAGCTACACGTGTACCAAGGTTACGCTAACCCGGCCTGGTCGACATCTGCAACAACATTTACACACACTCCAACATTACACGGGCTTCAGTCATTGACAACAAAAGAGATGCTGCTCAAACCACCCTTTCTACCACTTTTAACTCTCTAATCTATCACACTTTAACCCTTAAGCTCCGAGCGAATCTTCCTCCTCTACAGAAATCTGTTTATCTTTAGTCTCCTGACATTTTAGTTTTACACTCCGTAGCAACCCCAGTTTTACCGTGCCCCCTTAGTTTTTACGCCCCCCCTTATTTTTTTTTTCAATTTTACAGCCCCCCCCTCTTCTTAGCCCCTCCCTCTCCCTAAAGCTCTAATTCTCCCCCCCCCCCCCACCATCAATTGTGACAGAACTTCTTTCCTAAGCCTTAAGCCTCCCCCATCCCGTTACTACCTAAGAGAGAAACAACACGAAGCTTCATGGGAAACTTTGGTAGATTCTTCAACAAAAGAAGTCAGCGACTAAACCATCATTGAGTGAGTATTCACCCTACCCTCGGGGCGTGTTGGCTCCCTCCACGGCGGGTTAGTAAAAAAAACGAAAAAAATTTTTTTAGGAAATAGACAAACAGTGCAAAGCATCTAAGGAGAGGTCAGACCCTCCTCCGTTAGACCCCCTCGCCCGACCTCCGACCTCTACATATTTCCATATTTCAAGCTGTCAGCAGAGATCTAAACCTTCAAAAGATGATTGCTCCTAGCGGTGATGCTTCAAATGCCAAAACTCACACGCCTGAATGAAGTTCAACTGAGTGGCCGAAAAAAAAATATTTAGAGCTATCACTGCCTATGGTGTTAATTCTTTGCGCCCGCTAGTGGCTGGGCTAATGCTGTTAGTAGAGGGTGGGACAACGGGCTGAACAATATGGACAGAAGCAGAGCGAGGGGCAGATTGAGGAGCAGAGTGAGAGGCAGAGTGAGGTGCAAAGTGAGAGTGAGAGGCAGAGAGAGAGGCAGAGTGAGAGGCAGAGTGAGGGCAGAGTGAGAGGCAGAGTGAGGTGCAAAGTGAGAGTGAGAGGCAGAGTGAGGGGTAGAGTGAGAGGCGGAGAGAGAGGCAGAGTGAGGGGCAAAGTGAGAGTGAGAGGCAGAGAGAGAGAGGCAGAGTGAGGGGCAAAGTGAGAGTGGGGGCGGAGAGAGAGAGGCAGAGTGAGGGGCAAAGTGAGAGGCAGCGTGAGGGGCAGAGTGAGGGCAAAGATACAGCCAGTAGGGAGAGAAAAAATAACTACAAGAGATCGTAAAAATTCAAAGCCTGAATGTTAGGGTCAAGAAGTTGTCCCCCTACCCCCAGTGCTGCTGACCTAGACAATCGCGATAGTAGGCCTGGACTGCATCGTCACAACATGTGGGCATCTTAAACCAATAGCTTATTGCCACGTCACAGGTCAAATTCTTACTGCCTGGCCTCATGGAGAAGATGTCAAGAGAATCAGATTATAGGAGGCGTTAAGTGAGGCATGTTATGTGGGACATGTTATGAGGGGTATGTTAAGTGAGGCATGTTATGTGGGCATGTTATGTGGGCCATGTTGTGTTGGATGTTATGTGGGACAAATTATGTGGACATGTAGTGTGAGACACGTTATGGGAGAGATGTTTCAGAGGACAATTAATGAGGTGACAATGATTTCATTCAAAACTTTACTATTAGAGTTGTCTAGGTCTTATTTGAACACTTCGGTTCGGTGCGAAGTTTTAAAAGAAAAAACTTTCAATACATGTTTTTGCCTTTCTTCTGGCTCTCTCTTTCTCTCTCTTGTCTGCCCGTTTCTCTCTCTCTCTCGCTCTCTCTCTCTCTATCTCTCTCTCTCTCTCTCTTTATCTCCAGAAAACTTCGTAAAATTTAAATCTCATGAAATCGAGATCCATTGGTGTATAGGTCCGATAGATAACAACTAGCGCCAAATACAAGACATTGGACCATTTGACAGGTCTTTAAAAATAAGATCTAAACCGCCTAAACCCACTGGCTGGTCAGTTTCTTCTCTACACTTTCACGCATAAATTAAAACTTTGACTCGATGTCGAGTACCTAAAACCAAAGTCTTTTTTAAACGTCAGTTACCTTCAGCGAATCCCCAAAGATGTATCTCCAGAAAGGATGAGCCCATCAAAGAGACTCTCAGCATTCAATTGCCAGATGTGAGCACTCTACGGAAATGCTTCAACTAATCACGTGTACCCCTTCCCTCCTCTTTTAAGTCGTGAGTGCTTCAGACTAAACCTAACGGAGCAATAGATAAAAAAAAGTAGGGAGGGGGGTCAGGGGGTCATACAGCGCTTGAATAGGAGAGAGTGGGGGGGGGAAGAGTGATGGACGATTTTTACGCTCACGTAAAAGAAGAAAAAAAAATGAGAATGGATGCCTCAGATTTGTAATCGCGTAACTTGGTGTGAGTTTATGATCTTCCTATGATTGAGATAATGTACTCACGCTAAGTAGTGGCTAAATATAGAATTCGTGTGCTTTCGTTTTCATTTTGTCTTTTCTTTTTGTTTGATGTTTTCTGATCTACGGTATTTGTGTACATTAACATGTGTGTTGAATTGTGTTTGGACAAACGTCACAAACTGTTTTACTTTATGAACTGAGAAGATGTTTTGGATGATATAGGCCTAAACAAAAAAAAAAAAACCTTCGTAGTTCTGACGAAATTTTTACTTTACCATACCTCATAGCTACATTCTGCATCATGTGTGTATCAGGTGGATTGTGAGGGAAGAACAATGCAAGTACGGTATCCAATATAACAACATTCATGAAGAGCACACAAATATGAATTGAAACACGATGGTTGAGTGACGAACTATAGCGCATTTAATCTCATCCACCGAGTATACAATTTTATTTTCCGAAAACATAAAATCAAATGATAATTATCTTTTTTTTTTCAAATTAAAAAATATAAATTAATATACTTTAACCATTACAACAAAGGGAAACAACCAATGTTTTGTGTCGTTTCGTTTAAGTTATCTATGTTAAGGGCTCTGTGATATGACTTTAGGTCACACCATTTTGTAGATATCAAACTTTGAAATTTAAAATTTAACACATTTTAACTCAGACATTTTATGTGTATCAATCCATGTTAGTAATGAGCTAATGTGTACCAGAACACATTGGTGAACTAGGAGCAGTGCACAATTGTAGACTCTTGTAGACTAGTGTAGACAACTAAGTGTAAATGTAATGTACAGTTAAGACAGCAATTAGAATGAGGGTCATTAAGGGACCACCTCTCTTCCAAAGTCTCTTCAAACAAGAAAGTCTGTGATACGGCTATTCACGTTCACAATGGAGGCAGCGGTCAGTTGAAGAAGTAATGAGCAGAATCAAAGAATGACAGAGAAATGAAACTAGGTTAAACACGACTTGAGGCCGACCTCCGGAAACCTTAACACCATTAGCGACAGCTCTTTAAATTTTCATGTTCACTCGTGGCTGGAGGGCTGGAGGAGGGGACGTGGAGGGGGGAGAACAAAGGCACAAATTTGACCAGCTTTGTTCAAGACGGGCTCTCTGGGTTATTTTTTTTTCTTTTTAATTCGTCCATATTTCCGCTGCAAGTCCGGTTTCACTAGCCCCTAAGGGTAGCGGGTCGCACGTCATGAGATCAGACAAACCATCCAGCTCGAAGTTTCCACGTGTTGGGCGGGGAGCCTCTAGAGACGGGCGCTGGGCGCCTTCTCGTGATTATCTCAAGACCTCATCACGTGCTCTCACACAGGACCCTCACACGAGGCTCACACATCTCCCCTCTCTCACACGCATATGATTATTCTGATATCCAATTATCTTTACCCTAATTTCTACTGCGTTCACAATTTTTTTGTTTTGCACGAAGGAAAACTCAAAAGTTTTATTTCGGTGTTCCTCCACCCCAGAGTGGCGCCCCTTACTCCCTTGTCTCGCCACTTCTCGTTTCTAAACTTACGTTCTAAAAAAGGAAGAGGAAAATAAGCAACTAAAACAGGGGGAAGAAAGCATCCTTAAGGTCTTTGCTTCTTTTGTTTGAGAGTTCTCTACCCCTGGAGATTTGAAAGTCAAGGTCGAGAGTGTGGACAAAGAAGGCGGAGACAATGGCTGCCCACTGCTGTCAGAAACAAGCCATCGAGTCTAGTAGGTTTAACCTTTCTCCACGCCCTACCACCAGCCCAGGACGAGTTAATAAAAGTAAGAGTACTCCACGGACCACAAAACGTTCATGTACTCACGTGCAGTACTCAGAACTGAGTATTTTATTAGCATATGCAACTTATGCAAGAATTGACACTAAACAGAATTAGTGTGATACATGAAGTGTGGCCATCTTATTTTAGCGTTTTAATAGACAGAGAGAGAGAGAGAGCACTTTGAAGGTATAAACCTTCCAACCTATCACTCGGCATAGTCTTTAAAGATGTTTCTTTTATTTTTAACATTTATCCCATAATTCACTGGAGATGGTAGTTACAGTAATTTCCAGACAGTAACAATCCATTAAAAAATCTACTTCGTCACACATTGGGAGTGATACAGAACAAAGCGCACTCACATCTCAGCACAGGCTCACAGTGGCGTAGCTAGGGAGGGGGAGGAGGGGGAGAATTTAACAATCCCCAGGGCCCCCACTTGAGGGGGGCCCCAATGAGTTTTTGTTACATTAAAAATTAAATATAACGCAAATTTAGGGCCCCCAAAGAGGTTAGTCCCCCCGGGCCCCAAAACGATGAAAAATTTCTAGCTACGCCCCAGCAGGCTCAAACATATACGTCCATATACTAGCGATAAGTTTCCACCATAAACAATAAAGACTTTTTTACAGTACGATTTCCCACAAGTTCTAGAGTTTTCCAGGACCACAAAGGACTATCATAACAATGCCATCCAGTCCATATAATGCTTGTCGAGCTAGACATATGCTATTTATTCCCGGTCCAAAATAACAAATTTTCATCTTAATTATTCCCGTTTAAAAGTGGCATTTAATGTTAGTTATTGCCACCCTAAAATGTCATCACGCTAGTGTTACCGGTCCAACAGGACACATTCAAGTTTCTTCCGGTCCAACATAACATATCAATCTGGTTTTCCCGGTCCAAAATGACAGTCTAGACTTTCCCGGTCCAAAATGCAGAGCCTAGGTAATAGAAAGCCTTAGGCAAAATAAATTGGGGGGGGGGGGGGCCAAATGAATTAGCGTAGTAAAAATGAACATCAGAAAAACAAAATTACGCAATTCATAAAAAGCAAGGGTGTTCCAACTGTCTACTATAAGTAGTCTAGCAAGTAGATTTAAACATTTGTCAATAAACCTTGAGTCTTAGTAGAGAGAGCTAGGCCAGTAGACGTAGAGCCCTACTGTTCTGCTATATATTAGATTTGGTACATGTTTCGCAATGATTCTAGATTCTAGACCTTTGCGAGGCCCCCACCTATCTGCTGCCTAGTTTGCCTAAGCCTAAGGCCGGCCCTGTAACATGACAAATAATGCCATTCTTTCTCTGTTCGATATGTATTACTGTCTTTTAGGTATAAAAAAAAAATAAAATCAACTCCACAGAAAAAAAAATATGACACGAAGTCTAAAAATAGAAGCGGGGTCAATTGTCAACCCTTTTAGCCAGCCAGTGTCAGTTGTGTACCTGTCGCTGCACAGGTTGTCTCAATGTTTGCACACCTGACAGTTAGCTGACAAAAGGGTAGAAGTCATTAACATTGCCAGGTAAGAAAGTTGTGCTTCTTAAGTAGACAGATGTCAGATGTGATCCAAGGACTTACACAGATACGGAGACGTTGCATTGATTGCAAGAGTGGCCCGTTCGCGAACTGCGCAATGTGGTTATCTTTCTCCTTTCAAGCCCCATCTCTCAACCGTATCTTTGTCTAACTTACATAACTGGGTAATGTTTAAACTATGTCAACTTTAAGGAACGGATGAACAACACGAGACTTAGCGGTCAACACAGACGCGCGAAACATTCAACTTCTTCACTGAACTTTGGTCTCACAAACAAACAACGTTTTCATTAGCCTGCCAGATATTTACATTTCCATCCGAGCCGCCATATTGCAGAAACAAGGCCACTTTTAATCAGGAAACTTTGCATCTTTTTTTGAAGTTCCCACGAAATGCTTCGGCCCGCTATCAACTTGTTTCCATTGAAACGGTCAACACTTCAAACAAACCCACAGAGCAAATGGGATCCACGGGAAACGGCCGGACACGTCCAGTTAGATCACTCCTGCTGTGTCTAGTGTTAAGTGGCAGTGGAGACACACTGATTCCAAACTCCAAAGTTGACTTAGCTACTTGTTGTGGCCCTCTAACTACAGAAAGGAGAAACAAATCTCAATGTTGCTTTTTTTTTTCACCCTAAAACAAACAATGGGCCGATGACGCCAGTGTGGATGTGTTTCGCGATGTTAGTGTCAAGGGGGGGTGGAGGGGCTGAGATTGGAGGCATTGAGGGACGCCATTTGTCCCTACTCTATGCACATTCTCTGAAGTTTTTTTTTTGTTTGTTTTTGTTTTGATATTTAATCGGAATTTAAACCACGAAATCCAAAATTAGGGAAAATATGTTTTAAATAATTATAAAGTCCGAGTGAATACTGAAAGGGGAGGTAACAAATAATTTTATTTCAATCTTATTTTATCTCAATCTGACTCCCTCCTCCTTCTTCATTAACGTCTTGAGCTACATGCCGGATATGTGTTCAAAGGTTGTTAGGTATGGAAGTTTAAAGAACAACAAATTCAATTAAATAATCTATATTTTGTACTGCTTATATACAATTATCTACTTAAAAATATATATCGCCTCCTGTCTGTCCGTCCGTCTGTCCCTCTGTCTGAAAGTATGTCTTTTCTGCCTACCCTTCTGTCCCACACTGTCTGCAGTAGATTTCGATCTGATAGATTTGTAGATTTATTACCCACTCAATTGCCCCTCCCTCTCCCCGTGGATGTGTTTGTCCCACGAGCTGGCGAGAGAATCACGTGATGCTGGGATTAAGAATTGAGAAGAGAGTTTGAGCGAATGTCGGAGCTAAACAGTCGGGTGCGGGCGCTGTAATCACGCCCTTCATTCAGAGCCTCACGTAGCCTATCAACAGAGTTAAATACTGCAACATCTCGTCTAAGGGTCGAGCACCCACTCCGCCATTCACACGCACACACACTACCACTTTATCGCAACCATCATTACTCCATAGTTCTAATTCCTCATACCATCACACTCTGTTCATTCATTGCAAGGATAAAACCACACACACACACACTCACAGTTACACAAACACCAAAGATCTAGAAGACTTTAAACATATTTGGTGATGAAATATTCTTTACCAATCCAATGTTTGCAGTACTTGCTATTTACACTTCAACTCTTATGGTGGCCAACAGAGAACGAGAGTACTATTATATACAACGACCAACCATCGTTACTATCTTCAGAGATCAACTACAAATACAAAGCTTTATAGGCTCATTTATGATCTTAATCAAATACCAATATCTAGTCAACACAGTTCCACTCTGTTTTGTTCAGATCTCACTTTGCATTATAATACTATTCTATCTTTAAATTAAGTTAATGCTCTGAATTCGGCTGAGAGATGCAGAGTTGTACAGGTAAGATAAACTACAGCTTCTTTATTTACTTTGACACTTCTGCTTCCGGTATCTGGTTGACTTTTGCAAAGGTCTTTTGGCGCTGCTGCTAATACTATTTGTGAGCGCAATAAGCTAAATTGATCCCTATCCAGTCGCCAGTTTCCAAATACAGACCTAACTACCAAGGCCTGACCAACAATTTTACTACAAAAGTTCCTAGTTACGCCAAAATAGTGCTACTGGCAGTAAGCCATGCAGTGTGCCATGTTAAAATTCCCAGTCGCACTGCAAGCGTAGTCGACGTTTCAACAAAGGCGCAATTTCAGTGGCATAGGCCGAACAAAACATAACATACGCCGAACTAAAAAAAAATAATCCTAATGTTTTCGAGATTTCTCGTCATTGTCTCGCCTTCGGCCCGAGATCTCGAAATGTTTTTTTCTATAGCATCCATTTAAGATCTAATTGGACAATCGAAACGAGTCAACATTGTGGCGTGATCTGTGTTCCCCAGGTGACACACACAAGCACACACACACACAATTTCACAACTACATTTTTGGCCGTACGCGAAAACAAAAAAAACAAAACAAAAAAAAAATAGTTTGACTTAATGATAACCACTCATCCAGCCATTGATGTTGTTAAATAGCTTTGGAAATCTGCACCAACACACACACAGACACACTCACACACTGACGTAATATACAACTGCTAGCTTACATCACAAAAGACACATGACATTTGAAGAGCCCTTCGCCTCGGTTCGGGGCGCCCCAGTTCATTGACAGCGCCCCAGCGACGTTACTTCAGCGAGGTCAAGCATGGGAAAATAGTTCTCGAAACTATAGGGCGCTGAAAACACCTGGGGAGGGAAGTGGGGTGGAGGGGCGGAGACATAAAAAACAAGAAAAGTTAAACAGAACCCCAGAAGGGTGGTGGTGGGGGGGGGATCACGTAGTTATCTGTTGCCTAAAGAACATAAATATATTTTTAAAAAAGTTTGGTGTTTCTTTATTGTCACACTCAACATTTGAATTCAAAAGTAATCAGTAAAGGACTTGCGTCTTGATGCAGTATGTCAAATACACATTTTTTAGGGACTTACTTTGACGACATTAGCTTACATGTTTCTTTGTTCTTTTATGTGTCTGTCTGTCTGTCTGTCTGTCTGTCTGTCTGTCTGTCTCTCTCTCTCTCTCTCTCTCTCTCTCTCTCTCTCTCTGTGTGTTTTAAGTAGAGTCAGTTGGTTATGTTTATGTACAAGTTAAGCTTTTACTTTTATGTCGTATTAATTTTCCTTTCATTCAGCAATTAGGGTTATGTCACGTGACCCAACAAACACCAAACCATACAAACATCATAACATACAAATTATCAAACAAATAAACAAACGACAAGACATAAAGAAGAAAAGAGATCTTTATCTGTAACTATAAACCACTAGTTCAAGTGACTCGCGGGATTAAAAAAAAATAACTGGGGGAGGTAAGACCTATGTGCAGGAGCGTAAACTGAGTGGGTGGGTGCACCTGGGATAATCTAATGCGGAGGTGGGGGAGGGTTACAAGCGTGGCACAAAGATGTCACTTTATGCACTTCTTAAAGGAATATTGATTTCAATAGAAAGGGGAGGACACTCTCTTGACTTCAAAGAAGGAAAATTACTGTCGACATGGATTAGCTGCTAATACTGTTCATTCATGCGTTTTCATTCATTCATACACTTTCATTCATTCCTCCTGTAATATTCAAGTAGCGGGTTGTACGATCATTGACTTGTGAATTGGAGTTTCTGCTGCACACGTGACGGGACTGGGTATACATCATCTCACGACGCATGCCTAAGTAGCACATACTTTGTGTTCTCAGTGTGTTTACACAGAGCATGCATGTGTAACACACCTAGAAGCTTTTAGCTCACCATCGTTACGGGTGTGTTACATCTATACACATGTGTGCACATTGGAGCACATCTTCCTGTATGCGCTTAGCACACCTACATCATACATGGTGTAGCATTCATCGTGTGTATCAATCACATCGTGACGCGTGTAGATCATCTACACCTAGTCGTGTTTAACACTTGATCAGTGGCGAAATTAAGGGAAGCAATCACACAAACATGAACAAGAGATTTCTGACGAACACACAGTCTATTGCCATTAACGATGACCAATCAATTACATACAGTTTTAATTAAAAGGTCAAGCCGCCCTATCCATAGCAGCTCTAAATGAAGCTGTAGATCTATTTACAGTATTAGTATCTTTGAAAGCCGCTATAATTAGGGATACAAGAGAAGACCAGGAAATATACGGATTTGGGCCAAGGGGAGGTAAGAAAGGGTAATATATGTAAATGACATGAATTACAAAAAAAAGAAATTAAAACCTTTCCAGTCACAGTGATTGTCCATAAGCCCATACGATGTGGGATAAATGTGGCAACAGAACCCGTTGAAGTCACCAAGTCTGAGTCATAGGTTCCCTTTCTATAATAATGGAACTACCGTTAAGGCTGAGCTTTTAAACAAAAAAAGTTTGTTTTGTTTTTGCTCATCATGATTACTACTACTAGTTACAGTTACCACTATTACAAAAATATCTTTCCTGGTTTACCTGATCTTCAATGTTCAAAATATTACACTAAATGTTTTGTTTCGATATTTAAAAAGAACAATTAAACAGATCATAAACACAATGAAAAAAAATATTTAAAAAATGGATTAAAAAAAAAGAGGACTGGGGGAACAATTATCCTAGTGTGTCAAGCCTCTCACCCGATCAATGCAGCAACTGACGTGTGCACGTGCCGGTCTCTGCTTGTGAGCAGTGCTGCTGTTGAGATGTTTTCTTTGTCTTTCTGCTCAACTTGTTCACTGTGACATAAAACTCTTTGCTGTGTGTGTGTGTGTCTGTGTGTGTGTTTCATTGTGACTTTAATTAATAAAGTGATCTCTTGATTATACTAAGTGGCACATGGCCTTGGAGCATTTTTTCTTTACTCTTCGCTATGCCAGATTTTTGTCACAATAAAACCTATATTTCAAATAAATAAATGCGTCGTTAGAAAAGTTCTGTATAATTGAACAGTCTCATAGGGGCCACATGGATCATATAGTGAGGTGGGAACGAGTTATTGGTCTGAACTGCAGACAGGTTGTGACGTCACAGGTCAGTCTTACGATGTACGGAGTGAGCACGCGACATGTGTTATAAAAAGGAAGGGAGGTCGTTGTGCTAGCCACTCAATACTCTCGTCAATGAGGATGACCTTTACATTGTCAGAGCCTGGCTCTATTGTTCGTGTCGTATTTCAGGGTTATTCGCTGAAATGAACTGTCCATGATAGACTGAGCAACAACCGACAGGAAACAGCAAAACTAAGACGATGTCAAGGCTGAAGTCATGTGACTTATGACCTTAGCCCCTTTAGGTATCAAGTTACCCTGTTGACAGTTTACCCTGGTCTCCCCTTGTCGTATTTTCATTTCATTTTCACACACAATTACAATGATGATAATAACAATAATGGCCCACCGCCGCCCCCTTCTCTTTTTTTTTTTCTGTCCCCCTCATCCGAACAAACCCCCCTCTCTCCCAACTCCCTGTTCGTTACAGTCTTCTAGTGGGGAGTGTCTCATAAGAGACATGCTCTTCGCGGATGACGCAGCGGTTGTGGCACACTCACAAGAGGAACTTCAGTTACTGATGTCCCGCTTCTCTCAGGCCTGTAAAGAATATGGCTTAACTATAAGCACAAAGAAAACAAATGTTATGGGACCCCCTGCTACAGCACCACCCTCCATCCTCATAGATGATAACAAGCTGGATGCTGTAAATGAATTCTGCTATCTAGGATCCACAATTCAAGACGACCTTTCTCTAGATGAGGAGATAAAAAAACGTATAGGGAAGGCTGCATCGACCTTCGCTAGACTTAGGTCAAGAGTTTGGGAAAACCAGAAGCTAACAACAGCGACCAAAATGGAAGTCTACAAGGCATGCGTTATGAGCACGCTGCTGTATGGCAGTGAATCATGGACCACTTACGCAAAGCAAGAGCGAAGACTGAACTCATTCCATTTGCGATGTCTTCGTAGGATCTTGAAAATCACATGGAGAGAAAAAGTGTGCAATACAGAGATCCTTGCACAAGCAGGTATTCCCAGCATCTTTACAGCCCTCAGACAACGCCGCCTGCGTTGGCTTGGACATGTTCGCCGGATGGAGGACAATCGCATACCGAAAGTCATCCTCTACGGACAACTTGCGACAGGCTCAAGAAAAACTGGTCGCCCCCACCTCCGTTACATAGATGTAATAAAACGCGACCTCAAAACAGTGGACATCAATACTGACCAGTGGGAAGACATAGCTCTAGACCGCACCAGATGGAGAGAGACAGTGACCAAGAAAGCTATGGACAGCGAAAGAGCATGGGCCTCAGCTCTGGAAGAAAAGCGGACAACGCGGAAAATGGCCAGCTCCTCTACCACTGTAGCGAAGACCACCTTTACCTGCAATACTTGTGGACGGGAGTGTCTCTCCAAAATAGGGCTCCACAGCCACACAAGGAAGTGTGCGAGATGAACCATAGTCGTTCTACGACTGAAGGAGGCCAATGATGATGAATCAGTGGGGAGGGGGGCTTACGTTTGCCGGGACGTCACCGCCGTGTCAAAGGACGCACCACAGTTATCCCTCCGTGTGACTCCTGGGTGTTTAGAGTTGTCCCTTTGATAGGGGGGAAGCAAAGTAAGTCCCTGTGGAATCTCTCACCTCGGAGCCGACAATGGTTTCATTCTCTTCCCTCAACCCCTCCCCTACTCTTCTTGTGACCTACTCCAGGGGTGTAGATGCAGGAGTAGATATGGGGGGGGGGGGATTGAGGGGAGAAGTTAATATGGTATGCTATGGGTTGCCTGAATCAGCCATGAAAATCACATGAAATTGAGAATATGTCTCTAATTAACAGGAATAGTTTTGAAGGAAAGTCTGTAATTAAAAGATGTTTTTAATATGACCAAAAGTTGAGTGTATTTTGAATGCAAGTTAGCCACGCTCTATGTCAGAGTGAGATGCGTTAGAGAGTGTTACAGTGTCCTTCTAAGACAATGACTTGAAATATGTTACGACCAGTTACGTCAAATGTTACTAGATCTTGATAATGTCCATATTCTCATATGTACCAACCCTAGGCCAACAATGCGCATGCCAATCACGTGTCATAGAACCAATAAGCATGTTGGATATAATACTACGTCTATATAGTATGAGAAGGGAACTTCGACCCACCAGTATTGGTTCCCCTGGCCCAGCATATCAGAGAGGCGATGATCATCAGATCTTTACCGCACAAAGACACGCTGGTAGGCCTGCTTCACTTTTCTCTACCTCTAGGGCAGTGACAGTCCTGAGCGGATAAACCCCATTGACTCTCGTGCTTGTTGCTTTATACTTCTGGACCGAGACTCTCTCTCTATACTAGTTGAAAACACAGTCGAGGGTGTGGGGAAAAAAAGAGGGGGGGGGGGGGTAAGGCGTAACATTTCGCATTCAGGACGACACGGATCTTAAACGTTGAAACACGGGGGCGCACACAGTCCGAGATTGTCGCCATCATTTTGAAGAAGTGTTTGAGTGAATGTTAAATAGGTGCTCGATCGAGTCCACCCCCTCCCTCCCCCCACAAACCTAAACCTCCAGGTTTTTTTTTTCACGCTTGTGTGTGTACGCATATAGATCTCAGTGTGTAGTAAAGAGGCCAGGTCTGAATCCTATGACATCCAAACGATGTTTAAAGTTGATTCATGTCATGGAGGAGGGGGGAATGTCTGTTTAAGCCTCTGGAAGATGGTTCAGAGAAACACTACACAAAGTGCAGTGCATGTCTTTGCTGTTAGCAGAAAAATAGAGTGGAGTAAAAATGTCATATGACAGAACTACAGATGTCTTATCTTAAATGAGCAATCACAACCTTGGTATGTAGTTTAGAAAGCGTATCAAGTAATCATATAATCACTTAATCTTCATTTCTCTTTCTATATGAAGACCTATTGTCACAAGATTAATGCTTCCCCCAACCTCAAATTGCGCAGTGGGCTTAGATGGGTTTTTGAATTTCGGGATTTTTAGGGCGCCACTGAGTCCACCTAACTCTAATGGGTGCTTAGCTTTAGTCGGGGGAAGTAAAGGCTGTTGGTCGTCGTGCTGGCCACATGACACCCTGCTCGTTAACCGCGGGCCATAGAAACGATGACCTTAACATAATCTGCCCTATCGCAAGATCTGAACGGGGAGCTTTACTTTCCAACCAAACTCAGTGTTAAAGGTCACACCGCTAAATAGGGCCTCTTTTTATTTGTACCCTCATCTAATTTGGGACCCTTTAAAAAACAAAACTTGACACCTGCAGTGTAATTTCGTTACAGGACAAGACACCTGTAGCGACAGTGCTCGAGCAGTCAGCAAGTAACAAGGGGCTCAAGAAATTAGCATCGGGTTGGTCAAGGGCACTTACCTCCCCTCAGAGTAGGAGCAATTAGACTGGTTGGTGCACTCATCGTGACCTTGTGAAGTTGTGCGCTACCCAGACGTCAGTGCAAACCTTTCTGTCACGTCCCAGTGCACACAATCCCAAAGTGCATACGTTTGTCCCCGCCCCCTTTTTTTGTTTCTTATTTAGATTAACACAATCAATGAAAACAAGGGCATCTGAAAATACACACACATGTATAGAGGTTTTGCTGGGGCCTTTGAACGTCTGTCAATATCATCATTATGTTTTTATATAGAATTTTTTTTTTTTTTTTATTCAGATTATACATTTGTTTACAATAACACACAAGACAAACAAGTTAAACGTATCTACATCTAGTCCATATAATACTGTTCAGCGGTGAAAGTTATTGAGGCGTTGTATATAGTTCATGATTAGATACACTGTAATGTTGTAATATACCTGCTGGAGTTAATAAATTATAAAGTCATAGTTGCAGATATAGGAATATTAGC
>JADKLZ010003886.1:24116298-24126448 GCA_021533235.1 Biomphalaria straminea
ATATATATATATATATATATAAAACCTTATTTACTATTACTATTACTGCCAAAGACCTATATACAATCTTATATCCTCTATTCCTGCCACAGACCTATATACATTCTTTAAACTTTAAACAAATTGCTGCTTTTACCCACTCCCTGTCTTCCTGTTTCTCTTTCTATCAAACTATTTTTTTTTTTCAAACTGCTTTTTAAAGATTCGCGCGTGATTTTAATTCAAGCCAAGAAAAACAAAACACACAAAAACTCTCTTCACGAATTGATTTTTGTTTCTTTCGACCATTTGTTAATAAAATGAACACAAAAACTGGGGGGGGGGGGGGGGTGTCAACGATAAAAGGATTGAGAACTAACAGAGAAATCGTGAGTGGGGGCGGCCCCATGAACCTAATTAGTTTAAAACCCGGAGCCCGTGTAGCCCATTTTCTTCACCGCGCCCTAAGTCTGACATCTCTCCCTTGACAATGCAGTGCAGGAATTTAATAAAAAGGGAGCTGGTTGTTTGATAAAATATGCTTCCATTGTTTTTAATTCGTTGGACCGAGTCAGACACTGTTTGTTTGGTGTTGATACTTTGTCCAATCACTAACATAAACGTATACTTAGACGAGAGTTCGTTGGGACTTTGACCAGTGTTTCTTTGATTAAGTTCCTCAACACGACTGTTTGATACAATGATATGGGCTGTGTGGGACGAACTACACACACACACACACACAACTGGGATTTATTGATCTGCAACTATGATGATATCAAGGTTAAGTATGCAGTGACGCCGCAGATATCATAGACACCCTTAAGTGTAGTCTTGTTACATCAAATTGGGGTCACTCGTGTGACAGGTCAACAGTTTAAAGGCAGACCCAGTAACAAGTTGATGCGACACTTGTCAGTTCTCTAAAACTTTTCACTTTTTTGTGACTTTGTTTTCAAATTTATTTCTGTTAAGTTTGAATTAAAGGTATTCTATGTCTTACACCACCTTCACATTCAACATATCAGTTTCTCTTCTTTTTCTATGTTACTGAAATGTATTGCTCATAGAATGAAAGGCGGATCTTACAAATGGGAAAATTAAACAAAGAGGTGCTTACCGAGTGTAAATGTATCCCCACCACAATTTAAATTTTCCTTTTTATTTGCTATTATGCCAAAGCGCAGTCTAAAACTACCAAAGATTTAATCCTGTACAACGCAGCGTTTGCCCGTGTCTATCACATGATGAGAATTCAATTTTTTAAAAATTGTTTTAATTATCTTGAAATGATTCTTTTTTAACCTCCCTTCGTTTTATTGGAGTTTTTTGCCCCTGTTTATTAATTCTCGCTGATGCCTGAGCACAACTGGAGACGTTCAAATCGTCCTTGGCGTTATTTCTGTGAGTTAATGAAAGCCATTTATCTCTCTCCGTCTCTCTATCTCTCTCTCGTTCTATCCCCCTCTCTATCCATCTCTGTGGTGACTTGGAGAGTTCTATTTTTAAAGGCCTGAGTGGTTTGTAAAACGTTATCTCCCATTTGATAATATAAGTACCTGGAAATGGTGTCTCTCGGGTCACCGTGACTGATTAAGACAGACGAACGACTCAATTATTTAAAAACATAAGTAACAATTGTAAATAGATGTACATTGTCTGTTTCAATTTCTAGGTTGCATTTTCATTAATTTTTTTGTTTGTTTATGAAAAATGGTCAGAGATATAAAACAGGTTTAGTTTAAATGAATATTCTACGCTGTACACTTTGGTGGTGACCCTATTCATCTTTTGGCATTGAGCGTTCTAACGGTGCATGTAGGGGAGTGTTATCATTGCGACATTAATTGTGTGGACGGCGACGTGGGCGACCATGACCTTAGCCGACGTCGTCTTCTAATAAAACTGGATGTTAGTAACTAGTGAACGTTCGCAGTATCGAATTTCACGGCAACCCTCTTTACAGTGTCGAATCTCACGACAACCCTGTTTACCGTATCGAATCTCACGACAAACCTCTTCACAGTATCGATTCTCACAGCAACCCTTTTCGCAGTATCGAGTCTCACGACAACCCTCGTTACAGTATCGAATCTAACGGCAACCCTCTTTACAGTATTGAATCTCACGGCAACCCTCTTTACAGTATCGAATCTCACGACAACCCTCTTTACAGTATCGAATCTCACGACAACCCTCTTTACAGTATCGAATCTCACGGCAACCCTCTTTACAGTATTGAATCTCACGGCAACCCTCTTTACAGTATCGAATCTCACGACAACCCTCTTTACAGTATCGAATCTCACGACAACCCTCTTTACAGTATCGAATCTCACGGCAACCCCCTTACAACAACTAGGGGAGGGGTGAGATATCTATCAAAACTATGACTGATGACCGTACACCTCATTACGTGTAATGTATTAAGACCAGAAATGTTTCTCCTTATCATCCCCACCTCTCACCCCTAACACACACACACACACACACACTAACAAACACAGACACAAACTAAAACCTGTTCTCCGTTCTTCCAAGCTAACTTAGAACTAAGAAGTCAAGATGGTAGAAGAAAAAAAAAAAGCTTCTCTAGTCTGTGAACCAAACTTCCACCCCCCTCCACCTCATCACACAATAAAGGTCAAAGGTAGAAAGGACATGTAAATGGGCGACTAGCGACGGCGGAGGAGCCAACAGTAGCTTTAACCCTGGCTAAGTCTATACAGTCCTAGTGTAGTCCTCTTGTGGGTGTTTACGTCCACTGACCGGCCCACCTTAAGGTCAACACACGCGCGCAGGCACGCAAGCACATCCAAACTTTCTTCTTTAAAGAAACGCGAGAAAGAAAGAAAAAAAGGTAGAGAAAAAGAGGCGAAAAAAGAAGTGTACATTGGCTGCTTCACAGAGCGTTTCAATGTGGACACGGTATAGTCAAGATGTGTACACTGACTCTACTTAGACGGCTTGTATACAGACCACTCTACCCTGGATTTAGCAAAACCATTCATCTTAATTTCACAAAACGATAAAGTGTTTTCAAAGGGTTGAGGGGGAGGGGGGGTCCCTTCTTTCTCTTTCATTTTTCGTAAAACTATGTCAACTCCTCCGCCCTCCCCTCTCATCCGTCATTCTCTATTCCCCTCCTAGTCAGACTTCTGCTAAATGTAAGCAATAAAAAAAAACATATTTCAGAGCCCAGGTGTGACGAGAGGCAAGAGAAAAGCTTTATTCAAAAGTTTTAAGAGAAAGTCTTTTTTTTTAACGCTGTCAAAAGACAAAAGGTAACAACGTATAACGTGAACAACGCGAGCCGCCTATAGTCGGAGAGCCACCGTTTGACCACCCCCTGACTAGCAAATGTGAAATAAGTCTGTATCTTAACTCTCTGATCTCAAGGCAGACACATAAATGGATAAGAGCTTAGGTTTACTGAACCGGAAGTAAAGGATTTTTATTTTCTTATCGGCACAGCCCTCCAAGAAGTAAGTCCTCCCCTTCCTCCCCCCCCCCCCCCTCTCATGTCTTCACTCCCATCAATAAACGCATCTGACGCTCTCGAACAAGATCAGACTACGTTATTATAGACTAAGCAATCTGTCAGTGTGTTCTATTGTTAGACCAAAGACGTATTGTCATAGCTATGTCTTAAAGCTTATAACTATTGTAACCCCTTTTTTTTACATGCCGTATAGCTATTGTTACATCAACAGGCTGCATATCCTTTTTAATTTGTCACTAAAGGTAATATAACTTGAAACTATTGTGGCACCTCTACATTTCATACTTTATAGATAGCATTACAGATAAATGTAACTTTTGTTACAAATACAATACTCTAATTACAGTCAAAGGTAACGGTACAGCTGTAAAACGATTTGACAATTGTTTCTTTCTGTATTTACCGTAACTTTGCTACAGTATGTAATCGATTGATTTATAACACAATCTATAGCAAACGAAATATAGCTACAGTGCCGAAATAAGTGGATCCCCCTATCTAATTTAAGCTTCAGTATATATGCATTTAATAATATAAAAACATCTAATAGTATTGAGAATTTGTAAATTTAAACTAATTTCCCTTATTGTCTTTTTTTAAATAACATTTATGTTTTTGACAAGTTGAGGCTCCATTTAAGAATGAGGGCCTGTGTAAAGGCACAGTCTTGCATTATAGCTGATCCGGCACTGTTCTGGTGTGTAGCAATGTCTGTGTTTTGTTTGCTTTGTGTGTAAAAGGGGGGGGGGTCGCTTTTTTTACACTCTAAAATGTCAACAATATCAGAACAATTACTATTGGTTAAAACAAATATACCAACTATCAGTCCACGGATAAACAGACATACACACTCAGGCAGAAATATGTAGGCCAATAATTAACACACATACATTGATAATGAAACACTGGGTCAGACAAATCCACAACACGAAACCGAGTAGTGAGACAATTAGAACCATGCAGGCCGAGACTCACACACCCCCAGACGCGTCCACTAGCCCACGTCCATGCTGTCAACACTTACCTCTGGACACAGTCACCAGCACAAGCAGCAGGGCGCGTGAAATCCAGAAACTATCCCCTCTGGCGCTCATGGTGGTCACGTGACTCGCCGCTCTTCACTGGACGACAAGAAGATAATCCAATAAATCAGAAGCCGATAAACACATTCCCACACACACACACCGAGTTGGTGAATCTCTCAGAACTGGCGTCTGAACACTAAGTCCAAGGCAGAAACGAATTCAGATATTTCAAGACTACACTGACCTATATAGATCTAGTAGTCTGTATTGAGACAGTAATCCGGCAAAGTAAGAATCAACACAATCACTGACATATATGCACAGGTCTATCACTGACATATGGAATCTATATAGAAGTCTATAAATCCAATGTGTTTAGAATATTTGTTTAAATAAGAAATAACTGAAATAGGAATAGTCCATTATTAGTAATGAAAATCAAACTCAAACACATTAATATAAGTTTAGGTTGAACTAATGATAACTATAGCAATATTTCAGAAATTTTTATATTATCCTTTATTATAACTTAAGAATCTTAACTGTTGGAACAAATATTTTGTGTTTTCTCTTTGGTTTCATAAATACGTTTAAAATATGTACAATGAAAAAAAACTAAGCTATGTTATTTAGAAAGCACAAAGAAAATCCAAGTCTTTTAAGAAACGTATCTCACTACAATAGCACTCACGTCTCACTTCCGCAGTGAAATAGTGAACAACAATAATCCATAGTCTGTACTCCGTTTAAGTCGAACGCATAGAGTGTGGGGGTCCGTCAAGGTAGTTGAGTAGTGGACCCCTCCTGGTCAACACAAATTACAGCACTAATGAACTGAAGTGGACACGAATGCTATCTGTGTAGAGACTTGGCCCTAGGTCCATTCAGGGGCTCGTCCTGCAAGTAGAAAGAGGCACAACAAAAGTTATTCACTGTGCGCTGTTGACTTACAGTCTCTATGTGCACACGTTCATTCAAACTTTCAACAAAAACGCTGGCGTTAGAATCCTACAGAATACACACGCTAGGCTTTCGTCTATACAATAACGTAGCGGGCCCCTTCCATTCCTTCCCTCTATTTTTTTTTTCTTTCTTTCTCGTACACTCGTATCTCTCCCCTCTCTCTCTTTTTCCCCTCGTCTCGCGGCTTCGTGGCCCCCTCGTGCAAAACAACAAACTCCGCCATTTTGTTTCTTACGACGCCTAGCCAGCGCCGCCTGACGATTGGAGCGCAGAAATAATTAACCCCGCCTTCTGCACCGTGACGCTTCGCTTCCATTGGTCAAAAGGTTACCCGCTGTGTGCCGCTGTGGGTGAACAGTTTTCTTACCTAGGCAAAAGTTTGTCCCCCCCCCTTCCCTATCGCACTTGAACAATTTTCTAAGTGGCAATTCATGTCGTCTGGAAGTTAAGTTTAAGTTATTTTAATAATAATAATAAAAAAATCAAGCGTCATACTTTTTTTTTATACATTCCGTTTTTCTGTTAAAGAAAAAGGTCAGTGTTTTAGATAGAATTGACGAAATGAAGCACCAGTCTAGAAAATCTAGATGTGTCTACATGGGGGGCTATATATAGCTTAATTTTAAGACTTAAAAAAGCAACCTCGGGTTTCATCAAAGCCAAAACTCCCATTGTTTGGGAAAATCTGACATTGTTACACCCCTTTCCTGCGCCAGCAACCCCAAGATCATAGCTTAGCGTTGGCTATTAAAACCTAGATGTGGCCGTCTGAGAGAGATCTAGCGTGAAGCTATTAGCACCTCGTAAAACGCGTGCGCGCGCATACACACACATATATTTCGAAAGAATCATTAAAAACATAATTTAAAAGAAACTTCGCTGGCTGAAGGTTTCCTTGGCAGGACCTCACTGGTGGATGACTCATTACTTGAGCTTGTTGTAGTTTTTAGTAGATTAGTATTCGAATGATTGGAAATATTTAGCATATTGAACAGCAGAGTTTATAACCTTCTAAACGTTAACATGGCATTGACCCATGAGCACAAGGATCATACTGACCTTATTTAGCAGAGACGGGTAGATAATTTAGGTTGTTTTTTTTTATAGGGAATTATTTATTTATTTGTTTTTAGAGTAGATTATCCACTTGTTTTTATAAGTATATATCGTCTTTATGTTACACTAGTAAGTGACTAGTACATATATTTTACATTATCTGAATTGAGCAGTTGTTCTATTTGAGTATGTAATTAGTTCCCCATTCATACCTTGCGATCTATAACGCAAATGATGATCATCTGTTTCTATAGCCCACAGTTTACGAGGGTGTCATGTGGCCAGCACAACCACCAACCACCTTTATTTTTTTTCCTTAATCAATGTCAGGTACCCATAAAAGCTGGGTGGATTCAGAGGCGCCCAAAGATCCCGAAATAAAAAAATCCCAGTCATCGCCAGGATTCGAACCCGGGACCCTCGATACGGAAGCTAAGCGCTTCACCTCTCGGCCACCGCGCCTCCAGTATGTAATTAGCCACCGCGCCTCCATTATGTAATTAGCTTCTAATTTGTTATTGTAGAAAAGCAAGTTTTTAAAATAGAAACATAATGTCAAGAGTAGATAATCAGGTTCTCTTTTTTAAGTAGATAAGTAGAGTTATTGAGTCTATGAGGTCTAGACTCCATGTAGTAGATGTAAACTATTGAACTAATTTTTTTTTTAGTGTTAAGATACTTTAAAGTAGTACAAATAATTCAACCTGTTTGTGGGTTACATTTTTGTCTTTTTATTTCAGTAAGATGAATGGAAGTGTGAGTTGAAGTAAAGAATACGAAAAGAAAGAATCAAGTAAAGAGATAATTCAATGGACAATGACAGAGAAACACAGAGAGAGGGGAGAGAGGGAGGGGAGAGAGGGGAGAGTGAGAGAGGGGGGAAAGAGAGAGAGAGAGAGAGAAGGAGAGAGAGAGAGAGGCCCATTGAGACAGAAAATTGTAGAGAAAGGGAAGTAAAGTTCCCCTTTCAGACCTAGTGGTCTATAGGGCAGATGATGTAAAGGTCATCTGATTCTGTGGCCCACGGTTAACGAGGGTGTCATGTGGCCAGCACAACGACCAACCGCCTTTACTTTTCCCCAACTAAAGTCAGGTACCCATTAGAGCTGGGTGGACTCAAGGAAATCCCGAAATAAAAATCCCAGTCTTCAACAGGATTTGAACCCGGGACCTCCAGTACGGAAGCCAAGCGCTTTACCGCTCAGCCACCGCGCCCTCAGAGAAAGGGAAACTATTTTTAAAAAGTTTTTAAAAAATGACGACCTCCGTGTATGTAGGCATTGTGTTCATCACGGCATGTGACCATTGTATCGTCATTCCTCTGATTCCTGTGTGAAACTATTTAGTCAGAGAGTGGAGACTAGTCCTCCAGTGCCATTTTTTTAGTCACCAAACGCCATCACTTATCTCGTTGCATATTTCCAGTACCCAAAAGAGATGGGGGGGGGGTTCAGATTTAACACGTTTCTGTTCTCGAGATCAATGCCATTGCACGCCACGCATCACTGGACAGAGGCAGGTCAAGCTCATCGCCCTTCCCGCCCTTCTCATTTTTGTTAATTACACAGATATGCACATGCACAAACACACACATACACACACGAACACACACACACACACACACACACTTGAACAGGCATGCCTGAAACAGTGGCATGCCTGAAACAATGTCTGCAGTTGAAAGGTTATAAAACAGTCAACCAAGTAATGATATGCTAATTTTATGCGCGCAATTTTATTGAGCTGAATGACAACAGCTTTGGTGCCATTCTTTCACGTCTGCCCAATCAATGGCTTTGGTCCCTTTCAATGGCTTCCACGTTTTTAATATTAACAACAACAACAACAACAAAAAATCGAGTTTCAATCTTAGTAACAACCAAGGCTGTAACACGTCAAATTTTAACCCTAGAATGATGCAAAGCTAGAAGCACGTTAAATTTTTTAATTTCAATTACTAACACATTCATTACATTGTCAATTAAAGGTTTTTGTAGCGATCAGTAATACAAAAGTTCTTAAATCATTAGTTAAAGGTCCTGTCGGTTGTTCAGAAGTTTAGTGTTTTTTACTTCAAAATTAAATATTACGCAAAATGCAAGGGCCCCAATGAGGTCAAGCCTCCGGGTCCCCAAACGATGGAAAATTCCTAGATACGCCCCTGTTTAAAACAAGCGTTGTGGCTCAGTGTAAACCCAGCATTGTTGCATGTCAGACACCAGTTACGTTGAAAACCTTCTTCGCCATTTTATGGCCATATTAGAAGACAACAACTAACCAAAAGAGGGGCATTTTAATGAGGTCTATATTACTCATGACTTTTTAAGTGTATTCCTCACATGGGTGCTGGCAGTCAAAGTCAGTATGTCTTGTCCTACTCAAGTACCGGCAGCTCGTGACCGCTGGTCAGAAGTCAAAAGTTTGTATGAAATGATCGCAATTATTGTGGCTGGATGCGGAAATGAAGAGAAGGCGAAGAGGACAATGGAAATGAACAGGATCAAGAACTAGGTGGGGCCTCTCTGGTCTCTCATACAAAGTCAGTCAACTGAAGCAACTGGATTGCCCCTTGAAGAGAAAGAAAAAAAGTGTATTATGGCCGAGTTGATTTGAAGAAGTCTGTTGGAGGGGGGCTAGTGGGGCGGTGTCTTGGCTAAAGGCTCTTAATTTCATTAGAGTCGACCATTTTAGCGGTGACGCAGTATTCGACTCTGGAGCGCCCCACGGGGGACGATATTTGGGCGTCCCCTGAGACGAGTCGAGCACGGTGATAGATTTAGAGGGCGGTCAGCGCTCAAAGCCTCCTAAGCCAACCCTCTCTTTTTTTTTCTCTCTTCAATTGTCTCCCTTTACGTAATGCCATTACTCAGAGTAATGACGCCATTGTGACATGTCTTTAGGTCAGTATCTCAGATAGTTGGAGGGCGTCCTCCGATTGTGAAGCCGGCCTTTAAGTGTGGAGTGATTTCTTTCTTCACCGGACAGATTTCTTTGTTTAGTTTGTTGGCTTTTGTTTTTTTTTTTAATGTTCTTTGTTTTCTTCCCCCCTCCCCCCCCCCCCACGGTAATTTCGATTGATCGTTTTTACTAAGGCTTCACCAGGTCGGAGGATCCAGTGGGCCAAAGGGAGAGGATGCTACGGTCTTAATGACCCACTGGGATTTCTTAATGCTTCCTGTTAAATACCCCCCAAGCCTCCACTTAGTTTGGGTGCCCCCCCCCCCCCAGACACACATCAGAGAGGTGATATACATTGATGGTTTTTAGCCCTCTGCCCTCCATTCACTTCCCCTCCCCAGTCAGTCTGGAACTGTTTGTTAATGTACTCGTTATTTATGGTCGCTCCAGGATGTGTATTGACCACTGGTCGGTAAGACCTACTAGTTTGGTCAAGATGGTTTAGAGTTATAGGCATGTGGTCTTAGAAGAAGCAGTACACCAGCAGTACAAGGAGCACGAAATAAGAGAGAGAGAGAGAGAGAGAGAGAGAGAGAGAGAGACAAAGGGAGATTGGGAATGAGAGAAAAAGAATAAGAGAGATCGAAGTGAAAGAAAATGAGAGAAAACGTTCTGCTCTTTCCAAATATAAGAGAGACCACCAGTGACTCCAAATATAAGAGAGACC
>JADKLZ010003886.1:24196800-24208259 GCA_021533235.1 Biomphalaria straminea
TCTCTCTCTCTCTCTCTCTCTCTCTCTCTCTCTCTCTCTCTCTCTCTGTCATTTCAATCTACTTTCTTACTGAAAGCGACCTTCCCCTTCACCTAGCTGAAATGTAAACTAAATTCTAAGGTAGTGAAACACACAGAGGCCGGATTTAAAGCCGGTTGATGCCCTAGGCAAGTCAAACAGAATAGAGGCTCTTAACACAGACTTTATGTTCGCTAACATTTTGAAATGAAAAGTTAAACAGCTCAAGCCAGGAGATGTATTTGGATACCCTCGACACATTCTCAACTCGTGAGTACTCGTACCGTCACAAACAAGAGGGATAGACAAGGAAAACCTAAACAACTTTAAAAAAAAAAACAAAGCTTATACGATGTGTCATTGTATTAATTAGTTTAGATCAATAAGTTTCTAATAGATCTAGACTATTCTAGACCAACAACAATAAGTCTGTGCAATTAAAAATATTCTTACCAATTTTGTTTCGCGCTATTTCATGCTGTTAGATTTCTCAATATGTCATGGTCCTATCACTTGTCTGGACCAGTTGGGGTATATGAAAGGGAGTGGGGTGGAGAAAGGGTTGTCTGGGTGGATTTTACGTCATTGTTTTTTTTTAAGTATTTGAAAAAAAAAAAAAAAGAAAAAAAATTAAATTGATTCTTGTGTTGTCAGGTAAAAGAAATAATTATGCAGAATTTCAACTTGATCTGAGATTAAGTGTGGGAGAAATAAAGTGTAGAAACTTTTTACCAGACAGACAGATAGACAGACAGAGTTGATATAAGCTTTGTAAAAAAACAAAACAAAAAAAAAACAACATAGAGTAAGAAGTAAAGACTCTAGACGCAAAAGGTAACAGAGAATCATCATCCACAAACATCGAAAGTGGTCTGAGTTGTTGGAGAGACAGATGAGAGCTTTGGTTGAGTTTCTGAAGCATACAAGTCAAAGCACGTGGTGAGGCTTCGTTTGGTTTTGTACCATACACAATGACAGCACAATCTATTCACATGAACTGGAACTACCAATGGACACGTGTCATGTTATAAAATATACCGGCATCCCATTGAAATGCCCATTGTCTCAGTGACTGACAGGACATGTTCATTCCATACCGTCTCCTTGCCCTCTCTCACAAACATTCGTGGCTTTTGAACGCTTCTGTTAATTTACAAAGTCTAAATACTTGCAACTCTACATTGTACATGCATGTAATGAACAGGTGACATATACACAGGAAGCTTAGCACTGACAGTTACGTATTACATAAAAAGACCTCAAAGATTTTGTACTCTATTATTGTCCTAACATTGAGTGGGCTTGGTGCTCTCTTGTTGTTGCTGTTTTTTTTTTCAGATACATTGAGCTCGTGCTTAACGTGCAATTATGACCAACCAACCGTGAGAAACACTTTTAAATGGCTCAAGTCAATCTTAAACATCAAAACAATTCTGCACTGTTACCTGGCCGTTGAGTTAAACCAAGGAGCAAGCTTAGACTGTTTATGTACTTACAATATATTTCATTGGATAAATGCATTCATTAAGTGAACACCTGCCAGATTGGAGATACACCGTATTAAAAAAAAATAACAGTAACTAAAATAAAAAAAAAACGAGGTTTAGAAAGTGAGGGATAAAACATGAGGAGAGGGGGGGGGGTAAAGACGAGAGTAAAATAAATAAAGGAATAATTGAATAAAAAACATTTCTTTGAGATAAAGCTTGAACCGAAGCGTTCAATTAAGTTCGTTGGTTTTAAAGGTAAATAGCTCCCCCCTCTCACTCTCTCCAGAGTCTAAAGGAAGATGATGTTATCAAAGATACCGCTAAAAGTAGGAGCGCTCTCTTTGACCAATGTCTGTATGTTAGTGAGCACGTGTGTGTGTGTGTGTGTGAGTGTGTACGTGTGAGTGTGTGTCGGTACTATGTGTGTGTCTACATGTGAGTGTGCGTGTAGATGATCCACTAGTCTTACCTCCCTGTACAAGTGAGTGACTGGGCGCGCAGTTACTGAGTCTACAAATGGCAAGTCGCTCGGTCGGTCCACATAAACTTGACTGGTAATAGGGCAGTAGAATATGGGTGGCTATCGCGCCCCTATCTACAATCGTATAGTCAAGGCAGCCTGAGTTTATCTGATTGTCTCACAAGCCCTACGGCTACCCCCCCCTACCCCTAAACTTAAATCGTAAAGAGCCAAATGGTTTAGAGAGCGGTGCCCAAGACAACTAGATCTATGTCTACATTGAAACATGAGTTCAACCCCCTCGCATCAGTTCCAAGCCTCAGCCTCAGCCTCCCTTGTTGAGGTGAGCCTGGAGGCGAGTGTCGGCCACTTTGTGTCTTACTGTAGTATCCGATGGCACACAAAGATAAAAAAAAACTCAACAACAAAGAAGAGTTCCGAGTCTTATAGAGCAACACGAACATCTGAATCAAAGAAATCAAATGGGACAGCTTCGGGCTCCTAAACTGACCATACCAATGTATTAATCATGACGTGAACTGACCATACCAATGTACTATTAATGACGTAAACTGACCATACAATTGTGCTATTAATGACGTAAACTGACCATACCAATGTACTATTAATGACGTAAACTGACCATACCAAAATACTATTAATGACTAGATACACCGAGTAAGAAGAGAATGAAGGCATATGTCTTGATATGTTTAATCTAGTGGCATGGGGACTTAGTGGCCAAGCGCTTCCAAGTCGACGGGGGGCTATCAAGATTGAATTCAGGTGAAGACTTGGATCATTAAACTTCAGGATTTTAAGGAAATCAAACACAAAAACAATGACCACTACTTAATGAACTATCTGCTTCAATCGTTTCAATTATTCGTGTATGATTGGAACCATTGAACACTTGGGCAAACTTGATAGGAGAATGGAATGAGGGAGAACGAACGTGTACGTGTCCACCAAAGTGAGTAGATAAAAGTAAGTAAAGTTCTCCTGTCAGACCTTGTGATCTATAGGGCAGATGACGTAAGGTCATCTGTTTCTGTGGCCTACGGTTAAAAAGGGTGTCATGTGGCACAACGACCAACCGCCTTTACTTTTCCCCAACTAATGGGTGGGTGAGCTGGGTGGACTCAGAGGCGCCCGAAGATCCCGAAATTGAACATCCCAGTCGTCACCGGGATTCGAATCCTGGTCACTGGTTCGGAAGCCAAGCGCTTTACCGCTCAGCCATCGCTGCGAGTTGATATTAACTTTGTAACAATCTCAAGTAATTAGCAAATGATATAAATTATTATACACATGTCTGAGCCGACAATTAGACTATTGAAAATTTTTTTTTTTTTTTCAAATTCAATATTTGATTTTTTGACTAGCTCGTGAACTGTCTGCCCTACTCTGAAAGGGGTCTCTTCTAGTGTCACAGCAATCAAATTAGAACTATTCTTTTCACTCCCTCTAGTTCTTGATTTAAAATCTAGATCTTGTTTGGGGGTTAGGGTTCGGGTTGACAGCAAGACTTACCAGTTCTGGAGATTTCAGGCGAGCCGTGACGGAGGCAAAGTTGGAGCCGAGGTGAGGATATTTAGGCTTGAATGGCTTCTCCTTGATCTGGTAATGGGCCGGACCAGGGACCTCGATGTCTTCCTTTTTGGACATGGGCTCTATCCTCGTGGACGTGGTCCCAAACACACCCTTTCGTGTCGACTCTATGTAGGCTTTACGCATGCTCTCTGCGGCCAAGCCTGGAATGTTGTAGGTACCTGGACCTGAAACAAAAGGACATAACTGTGTATCGAACTAAAAGTTATATGTAAAAACCCTGAAAGAAAGGGACATAATTGTACATATGAGTCAATAGTTCCCATTTCATTTGTGTTTGCCCGCGTAGTTATAAATGAAGACGCAGCTACTAGTTATAATTTCCAATATAGATTAAAATATTAAAGGGCGTTAAGAGTAAGCAAAATATGATTCTAGATCTTTCTTGACGATCGGAGCAGCTAATTTTAGAGAGACTATGACTGCACAGGAAAGTCAATAAGTGAGAGGAGTCAATATGTTTTAACCACGAATGCAATAGGGCAGATCTGCAACAGCTTGGGGTTTGGGCGTGGAGATGAAAGGGTCAGGAGATATCTGAATGGAAAGATGTTTGTTGAAGCAGGCCAGACAGCCCTCCATGGGCTGTTGCGCTATTTGGGATGGAAGGATAGATGGATGAGTGGATGGATGAATGGACGGACGGACGGACGCGTGGATGGATGGACGGACGGATGGATTGACAGACAGACGGACGGACGGGTGAACGTACGTACGTAGACGGATGGATGGATGTCAAATTGTCAATAAGTTTCAAGCTTCATGTTAGATTTATCTTTGAGAATCTATAATTGAAATTAAATTCTATGTGTGCGTTCATTTTTTTCATGATTTATACTTGGGTAATCAAATAGTTTTGTTTCCTAAAGATTGGATTTGTTATGTCTGTACCGAAAACAAGAAACCTTCGGCATACATTGGACATTAACCCCTTGAATTCCTTTGTAACAAACACATAGGCCTCATGCTTAGGTTTACTTTATAAATAGACCCCCCCCTCAAGCCTTAATCTGATATATTAAGAGACTCGTACACTCTTATTATAGAGAACTCTTTTTTTTAAAGTACTGGTTGGTCAAAGCCAAAGTCACGTGACACATTTACCAAAACGTTTAACATGGCGCCACTGAATGAGGTCGACGAGTTGTAAACTTCAGACAACGAAGACGACGATTCAAGGCGTAAATCCCGCGACCACCCGGTACGTGGTACCAGGCCAACTGGGAGTAAAAGTAAAATCCCAGCGCCAGGGCTTCACCGTCGCACGCGCGCACACCCACACGCCACACCAATCTCTGGCGACGGCGCTCTGAGACGTTAAAGGAATGCGTGCTTTGTTTCATGTTGTAAGGCCGCTGTCAGGCTCGCCAAGAAACGTACAGTTGGTAAACAAACACTGAGTCCACCCACCCCGCCACCACCGAATAGTTTCCGTTGATCTACCCATGGAGGTTCGAATCTTGCCTTACCGTAGACAACAACGGAGAGGGAAAGAGAAACATACCTCCGTCACTCACAATACAGCCCCCGGGACAGACAGATAACATAATGCTGTTCAAACAGCGCCCTCTGAGAAGAATGACCTTTTCAAGTGCTGTTGAGATACTTCGTCCTACAAACACAACTTCAAGTCTCTATCTACTTTGTCTGCTCTATTGATCTGTCAATTAGATCAAAACAGACAGTAGGGGTCTTTTTTTTTTAATCGTATTCGCATTCGTTGTCCGGGCAACTATCGAATCATGTTAGTAACGTGAGGAAATCGACTACTGCAAATAGGCATAGACTTTGTTGTCGCTAATGCTGTAAACCTGGCAAGTTCTAATTTGATGCCAAGTCTCTTGTTACTATGTGATGATTAGGATGTGAAGATCTTAAGGTCACATTTTGTTGATCGTTAAAATAAAAATCCCACAATTCATTCCGCAGAAGTCAGAGTAATGTTTTGCAGAGGTCTAGCCTACAAATTAATAAAACAACAAAACAAAAAAAAAAAAAAAACACACACACACACAAACACCAAAACGTTTCAACTGGTCGAGCCGAAAGAGAAAGAACAAAGAGGTACAGAAGCCGAGGTGAGCTTTGATATGCATTACAAGAATCAAACAGCTCGCTCAAAGGAAGTTCAGAAATACATCAATTGTCAGGGCTGATGAAGTCCACAACAGAGAGAGAGAGAGAGAGACAGACAGACAGAGAGAGAGAGAGAGACAGAGAGAGAGAGACAGACAGAGAGAGAGAGAGAGTTTAAAGGCAGCAGTTGAGTGTAAACATGGGAGCTACTGAAGAGACAAAGGGATCTATATTGAAGAAACTAATTGTGGGTTAATATAACTGTTTTTTAATATTCCAGTCTGGTCATTTTTTGGATATAGAATTTAATAGAAAGAACAAAAAAAGTATGTTTTTTTTAATTAAACAATGGGTTCTTTTCCTAATATATATATTTTTAAAGATAAATTGTTAACCCAACTTCCGATGTTTAGCAGAACAAAAAAAAGCACTTTGACAAACATGGGCATTAAAGTTCAAAGTTCACCCTTCCGGAACTAGATATGTGCAATAAAATACAAGATAAGAAAAAACTGAACCTGTATTTTTTTTAGACAACGGTTATAAGGGTGTTAGGAAGCCAGCACAACGGCCGACCGATTGAAAGAGAATAGAATATAGAAAATAGAAAGAGATATTACACATCTCAGATCTTCATATTTCTATACGGCAAGGAGAAACGTGTTTTCATTTGGCATTGAATGTTATCTATATAGGTTAGTGGACCTGTGTGAGAGTACGCCGAAGACTTTCATAGCCACAGTGACAGCAGTACCAGGTCCTCGTGATGACTATACTGTTCACAAATTACAATAGAATTTAAACAATCAAACTGAAACAGTAGACAATATCGACAGTGCCTTTAAAAAAAACAACTAAGCTCAACAGTCATAAAATAGAAGTAAACAATACATTGCATTCAAGGCCCCGTTTCCTTAGAATGACTTGCATCAATGAACTTAATGCAACTTAGCGATAGTTTGTCGCCAGGCATCTCAGTTAACACATAATCTCTGTGGCAGGACATCAAAAAAACAACTCTATGTTTTCAGGAGAAATAGTCGACCATTGGGGGCGCGGTGGCTGAGCGGTAAAGCGCTTGGCTTCCGTACTGGCGGTCCCGGGTTCGAATCCTGGTGAAGACTGGGATTTTTATTTCGGGATTTTCGGGCGCCCTTGAGTCCACCCAGCTCTAATGGGTACCTGACACTAGTTGGGGAAAAGTAAAGGCGGTTGGTCGTTGTACTGGCCACATGACACCCTCGTTAACCGTGGGCAACTGAATCAGATGACCTTTACATCATCTGCCCTATGGACCACAAGGTCTGAAAGGGGAACTTTACTTTTTTACTTTAGTCGACCATTGGCCGGCCAACAAAAGCCCATCAATGCTTACCACCCACATCAGCCTGGGCAAGCCTGGGGGCACTTCTGACATATATATTATCCCTACAATAGCCATATTTGTTCAGCAGGACTTTACAGCAGTATCAGCTACTATTGTTTCTTTCTTTCCTCACTAGGCTGTGATCTCAAGTCTATTCACTGGACATTACAGGTCAGTTTCATCTAAGGCCCCGAGTTAAAGGAGTCTTAACGGGACGACTGGCCCGGTATTTAATTTGACCCAGACTTAACCTCTGCAATGGTTAGATCCCGCACTTAACACCGATGTGCTAAAATCGTAGTGAGTGAGTGTGGGTTAATACGACCAACGCTTATCTCGAAATATCTCGCGGCACGAGACTGCACGACGTTACCAAGGTCTACGACCAATTGGAACGGTAGGGCTGCACCACGTGACTGCGCCGGTAGCCAATGGGGGAGAGGCCAGGGCAAAATAATGACCGAAGGCGAGGCGAGAGCAACAGAGGGAATCTCAGAAACTATTATTCAGCTGTAATTGAATAGATGCTATCTTGGTAGCCCCCTGTCTGGCCGCGCCATCCAAGGCGGTCATGATATATGGACAAGAACAGGTTTAAGTTTTAGTACCCGGTTCCCTTAAGTAGGTCATGATATATGGGCAACAAAATGTTGTCTTTCAAACTCCCATAAATAAATAAACCATATTGGTAAACAAAATCGACATTTTCTACCAAGCCATCTCATAGATTAAGTAGTTACACACATTATGTTTATGTTTGTTTTGGTATTTCTATTGTCTATCTAAACGTAAACGTTATCTCTAACACCATATTGTAATCTGTTTATCCGTTTCTGTAGCTAGGCCTACATCAATTAATCAACAACGTGTTGGGATGAAGTTGACAAGGAAATCAAGAATGAGAAAAAAACATTGAGGATTATTTCTAATACTTTCTCAGTATTTTTCGTTGTTACATCAAACGTATAAATACTGAGATGTTCAACATTTCTCCTATACCATAGCAGAGCCGGTCTTAGGCCACTGCAACATATGCGGTCGCAGTGGGCCCCGCACTTTCATAGGCCCCGCGCTAATTCAAAATATAAACGAAAATCTCCCGAATTAATTAAAACCTCATGAAAACTCATAAAAATCTCCAGAAAAATTCTCAAAATTGTCATTTGTGGGTGTCATTCATTGCTGCAAACGCCAACCCTAGGCGCGATAAAAGAAAAAAAAAGGCATTTTTTTAGTCAGCTTTCATGTAATAAAATGTAATAATCGGGCAAATTTCTTTTTTAATTGGAAGTTCCAATGGTTAATGTTTTGTGTGTGTACCATAGGTTACAAGGTTAATAAAATACAGTTAATTTGATCGCAATTTTTAACTTAGTTAAGTATGAATAAAATTCAAAGTCGATTTTTTTTCTTATAGAAAATCCTAAATTTCCCATATTTATATCCTCATTCCCACATAGACTAGGCCCCGCGCTATCAGTTTCGCATAGGGCCCCGCAATTGCTAGGACCGGCCCTGTACCATAGAGAGGCACAATATCTCAGCAGTCCTTTGAGGGATCACTTTTAAAACTGACAAGTGATGTCTGAGAATATTTTGGAAAAGGGGGGGAGGAAGGGGGTGGTTGGAAGACAGATAAGAAATATTTTGTACACGGTTAAATGGAAATTAAATGAAAAAGAAATTTAGACAATGTCTGTATCTTGCATGGCCTTTCAAGTGTCATTCTATCCAGAGGAGATTGCTCACTTTTTCGACACATACAAACTCCCTTACCATTTGAATGAGTCTACTCACTCCCTTACCATTTGAATTAGTCTACTCACTCCCTTACCATTTGAATGAGTCTACTCACTCCCTTACCATTTGAATGAGTCTACTCACTCCCTTACCATTTGAATTAGTCTACTCACTCCCTTACCATTTGAATTAGTATACTCACTCCCTTACCATTTGAATTAGTCTACTCACTCCCTTACCATTTGAATTAGTCTACTCACTCCCTTACCATTTGAATTAGTCTACTCACTCTCTTACCATTTGAATTAGTCTACTCACTCCCTTACCATTTGAATTAGTCTACTCACTCCCTTACCATTTGAATTAGTCTACTCACTCCCTTACTATTTGAATGAGTCTACTCACTCCCTTACCATTTGAATTAGTCTACTCGGGGTGCTAGTTAAGATAATCAGGATGTAGGAACAGGATAATCTTGTTTGAACACACAAGACTTACACAGAGAATGCAACTACACATGAGTGGGGAACTAATTAACAAACAAAAAGTGCTGAAGGACTGACAAGAAAGTCTGAATCAACTATAGATGTACAGTTAGTTTCTGTGCTAGACTAAAAAAGAAAATTTCTTCCATGTCAATTGATGTTTGGTTTGGACAATCAACAACCAGATATGTCAGGCACACAGAGGTTTGTCTTACCTGGTGATCGCTTTTTTTTATAATCAGTCTCAAAACGGACCGACGTCTGCGAGAATGGACTCCTCTTCATGCCACTCACCCTCTTCAGAACCTCCAGGGCAGTGCGGGGGTCGTTGTAGGAACCCGGGGCTGGAGTGGCGCTCTTCAAGGGAGCGAACCTCTGTTACAAGATAAAAGAACAAGGAGTTATCTTCCCGTGCAGTGACACCAGTATAAGACAAAGAGTTGATATAAACACACGAGGATAAAAGAAGGATTCAGGTCTGAAAAGGGGGGGGGAGCAGGCTGTCCACTGATAGAGGAATATAAACATACAAAGGGCCCAGCCATTTACTGTGACCTACTTTCAGAGATCAGGAGTTGTGATGATGGTGTGTTCGGGTATTCTTTAAATGCTGACCCAAATCTCTATGGAAAGTACTTGAGGCGATGCCTCTGAGATGCTAGTGTATCGGTAGGCCTGGAGTGACAGCAAAGGTCACACTAAGTGTATCTGATTTTTTGTTTAGATACTTCTCGGCGGCCCATTTACAAGGTAAACAAGTCACTCAGTTAACAAGTCACTCAGCTAACTACAACACTCTACTAGGACGGCCAAAAGAGATACGTTGGTGGGGGGGGGGGGGGCGGGGTGTTGTTTTTTTTCAGAAGGCGAGAGCTAGAGAGTTATAAACATAAAATTAAACACATTTGTTTAATCAACTCTACTTGGCTGGAATCTTTCACGCGTCATTTCTCCCACTTCCCATTCTCGGATCAAGTTCAACTTGTGCACAAATAATTCATTGTCGATTACAACACACATCAAGAAATTAAACCAAAGAATGGTCATTAATTGAGAACTATAGGCCAGTAATTGTGCGTTTTTTTCCTTATATACTCTTTGTTTTTACTACATTTTTAAAAAAAAATAGCTAGTACGTTTTAATGTCTGATAGACATACGTTATACTATTCAGCCTTTAAGAAGTCAAACGCCAAACTCACTTCCGATCATGCTTATTTATTGAGTTTACAATTAATATTTAGTGCGTAACTCGTGTTCTATGTAGCTCTGAATAAACGTTTGACACATAACAATGAAGTTAGATGGGCTCGCAAAGAACAATATAAATTGAAGTGAATTGGCCACCTCAATTAACAGCCAGGTGCCTTCCTAAAAAAAACATTAAAATCATTATTGGCTGCCTGGTCGAGCGCAATGCGCGCTGGACTGTCGTACGGACTTCTCCGTGGTCCAGGGTTCATACCCTCGTACATCCCTCGTCGTCGTATGGAAGGTTAGGACTGGGAAGTAATTTATCTTCAACTCTGAAGGAACATCCTAAACATTTCAACCATTTTGCAAACATTTTGGTATAACCCGCGAACCAATAGGCTTGAGTTAAAACTTCAATGTTTGTGCTTCAATACAGAGTGCCTTACCTTGGACTGTGACAGGAATGGTGGATGGTCCACTTCTAAACCTTCAGTGTTGAGGGCTGGGGCTGGGAGGATGAAGGTGCTCTTCACTTCGTAGGCCCCTGGTCCAGGAACTCCCTGACAGGACGAGATACAACAACAAGTCAACACACAAATAATAGAGATGCGATAAGTGCGCCTGATATTAGTGCACGTATTTTTTTTTTCGGTATCTTTAGGGCGCCTGACATTGCACCCAGTTCTAATAGGTACCTGACATTAGTTGGAGAAAGTTAAGGCGGTTGGTCGTTGTGCCCTTCCTCCCCCCTCCCCCAGGCATCTGTATCTATGAATCAGATAAACTTAAATTCTACGATATGCTGTTTACGATGGTCCTTTGCACAGAATGGCAGAAATGCTTCCTCAGATGCAAAAAGTGCTCTTTAAGATAAATCAAAGTCATTCTTAAATTGAAGTCTGTCAAAAGTCATTCTCCAACTGAAGTCTGTCAAAAGTCATTCTACAACTGAATTCTGTCAAAAGTCATTCTACAACTGAATTCTGTCAAAAGTCATTCTCCAACTGAATTCTGTCAAAA
>JADKLZ010003886.1:24208269-24224417 GCA_021533235.1 Biomphalaria straminea
CAACTGAAGTCTATCAAAAGTCATTCTCCAACTGAATTCTGTCAAAACGTGTTGACACACTTCTCCCACGACCTGGCCATATATTTACTCCAAGGCTTCTGTTCAAGCTTTCAATTACACAACTTGAATTCGATAACCTTCTGATGTGTATTAGTAAGGATCTAACCACACACTCCGTTGCAAGATTCTTACTAGACTATCTTTATATGTTACCAATGTTTTGTGAGTTGGTCAATGCATTTCAGCGACAGAGCGAGCATGTCCAGTGTCTGTCATGCATAGACTGAAATCTAGTCTATCAGTCTGTCTGTGTCTGTCACGGAAAGACTGAAATCTAGTCTATCAGTTGTGTTGACACTGTGAAATGGTGCTCTCATAAACTTGCCCGGATGTGGACGGGACTTGGTTTATAAACAGTACACGACCAGGAGTAAACACAGAGATAGACGTCGTACACACATGACTCGAGGGAGGCTGAAAGAGTAAGCGATATAACAGGAAAGAAACATAGAGAAAGAAAGAGGGAGAGGGAGAGAGAGAGAAAGAGAGAGAGAGAGAGAGAGAGAGAGAGAGAGAAATAGAATGAATGACCTTAAAATAAATGAAAAGAGAGAAAGACAAAGTGAGACCTTGAAATAGGAGAAAAATAAAAGACCTAAAGATATAAGAGAAAAAAAAAGAGAGGCCAAGAAAGACGTTGAAAAACAAATATAAAATAAGAGAAAAGAAAGAATGAAGTGTTAAGAGTAAAAGAAAAAACAAAAAGGGCACGAGTAAAATGGTGATCTTCTTTTTGAACAAATTAGAGAGAGAGAGAGAGAGAGAGAGAGAGAGAGAGAGAGAGAGAGGAAAGAGAGAGAGAGAGAGAGAGAAGTCATACACACATAGAAAGTTATAGTTAGGACTAAGTACAAGAGAGGCTCCCATGTTATGTAAGTCCGGGATCTCACAACTACTCTAAACGACCAGGCGTCTCACACAGAACAATTAAAACATAAGAAAATATTTAAAAAAAAAAATACCTCCTTTGTGAAGATGTTGAATTTTTGTAAGAGCGATTACCTAATAACTAAAGAATGATAGAAAAAAAATACGTGTTATGCGCGTGTGTAAATCTATTGTGAGTAGTGCCTATATAAAAATCCAGTTTGGTGATGCTAATCCAGGCATGACAACATTAGACAGCAGTCTAGACTAGAATACTGGATGTAGCTATATGTTCTAGAAGATTCTATTCTGGAGATAAAGAGCCAAACTTAAAAGACGCTACGCAACATGTTGCCGAGCGTCCATTTATTTAGTTTACTCTTTAATGAATACATTAGGGAATACCCGCTGACGTGTGTTTAAGAATTTGCAAGCTGATAAGAGGAATAGTAAAAAAAAAAAATCTTGAAAATAAAACAGACTTGTTACTGTCCACTCTCTCCATTCGAGGACTAGATCAGCTCTGACCCTTCAAACGGATCTACAGTCTATTTAAATCTTGAGTCTATTTAGAAGTACAATCTAGTTAATCTTTTCGTATTAATGAACAAAGTGTCACCGTTTAAGTTCAAGGGGAAGTAAAAACATCTAACTTTGTGATTATGGATTGTTTCCCTATTCCACCGAACCAGTTTTAAATTTAGATATAAAGTGAATTATCTTCAACGTTCTAGTCTTATCATTAGACTCGCCACGCACTGAGAGTTTTTAAAGATAACAAGAACCTTGAGTCGGCCGAGTTACTGGTCAAGTAAAAGAACTGACCACCCAGTGGACAGGAATAGACCAATAGGGAGTATCTTGTTAACAAGATCGCGAGAAGGGAAACAGGGGGTGGCCTGAGCCTCACGACCCCCAGATACCATCCCCAGGCACATGTACTATAAGTCTGGACTGGATACAGAACAACTGTTGGGTGGTCTCCCACACACAAGGACATGGTGACATGAAACAATATAGCTTAATGCCTTCAAACACAGCGGAGGAGGGGAGTGCAGTCTTCTGGTAATCCCCAAACTCATATATCAAAAAAATGTTTTATAGGGTCATCTTAAAGTGGCTTTGATGCCATGACCCATAAGTTAGTTAAAATCTAATAATATCTATATCATGTTTAGGAATTACAGCCCTTAGTACTACATAAAAAATATTTATATCATGTTTAGGAATTACAGCCCTTAGTACTACATAAATAATATCTATATCATGTTTAGGAATTACAGCCCTTAGTACTACATAAATAATATCTATATCATGTTTAGGAATTACAGCCCTTAGTACTACATAAATGATATCTATATCATGTTTAGGAATTACCGCCCTCACTTAGACTAACTGTAATTAGCTTTGAATATCTATTTTTTATCAATTATAATCTTTAATATCTTTGAAAAATTCCTTTCAACTAAAAAAAACAACAACACAAATTTGCAGCTAATTGGTTTATGTAAATGGATGCACTTAAGTCTATCTTGCTTTAGCAAGCCATGACATATTCCAATAAGACAGAAAAACAGTGAATTGTTAAATTGTGTAAATGTTTGCTGTGGTGAATGCAGTTTATGCAGTAGCCATTTTATTGTCATGCTTATTACAAGTGTCTCAAAGAACAACAGTATAAATATATTTGTATCTATATATTTGAAGTAAATTTTATTAATATTTTCCTACGCATCTATTTAGTGTCTCTAAATTATACGGGTTTAACTCTTTCTCTCCGTAATTATTTGTCCACGTTTTGAAAGAATTCTTCATTTTGCTCATTTCTTTATCACTATCCTGTTTTAATTGGGCTTCAATAGCTTTGTTGTTTGTTATCAGAAAATGTTGTATTTGGTATAGAATTAAAGGGATATGCATGCTCTTTTCACATAATTCAAAGTCAGTTTTCAAAAATTAAACATTACTTTTATTTAATGAGGTCAAATCAACCATAGTATATATGATTAGGACAGAAATTTTTTAATATGAGATCCCTATAGATTGTCAAATTGATCGAAATAGTTTGAGGGACTCTAAAAAAACCACAATATAGGTTTTTAAAAATGTGGTTAAATTTATCTTTTTATGACTTCATTTCAAAATACATAAATTAACTATACTTCTCTATACCTATAAATCCAAACTCCACTTGCCACTTGACGTGTGTATCATTATATACGGTATGTACACTAAGATGTCAGCATACTTTAAGGTCTGGCTGCTGAAGTCTTTTTCTTTTTTCTTAGTGCGTATTTTATTTTATAAAAGATTTACAAAAATGAAAAACATATCGCTCTCTCTCTCTCTCTGATCAAGTCCTAACTTCTAGTCTCACACGTATAGAAGTGAGGGGCATAGTTCCACATTGAAAGATCTGCCGAGTTTAAAAAGGGTCCTAATATTTTTAGCACTAGATTTAATACTTTGTGCTCAAGCATTCAGGTGTGTGAAGGACTCTGTACATTTTAGACTGTTTATTGTTAATATGAACCAAACATGAAACCACCCAAACTACTTGATCATATTAATACAGTTATAACAATTCTAAAATGAAAGCACAAAATTTGATAAATGTGAAGCGTTCATACAGAGCTAAAAAAATCAAAACAAATCAAAAGAAAAAAAAAAATTATTTTCAAATTCATTCATCAAACGAAGCAACACAAGCTCACAACACAAGCTCACATTTTGCCAAGATGTTACCTTTTTCTCCACTTCTTTCTGCACCAGTTCATGGTATCTGGGAAGTTTGGCTTCAAATTTCATCACTTCCCCTCCTTGGATGTTCAGGTTCTCTGGTTTAGCCGTGTGGTCAGTGAAAGGGTCATAGTCCCCAGGCCCGGGCCCAGACTTGCCGTAAAATTCCATTCTCTTGGATGAAAGTTTCCCAAAGTGAACGCCTTTGTAAGTTTTAGTGGCCGCAGACTCTGGCTGTGTTCAAAAACATTGAGTGGGAACCATTGTAATGACAAAATTTATTATTTTATATCTGACAGACAGAATAAACAGAGGCCAATGTTATATCTGACAGACAAAATACACAGAGGCAAATGTTATATCTGACAGACAAAATACACAGAGGCAAATGTTATATCTGACAGACAAAATACACAGAGGCAAATGTTATATCTGACAGACAAAATACACAGAGGCCAATGTAATATCTGACAGACAGAATGCACAGGCCAATGTTATATCTGACAGACAGAATACACAGACAATGTTATATCTAACAGACAGAATACACACAGGCCAATGTTATGTCAGACTGACAGAAAACACAGAGGCCAATGTTATATCTGACAGACAGAATACACAGACAATGTTATATCAGACAGACAGAATACACAGAGGCCAATGTAATATCTGACAGACAAGGCACAAATAACACAGTCCTATCTTATATCAGACAGACAGAACACAGGATAAACAGGCCAACACTTTATCAGACAGACAAGACACACTATAGCCAAGCCTATATCAGACAAAACGCACTAAACACATACCTAAATCAGACAGAAGACACTAAACACAAGCCTATATCAGAAAGGGCACACTGTACACAGATCTATATCAGACAAACAAAACACTATACACAAGTATAAAGTATACACAGGTATTTATCAGACAGGGCACACTATACACAGGCATTTATCAGACAGGGCACACTATACACAGGCATTTATCAGACGGGACACACTATACACAGGCATTTATCAGACAGGGCACACTATACACAGGTATTTATCAGACAGGACACACTACACACAAGCATTTATCAGACAGGGCAATGCTTTATCAAAAAAAGACAAATAAAAATTCACTTGGATTTCAACGCAAAATGTTGAGCATTTATCAGACAGGGCACACTATACACAGGCATTTTTCAGACAGGGCACTATACACAGGCATTTATCAGACAGGGCATACTATACACAGGCATTTATCAGACAAGACACACTATACACAAGCATTTATCAGACAGGGCAATGCTTGATAAAAAAAAAACAAATAAGAATTCACTTGGCTTTCAACCCAGAATGTTAAGCATTTAAAGTAAGCATTTCAACATTAGACCACCAAACCCTATATTTTCTCGTAATCAATATATGTATGCTTAATTGAGATGGCTTCCTGGTCCAGTGGTATGCGCTATGAAATGTCCCCATGATGGTCCAGAGTTCAAATCTTTCCTGTTTTTATTCCTTACTGCCTTGCAGACAGTTTGGGTTAAAAAAAAAATAATTTTCGTAGCTGAAAAAAATCCTGAATAGTCAAGTTGTATTATAGTTTGTTAATGATTCTTGGAAATTTTATAGCCTGCATTGTTAATGACTTGGAAATGTCCTAAAGGCAGTATCAAGAGAAAGATACACTCACATAGGGAGCGGGTACATATATCAACTTACCAACGCAGGCATGTAATATGCCGGCCCAATAGACGTGTCTTTGACTGGTGGGTCCTGTTTCTTTAGTGTACCATCTTCACATTCCTCATAGCCGTAGGCCTGACCTTGGGTCGGGATAGAGGGGGCCTCTGGTTTGCGATGAAATTTCACTCTTGTAGACTTAATCTATCCGTTAGTTTCAAAACATGTATAATTCAGAGGTGTAATTTGACAATAATAGATTTACTATATTAAAGTATATTGAAATTTTAAAAAGTGCTTTCGATAATCAGATATAAACTATTTAAAAAACAATGAAAAATTTAAACATTTAAAAGTTTACTGTAGATATAGTACTTTTTATACTTCGAAAAAAAAAAAAGTTTAGAGTCGCTATACGAATTTGAATTTACACGAAGAAATGAATCAATGTGGACAATGAATTTTCATTACAATCAATATATCTATAATGACTAGAAGATTTAGTCAATTTAGTTTGAACATTTATATAAACAGTACCATATTCTTTGTTTCATTTATTTTTAATGTTTAAAGGGAAACAACTTCGATAAAATATGTAAACAATTTAGATTCACAAAATTATCTCCCATGATGTATTTTTAAAAATTGTTTTAGAAATTAAAATCTAATAAGTGGCTCATAATAAATATATATATCTATGTTAATGATTATTAATAGCGATGTGCTTGTCGATAGATATACAAATATGAGACAGATATAAACATATAATGCTTCATAATACTTGAGAGAACATGACCCACCAGTTTCCCATCATCCCCCATCACACCGGGGGCTGACCTAGATTTTCTGCCCAACTCAACATATGCATGTGAGGAGTAAGAGCCAGGGCCTGGTGTATCAGAGACAGGATCTGCAAATCTTTTAGACTTATTGGCAAGAGACGAAGCTCCCTGTAAATAAAAGTATATCACTTTTAACATTCAAGTCTACAAGAAGCTGTGATGATAATTTGAAATTTACTGAAGTTAGTACATGATTTATCAGATGTAATCAAATATAATACAAACTTTATCTCAAGTGAATAAAAGATTGATAGGATCATAGCGTATTAGGAAAGCTTGAAGCATGCTAAGCACAAAACAAAAACAATTGGTAAAAATATTTCTAATCGCACAGATTTATTAAATCTATTTCAAACTTAATTACATGACTGATACAAACTAATTGATTCGATTACACTTTGTATAAGCTTTTTTTTTTTAAAAGTATTTTTCTGTGTTTTTCTTGTTTGGAACATCTATCAACTAATTTATTAAATAATTATAATAAATAAAAAAACATATACAAAATATGGAAATGTTGAATTATATTTTGTATTCACTTTTCTAGTTAACTTTATAAGATTTATAAACAATGCTTAATGTTATGAGAGATATTAATGAGTTTAATAATTAATGGCATTTGTAAGTAAATATAAAAAATTAAAACTATTTCAAAGAAGTCAATGTGTATAGTTTGACTTAAAAGCATTTGCTTTTTAATGAAAAAAAATATTTGTTTGGCTTTAACATTCAGCAATTTTTCCTTGCAATAAAAAACAAACAAATATAATATATTCCTGTTTTTGCAATGAACAATAATAATTATCAATATATGAGATTGAGAAATCAAGCAAATCTTTTCATATTTATGTTTCAAAAATCAATTTGATTTAAAGGTATACATTAAATTAACAAGAAAAATTAAACTTCCAGATTCAGACCATATCCTACTGAAAAAAAAATTATGTTGAAGAACTTGTGAAGACACATTAATTGTCTCTATGTAAGGAGACAGACTATTGTCACACTATTAAACCATGCCCCTAGTCACACCTAGTACTATAACCAAAAACAAAATATGGCAATTACCTTGGCTCTCTCCTGAACTGTTGTGTCATAGTGCCCTGGTCCTGGAGCTGCTACTACTTGGTCAGTCACTTTTAAAAATGTTTCTCTGCTGGTCATTGACAAAAAAGGAGCATATCCATCTAGACATCAAAAGAACATTGTTTAACTATGATATTTATATTTACACTGCATACAAAACACATTCATATGTAAATCACTAGTACAACAATATAGGTGAAACTATTACAACTATACTTCTCAACTCGCAAGATGTTTTTAAAAAATAAAGGGAAAAAAGTCTCTTTAGAACATTATTATTTACATAATATTGCTAAATGTAAAATTTAAAACAGTGCATTATTGTTGTTTTTGCTTTTATAGATTCAAATCAGTATTTTAAATTGTAGATAGATTATTATTATAGCTTTTATATAGCGCTACTTTCATGCTTATAGCATGCTCAGAGCGCTTTGGTCCAATCTCATTTGTGGACCGGTGGGGGGGAGGGGGTATCTAGGAATTGGTTTCCCGTGCTGCCTTTTGGGTGCTCAGTAAACACAACTCTGCCCGAGTCGGGTGTCGAGCCTCGAGCCCCCTTCTAGGTAGCCAAGCAAGCCAAGCTCAAGCCGCACTTAGCCTCTCGACCACGCTTCCCAGATATCATTAGATCTTCAGAACAAAGAATTTTCATCTTGTTTTCATCAAGTAGAACAATCATTCAATATCTGAATTTAGTGGATTGTAAGAAACATGAAACTAAAAACAAAATATTGTAATTTGATGTTTAACTGTACAAACAAATATAACCATAAGCCTACCTGTTCTAAGTTTAGATTTCTGAAGTGCAGCTGCATCATAACTGCCAGGACCAATGACGTCTGGAGTGCATCCAACTTTAAAGTTTATATCACGAGGTGCTCTATCATACATTCTTAGTTATAGATCAATTCTATGTAGATTCTATGTGTAGTTGTCCTTGTTAGCTTAGTGCCATGCAGCGATTTCTATTTTTAAAAAAGTAATTCAACATTTGAAAATCATTTACAGCTAAACAAAAGGAATTTTAATTTAGACTCTATTTAAGTATAAGAAACATGTCATCAGTCAACATGCATGACTAGATGCATGAAGTGTAGGACAAAATCATCTTCTTTTTTTTTTGAAGTAATGTCTGTATTTTATAAGATAAGAAGATATTATTTTACACTTTAAGTTTGAAATAGTTTACTTTCACAAAAAATAAATGAATGAACTCTTTATGTTGTTTCTGTTCTATTTATGTGTATGTTTCTGTTGTGTTGTATTTATATGAGAAAACCTTGTAATCACAACAAATTTCCAAACAAAAGGATCAATAAAGAAGTCTTAGTTTAAATAAATAAATAAACAAAACAAGATTCTATAAATAATATTAATAATAATGATAAGCTGTAAAAATTATTTTAATTAAGCTTATTAATAAGCCTACACATAGTACTTAATAATAGTAATACTTTTAATATTAGATCTAGTAATACTTATACTTACTAGATCTAGTAATAGTAATATTTTAATATAATAAATATTTTATTATCATTTATACTAATACTTAATATAATTGTCAATTTTACTAGACTCTACTCTACAATTACTATTAGGCTATTTAGTCTTATACTTTTATAGTCGTATACTAACTTATACTTTATACACATAGTCTTATACTTATACTCTAGTATAACTATAAGTATAGTATAGTAATAGTATCTAAATATTAGTATAGAGTATAGAATATACAGTATATAGATTCAGAATGACTCTACTTATACTAGATCTACTCTGGTAGTCTCTAGTAACTATACTGAGTATACTAGAACTAGACTATAGTAATAGTACTTTAGACTATGAGTATGACTATAGTATAGTGACTATAGTATAGTCTATACTATTATAATTATACTATACTTATAGTACTTATACTATACTTATAGTACTTATACTATACTATGTGTATAATTTTTTTTTTTTATAAAGTATAAGTTAGTATACGACTATAAAAGTATAAGACTAAATAGTCTAATAGTAATTGTAGAGTAGTCTATAGTAGATCTAGATCTAAAGCTTCAAAAAGCTCGATCTAAATATGCCTTTTTTAGGGATCGAGATATTTATTACCATTTATTCAACTGACACGTAAATATAGTATAAGAATAATATTTTAAAACTTTTTAATGAAAAAAATACTATTTACCTGCAACACTGACGTTCACAGACTCTCACTGTAGTTTATTGACCGCCATCTTGGTTACATTGTTGCTATGGTTCTGAACTTCCGCGCAGAAAATAAGATCGATCGCTAGACTTTGTCGTAACATTAGAAAAGCAAGGTCCAAGCATTTTTGGAATTTGACGTTGTTCTAGTAGCTTCGAAACGTATATAGATAGATCTATCTTTAATATCTTATAACACATCAAGATCTGAACAGTTATTAGATCTGTAACTTAACTTGGTGTACATATTATTAACTTCGGTGATAGAGATCTTTTACGACAACCACAATCACAGCTTTGTAAACAATACCACGAAGTTCACGAACATACTAGTCAAGAGGCGGTATTAATTTTATTGTTACAAAACTAAACTAAGGACTAAGGTAAAAGTAAAGCATGTTTATTAGAAGATATATGCTTTATAGTTTAGTCAAATTACAGTTCATCTAGATCTACTATACATAGACTCTAGTAACCTAGTTTAAAAAAGTAGTTAGATCTAGTAATACTAGTAAATAGTAATAGATCTAGATCTACTTACTAAGACTTACTTAGTCTTAGTCAACTTAGTTTTAGTAGTTAGTTTTACAGTTTAGAAAATTAGACTTTTAGTCTTTAGAGTTAGAGTCACAGACAGTGTACTAGACTTTTTGTCTTAGACTTGACTTAGAGTAGACTAGACTTAAAAGTTAGAGTAGAGTCATTAGACTTAGACTTATTTGACTTAGACTGTCACAGTCTAGAGATACAGTTACAGATAGTTCACAAGTAGTACAAGTACAAGTGGGAAAAGTAGATCTAGATCTAGTAGTCGTAGCCGACGTAGAGTGTAGCCTAAGTCTAAGTGTAAGTAACTGTAGCTAAGACTTATCTTAGACTAACTGTAAGTAAGTGTAGAGACCGAGTCTAAATTAGATCTAATCATCTATTGAATTAAAAATAAATTTAATTATGGTAATTCTGCAGGAGTTCAAGGGGCAGCCATCTTTGTTATTGTTTAGACTGTAATCTTATATCTTGTTTTTTTTTCTCAGATTTGTTTTATTTTTATTTTTGTATACCGGAATAAGCTGTGCTGATATTTATTGTAGGCCTACTTAAATTTAGAATCTCTATGAAGTTTTATTTAATAGTTATTTATATTGTTTAGTGATTAGTGGTAGGCCTATTACAAATTATTGAAATAACACTGAAAATTCTAAAATGGGAAACAGCCATTTGAAATTTGACCCACAATTTTTAATAGCAGAGTTGTAGCATATTGCTCTGTAAACACCATACAGGTTGTAATGCTTGATTCCCAACGGGGGAGGTAACAGCACTCCAACCTGATTCCACCTTTTTTTTAGTATAATGAAAAATTCTAATAGGCTTAGATTTACGTTTAAAACAAGTTAATAGAAATTTAAATTGAGTATTAAAAAATACAAACATTTGTTAAAAACAACAAAGATAACATATTAGATCTATACATATAGGGTTAGGGTTAGGGTTAGGGTTAGACTTAAATAGTGGTAAAAAAAACAGAATGATTCAGAATAGATATAGATAGATCGATCATATTTAACGATTTAAAAGAATCAGAACAACAAGAAACGTATTGTATTGACACTAAGTCAAAATTAAAAGAAAAATAGCATTGCTTTGAAAACACAGAAGTAAGTGTGATTTCACAAATGTTAATTCTTGGTATTTTTTAAGACACTATCTTGGGATTTCTTTGGAACTTAAACAATAACAAAATAGCAACAAAGATGGCTGCTCCTTGAACTCCTGCATAATTATCGTTATAATGAATAAACTCTTAGTCTAGTCTTAGACTTAGTGACTTTTTACTTTGACTTAGTCTAAAAGTGAAAGAGTCTAAATAAAGTTGCTTAGATTTAGAACTGTACTCAGAGCTAGAGTAGATAAGCTAGAGCGCTATACCTAGTCTATTCCTAGATTTAGATCTATGAGCAGCGGTTCTTGAACTTCATTGTTCTGCGACCACTTTTTAAGATTCACCTTGACCATAACATTTTTTCTTCCAACTGTTGCTTTTGTTGTTGTTATAAAAAAAGAATTATTATCATAATGTAAATAATTGATATGTATTGCCAAAACTTTATTTTTATTTATGAAACAGTATATGTGGAATTTTATTTTAGAGTATACTTTTGCTTATAGTTAAATTATGAAAACTTAAAAGTGTTATCATTACAACTTACATTCATTGATTATTATTAGCTTATTTATTTGTATGCTTATTCACCATTTTCATGTTGTAAACTATATTGTGTATATATATATGGGACAATTTGAAAGTATGGCCAATGGTCTGAACAGCTGTCAACAATGTTGCTTCAAAAATGTTGTGGATACTATATGCAAAGAAGCCATAATTGGCATCAAGGTTAATCTTGTTTCGATTTCAACAGATCAGGAATTCTTGGGTCAGTCTTAGTAAGATCACAAAAAATGTCATCTGCATCAGGTCTGCCACTGTATTTAAATATTTGAAATCATTCTGATTTAGTTGTTCGGAACATCTATCCTCGAATGACAATCATAGTAAAAAAAAATAATAACAAGCAATGGAAAAACTTTGTGTAATGTAAAGTTTTACACATTGAGATAGGCAAATAAAAATCCACATTTCCGATTGTCTTACTTGACCCTTACAAACTGTAATTTACTCCCGAGTGGTCAAATCCATAAGATTGAGAACCACTGCCTTTGATTGAAAATCTGTGAATTGAGTCTACTCTAAAATTAATATAAAAAAAATAAATTGACTAGCTTTGCGCCCCTTATTTTTAGTCAGGATTTTGTGCCCCTCTTAGTAAGACTAAGGAGACGAGACCCCACAGTTTGAGAAATGCTGCCTTATGTCTATATAGTATATAATATTAGTATAATAACAGATAAAGACACAGTCTTATTAACATCTGACTCACAATGCATAAAAAGGCATTATTTTCTTTGCTAAAAACTAAGATTAAAGACAAATCGATATAGTCCAAATGGTTATAAGGACAGAAAGTTGCTGAAAATAAACATATGGTATCAGCAACAATGAGAAAATAGTCTAAGGTAAAATTGTTAGATTCTCATTGAGTGAAAACAACGCTGATGGCAAACTGTTTCTCTTTTAAGCAATAACACACACACACAAATATTATTTGAAACTAACAATGTGGACTATTTGACTGCCTTGATGTTGAGGTGAGACTACTAGTGATGTTATCAATTATTAAAGAGGAGCACGTCATATCTGATAAAGTAATGTAAAGTTTCCCTTTCCTAGTTTGCCATTTATAGGGCAGATGATATTTAGATCATCTGTTTCTATGGCTAATGATTAACTAGCAGGGTGTCATGTGGCCTGCTCAACGAACAACTACCTTTGCTTTTCCAATTTGAAGTCATGTACCCATTGGAGTTGGGTGAACTCACGGGCATCCTAAAAAATGCCTTAATTCCAATCTCAGACCAGGCCTCAGGTTCATAATCCAAGTGCTTAACTACTCAGCCCTACTACTTCATATCTTAAGGGGCAGATTTTGTTTGTTTGAACTGTTTTCACTTACATTGTGCTCTATTAAGACAATATTCATTTATGAGTTATTAAAAGTAATAATCAATGCGATTGCTATTATTGAAAATCCCATTTTTTTTACATTTAGCTAAGTACTAGTTCATTGACCTTGACATTGACAAGTTCTTTCAAAAATATTTACCTATCACAAGACCCTCTAGTAAAAAAAAAAAAATAATGTTTTCAGGATTTAACACACTGCAAAAAAATATTTCCACTTGAAAACACTTTTCTTCCTCTAAGCCTATTCTTTCTTTTATCTTTCTTTTTTCTTTACAATTTATAGTGCATTTGCTATTCTTTTCTTATCAAGATATATTCATCACTTTGGTGACACTTTACTTAGTTTAGTGAGGTGGGCTATTATATAGATCTAAAATATATGGTGTTCATTATTGTAAGGGATGTAAACTGAAATAGCTTTGCTTTAAGGATTAATTTCTATTTAATATTTTATTTTATACTCCACTAATACATTTAATAAAAGCTTACAAACCATTTGAATTTTCCCATTGTATTGAATATGATTATTAGACCATAACTTACATTCTCTTATTAAAACACTTCTTTTAAATTATTCATTTATTGTGATGAATATTGAAAATGAAAAAGCCATTATCAAGCCAAAAATATGAACCAATCCTGTATAGTAAAAAAAAGTTATTAGCAATAAAGAAAGCAACTTTGTAAATAAGCCAAGCTTAATTAGCCATTACTACAGATATTTTTATCCTGTTGGTGTAGACATATTTTTCTATTTAGCTGTAAATATGTTGACTCTGTTGGCTACACAGGAGGAGGCACTCTTTATTTGTAGTTTCTCCCAGGGGCTTGTTAAGAGAGTTGAATCACCCTGTAGCCTCACCCAATTACAATTAAAATAGCTCCACACATTCAGTGTCCAAGAGGATTTCCTTCCATCATTCATCACTTCATTCACAGAGGTCAAAGATTAGTGCAAGCATTTGGAGTTTGTTCTCACTATATTTCAGGCCTTAGAGAAGAGGAAAATGACTGTGACAGGTGATAAAGAAGTTCACGTTGTCACGGGCGGTGCTGGCTTCCCTGGTTTCTCATTAGGAAAGCAGTTGACAAAGAAAGGTCATCTGGTGCGACTTTTTGATATCAAAGAGCCAGTTTGGGAACTTGAAGATGGAATGGAATTTATAAAGGTAACTAGACATTTATATAAATCAAACTTTACAATTTTAAAGATAACTAGATATTGATGTGACCCACATTATTTGGTTTGCAAAGCTGAGTTTATAAAGGATTTTTTAAACATTTTTTGTTGTTGCTGCTGTTGGAATTATTTACTTGACCTAATTATAAGTTTACATTGTTCCAAAATCTATAGATCTATCACTCTATATTCTTTGCTGTTTAGATGGAAGGCATGAATTATTAAAGCATTCAAGTTAACAACTACTAATCTATTATATTAGAAACTGAAACAAATACTTGAATTGATAGGTTTCAACTGATTCATTCTTCATGCATGAAGAGGATTGCATTCTTACTCTAACATCCTGCTGTACAGTAGCCAAGGTTTCAACTCATGTGATGACAATCCAAAGTGTGTACCACATGACTAAGCAATCACATGTGTATTTTATAATTACAACGAGCCTAAGTTTGGGTATTATTGATGTCAAATATACGATACGGTGAAAACGGTTTTCGTTCTCTAATAGAGATAAATTTAGATATTTTAAAATGTATTTTTAGGGCCTTCCTGTTGTTGGTGCAACAATAAACATACACTATGGTCTCTACCTTTATCTAAGGAACATTTACACCAGGTTTTATCAACATTGGTCAAACAGATGCATATGTATTACTTGCATTCTTATATATTTGATTAATTATTTCTTTTTAAATATATTTTTTGTACATCTCAGTGCACTGTTCTCCAATCTTTATTGTGGACCAAGCAAACAAAACTCTGTTTGAACTCGACCTCCCTGGATAGGTAGCATAGTGGTTTTGCCTCTCAGCCACAGATTCCATTTTGAATGTGATAGAACTCTATTGGTGTATCTACTAAAATAAACCTTTTATCATATGCTAATTAAAAAAATATTTTCAGTTGATCTCAGATCCCATCAGCCATGTGTCAGTTTAAAAAGCCACTGAGTATGAACAAGTAAAAACACTTACCTGGTTAAAGTGAAGAAAATGTTCCACCGTCTGGGGAGAACATCAGATATAAAGCTATTAGAACCTCCATTCTACATTTTATTCTGTTCTATTTACATCCCAATGAGGCCAAGTTAACAATAGGCTGCTTATTCACTGACTACAATAGAAGTAGGTCCTGACTCCCTCCTCTTTGATTCACATTGCTGTCATAGTTTTATTCCACTGTTTCCTGAAAAAAAAATGTATTTAAGTATGTTAAAGAAACAATTGGTTTAAATTTTAAATGTAAATAATGCTTTAAATTTTGCAATATTTTGTATGATTCACTTTGACACATTCTCATCAAGCTGTGAGTCGAAATGAAAGGCTTTATTGTAATTCAAATACATTTTATCATTGCAGACCTTATTCTATGCCACCTTAGTCTATGCTAGTTTTTTTTTAATTGAATTTGAAACCTAGAAACAAAAAGTACATAACTTTGAAAAATTAATTTTTTTTCCCGAGAGACTTACATAATAAAATTATGTGGAGAAATATTCTAAATACATAAATTTGTCTTGCATAATGCTAAATTTTTCTAAATCAAAGAAGAAATCCTTAATGAATAACTGACTGACTCTCCAACTTTCTAAACCTTTGAGTAGATCTAATACTCTCTTTTACAAAGCTTATATCAACTCACTCTGTGTGGTAAAAAGTTTGTACACATTATTTTCCCACTCCAAATCTCAGACTAAGCTGAAATTATTATTATTATTTTATACTTTTTTTCTTTTACCTGCCAACACAAGAATCAATAAAAAAAAACACAACCAATTAGTTAATTAATTATTGGTAATTAATTATTTTGTTTTCTATCTTGAACATGGGAAAGAAATTGTACTTGACCGATGTGGTGATATAAATTAAATTTTCATGCATTTAAGAAACAATCATTACCCCGTCTTC
>JADKLZ010003886.1:24226158-24242491 GCA_021533235.1 Biomphalaria straminea
CCAGTTCATTCAAGGGCTTCTGGGTTATATGTTCATTCATAGGCATGGGTGTTCCCAGTTCATTCAAGGGCCTCGGGGTTATATGTTCATTCATAGGCATGGTTGTTTCCTGTTCATTCACAGGCTATTCAATTCCCTGTTCATTCACTGACAAGTGTGTTATCAGTTAAACTACAGCCCAGGGTGTTATCAGTTCATTCAAATGCCAATATGTTCTCAGTTCAATCACAGGTCATGGTGTTCCCAGTTTTTTCACAGGTCAGGGTGTTCCCAGAGCTCAGCTTGTTACCAGTCTACTCTTCTTCTTATTTTTACCCCTACATCTGTGAAGTAAAGCTTAGTAGACATAAACCTTGAAACAATGTGATATGGTGACCAACTTCAGAGCTGTTGGTCTAAGATCTTGTCTCCCAATGTATATAACAGGATTCTGAGGTTTTAATGATATAGTCCACAAAACTATCCAATTTTATATCTAGAATAATTAGTAAGAAGCTGTCTAAACTGTATTCCTTTTTCCCTCACTTATGTAGTCAATGAAAGATAGCACAATTATTACAATAATTTATTGTTGAAATATTTATATAAAATTTAAATTATATTGAACGGTTTATAAACTTTTAACTTCATTATTATTTTTTTTTTGTTCAGTAATTTTCTATAATTTTAATTCTGAACAAAATTCTAATGCAAATGTGCCTATGTCTTGCCGTCATGTGACTGAGCATCAAGTTGAAGTTTTTTTAGCCTGAGCTTGAGAAAAAAAAATTCTGATAATATCAAACTGAAATCAAGTTAAAATATAAAAACCAAATATAATTATGTTTTTGAAATGTTGTTATCCAATTACTGTGACATTTCTCATTACTTTTCACTAGCACCTTCATGTGCACACACACACACACACAAACAGGCACTGCACAAGTGTCAACATACACACGCTCACACACCCATACACATTTCCATAAATGAAGTTTTTCCCCCTTGTTTGTGTTTTCTTCTGGAAGACTTTCTATTTCCAACACAATCTCCTTGCTGAATTATTTATACGTTCACTTCCTTTTGTTTTACAATATTAATATCTTGTCATTGCTTTTTTTTTTTTTCTTTCTTCTTCTCTGCCTGCATGATTCGATTTCTGTTTGTAAATGTCACCATGGCAACCAAAGTCAACTGCGCAGGTAATTTGCAATGTCTGACCATCTCTGCTCTCTCAGTTGGCATAAGCCAGTTATTATTAATGTCAGAAATATTCTTCTGTCTTGGGAAAGTGTGGCAAGGGAGACTACCATTGTTTTGTTAGACTACCAGCTTTAAATCCCCTTGTCTATCAATTACTTAGCCCCCTAATTTTGTGTTTGTCACTTAATTATCATGTACCAAGCAAAAGAATATATATTCAAGACTATGAAAGATTTTTTTTTTCAAAAGGTTTCAATTGAAATGGATATATTGTGTTGTAGAATGTAGTAATTTATCATAGCATACAGAAGTAGTTTTTGTAAGTAATCTTAAATTAGTTTATAAATTATTGACATGACTGTTAAGCTCTTGAAGTGGTGTTGAAAACGTACACGGTACAAATCTGGGGCTTTAACATTTGGATCTAGATTCAAGAAGTATCAAGTAGCTAAATTAATTGGACAAACATTAACTTGTTTACTATTCCCCCCCCCCCCCCCAGCTATTAAGAAGTTGTAATCTTGTTTCCTGATCGATGGCATTGTCTCATGCACTAGTTGCTATCAGTAACACATTGCTGAGAAACAAGTTTGAAGCTGGTAAAAAGATGTCTTTACACCTGATTGATAATCACTGAAGTGTTGTTTTATTTTTCCTTGTATACTAGTGTCATGGTCCAGTGATTTGTCATGCTAGAATAATTTTTTTTTTAGTAAGACCTACATATTTGAACTACTGGTACTACAGAGTTAAAACTAATTTTAATATCAACATTAGAGAGTTAAACTACTTATAACATGAACACTATAGAGTTAAACTATTTATAACATGAACACTTTAACTTTAAACTATTTATAGCATGAACACTACAGAGTTAAACTATTTATAACATGAACACTACTGAGTTAAACTATTTATAACATGAACACTAGAGTGTACAGGCACTTATGTGGAGAAATAAAAGGATTCATGATTGGATGCTCTGTCATATGTTCATTCAAGTCTGACATAAAAAAAAGACTTCTAATTTTTATGTTTAAGTCATTATTCTAAAGTCTCACAAAGGTTGCTGTATATCCTTGATATGCTGGAGTACCTGAGTCTATTTATGATATTTGTTTGTGCAATGCAAACTACAACAACAAATGAAATGGTATTTAAGAGGATGTGTTTATTTTGTACATGATAGAAAGAATGCTTTTATTCTTCAACTGCTGTTTGCAGAGAGTCAAGGGATGCTTAGCAATTATAGATCAAATGATTTGACTATTTGTATTTTTTTTTTTTATATTGATGGGTCATATTCAACCAACTAACAGTTTAATTAAATATTATAAGATATCACCCCCTCTACTGAAACTCTACACTGGTCTTAAATAGTTCGACTCTGATAATTTTTCTATTGAAATTGCTTTGCTTCACTGTGATATGATAGAGGTGTAATTTACTTATGCAGAAATACAGCAGTAGTCGGCACAAGGAACAATGTACATAATATATACGGGTCCATCTCTACGTCGATTCATGTTCTATTGTGTATCAATACTATTTTTTTTTTGATCATCTAGAGCACTTTGTGTACATGTATGTTTTGGATATATATGTCGATATAGTACATGGATCAGTGTGAATCCTTGGTGTAATCTAATTAAGTCTTAAAAATGGTTTGAGTGTATGTGCTTAAAACATGTTTGCAGATTTTTTTTAAAGGACACATTTTGAAAAGACTACATGTAGCAATCTAAACGTTTGTAGCAAAATACATAGTGGATTTTTTCTAAAACAAAAGTGTAATTCTAAAAAAAAAAAAAATCTATTCGACGTATTTCTTGTCAATAACTACCGCATGATGTAAAAAGTCCTTTACTATTACCTCCCTTTGACACATTTGTTTCTTGACTTTATTTTAAGAGCACCACTTGTAACTATCTGTTATTGAATACGAAATAGAACGTCCCTAAATGTGGTCACTTTAGCTTTTCTTTTAGTTGACGGAAAACTATGTTAATGCCGGAAGAATGTTACCTGACCAGCGTCCATGAATATTTAGGTCATCCCTCTGATCGCTCGTTTATCTTCATTCAGGCCATTAGCCGTTTCTCTGGGCTCCACACCAGGCGCAGTTGACAACAAAGATGTATTGGAGATGGCTTTGGATCTACTCAACGCGGCATCATGAAAGGGATGCGGCGGTGGGGCCTTGTTACGAGAATGTTAGGTGTGCTTCACGGCGCGAAGAACAAAAAAATAAAAATAAAGGAGAGGGGGGGGGGGGGGAGAGACTCGCCATCACTATTCCAGATGCTGTTGAGGTATATGGTTGTAAGCTTGTTTGAAGTGTTAAGAGGAGGGGGAGGGGTCTGTACTCCTTCTCACTTTTTTTATATTTTGACTGATTATTTAAGCACGTGCCCTCCTCTATGTGGTGTCTTTGTTTTACTAAAGGGGGGGAGGGGTAGTTGGTCCGGAAAAAGGGTGTGTGGGGGGGGTGTAACTGACAGTCTGAAACAGACATGCACATGCAGGACAGTTTTTTTGTTTACTTACTTAAAAGAGAGACACTCCCCAATGACTGGTGTTTAGTGATGACTTACATTGGAGCAGTTGACTTTTCAGTAGCTAATGATGGGAACATAGAAGGCGTTTACCTCGCTAATCAATAGGCGTAAACCCCGAAAACCTTGTGGATGGGGATTTTTATGGAGCATATCTTTATTTTGATATTTTTACAGCACATACTACTCTAATGGTGTATTTTTTTTCCTCTGCAAAATACCACTTAATGTTAACTGTTTAGGAAAAGAGAAGGCTTTCAAAGAATGTGCACTATATCGGATTTATATTTCTATTTATTTATTGAACAAGACTACTAACACACATTTTACCATTGGCCCCTTTTCATTCTATACATAAAAACAACAAGAACCATAACTCTGATTGTTCATAACGTTAAAACGTGTAACCAGGGCAAAATTTATTAGAGTCATAAAGCTTTCTCCCTAAAAAGAGTAACAAACTTTTGGGATGCTCCTGTGGTCCTCTGTGCTCGCACATTGCATAGCTCCAAGTGTACATACTAAGGAACTTTCTATAGTTCATGCTGCTGTATCCTACATAATCATTGTTTTCATCAGTATATAAGATTTGTAAATCGTGTTATATAAATGGTATACCATATGTGTTGGAAGCGCAGTGGCTGAGCAGTAAAGCACTTAGCTTCTGAACTGGGTGCCCTTTGTTCGATACCTAGTGAAGAATTTTTAATTTCGGAATCTTTAATGGGTAACAGGCATTATTTGGGAAAAAAGTAAAGGCGGTTGGTCATTGTGCTGGCCACATGACACCCTTGTTAACCGTAAACCACAGAAACAGATGACCATTACATCATCTGCCCTGTAGATCACAAGGTTTGAAAGGGGAAATTTATTTGATTTTTTTTTTTTACATTATACTTTCGTGTACACAAAAATAATTAATTTTAAATATTTTTATTAAACAAAATAATTCACTTTCAGAAGATCAAAAGTAGTGATATTCAGCACTATATATTTTTTTTTAGCTCTAAACGTGACAGGCTAAAAAACTACAAGACAACATAAAACCAATACTCTGAACACAATGCAGAATCATTATCAAAGTATTATCAGTAACGTGTGTGTGGGGGGGTGCATTTGGCAGAGAGCAGTTTAGATATATATGATAATGGCTTATAATAGTGATACTCCAAGTGGTAAATACTAGAGCCAAGTGTATCTATATATTCACAACACGAATTCCCTTCTAAAAAGCACAAAGAATCGCAAAGATACATCATTGTATGTAGCTCTAGATTCTATTTAGCTATTTTTTGTTTTTAATTTCGTCTTGTCATATTTCATTTGTTTTGCCTGACCAGTTTCTTTAGCCCGCTCATGTGGGTTTAATAGACTGAAGGCAATAAGCTCAACATTTAGTACAGCTGTTTAGGCGGATTGTTTTGGTAGAAGTCGCACCGCTCATCCGTGACGGCCTTCTCCTGTTCAAGCAAGATCCGCGGGAGGAGACGAGCGGAAGTATGGCAGAGTTGGATCCCGCGTGCGCAACATGAAATAGTGCGTCCTGCTCCCATGGCCATGGTTTCTCTATCACAACCCTCTCCCCCCCCCGCCTTCCTTTGTGGGCCAGGCAAAGCGCGTGTCCCATGTTTACTTTACTTGGCTGCATATATACCAGCTATCGTTTCAAACTCACACACTCTCGGAACAAAAATCTGGGACGACTGCAAGTTTGGAAAAACAGTCATGAAATGATGAAAACCCAGATTGGGAAAGCTTGGGGCTCAATTTGCTTCCCTGTATGTTTGTCATTCATTATTTTGGCAACAATCTCACTTTGAAATTGGCCGTCCTAGGCGGTGTGATGGTTATGTATGTAAGTCCTGCCCGTCTGGTAATCTCATCTGCCTAGCTGGGCTCTCACACTCTAGACAGGGCATAGATCTCGCCTTTATGCGTAACGCCTGCAGCTGGCTGTGTTCTTTTCAATTAAAGTTATCGCCAAAGGTTTTTTTTTTCCTCCTCTGCTTCTCAAAGCTTTCACTTTTTCATGGTTATGTCCCCTTCCTATCATCCCTCCCTGATCTTCTCCCCATTTTGTAACACATTGTGTGGACTGAGCAGACGTGGAAGTAAATAACAGATATATGCTGGGGTTTTTAACCTACATTGTGTTTAAATTATGAATCACGCAATAATTCGTGGGTTTTACAAATTGATTTGCATATACATGTACGATGTACGGTGATGCACATTGAGGTCTTTATTCTCAACGCATCTATTGATGATTTTATATAAAGAAGGTTTTGGACTTTATAACTTGTCAGGAGATTTACAAATTAAGAACGACCAGTAAAAAGATAAAGGGAACCCAGGTAGTTTTGATAAGGCTTCTATCAACTCACTCTGTCCGGTACTATTTGTGTACACGCTATTTCTCCCACTTCCCATTCTCGGATCAAGTTGAAACTTAACAATTTGTTGTGCCTAGCAAAACATGAAACAACTAAAAAATTAACCAGTTAGTTAATCAACAAGTGGTTGTTAATTCATTTTGTTTTATATAAAAAGGGAACTAAACCTGCATGATTGAGATATATGGTAGTGATTTTGCAGTTCTTCCTCATAGATAAGCTTTGCTTTTTGTATTTAAAAAAGTATTTTTAGCGGCCCCCGAAAGGGGAATAGACGCTATTAGTTTTGTGTGGCCTGTCTGACTGTCTGTGTGTCTGTCTTGTCTGTCTGTCCGTCTATCCGTCCGTCCGTCCCGTTTAAATCTCAGAAAGTAGACGAGAAAATGAAAATCAGACATCACAATAATTTAGATCATTCAAAGTTCTGATGCAACGGCTACTTTTTTCTTTTCTAAAAGCTCAAAATCTTTTATGCAAGCAGTTTTTAAAGAGAAAAGTTATATTACAAAGTAGACCTAATTTAAGACAATTAATGATGTTATGAAATGTATTTTATAACACGTTTATTTATTTTTATTAAATGAGAGTAATACCCATCTTAGAAACAAATACTTGTGTGCTCTACATAGGGGAGACGATCATTTACCTTATATTTAACACAATATGCAAACGGTTGTAGATTTCAATTTTTTTTTCAAATTTTATATGTTAAGTTATGTAACTTATGTTATACAAAGTACTATATTTACACACAAACAATGTTTATTAATTTTTAAAGAGGAAAAAATATATTTAGTACCGGTATGCATTATAAGTTGGACGTAATTTAAGATAATTAATAAAGTTATAAACTGCATTTTCTGCCGGATTTTAATTTGTATACTCTATCGCAAAAATATTTTTACACTATTAACTCTCACATATTCTTTGATCCGCTGGACCGCTGGGGCATTAAATGAGATCTGTCAACCTTCTTTCTTCATTCTTATCTGTCATTTGTCTTTGATATAATTTCATTCGGATGTTGTTTTTTTTCTGAAAATATTAAAGCCTGCCTGGGGGGGACCACTTCGGGGGTGGGGGCGATTTTGAGTTTGTGTTTCCACACAAACTGTCTTTGTAACCTTGTTTAATATTTTGCTTATTGTTTTTGTTTTTGTTTATTTTGAAGTAGTACTGTGATAGTTTTGCGCAAGATGGATGAGAATACTGGGGAGAGAGAACCTAATGAAGGAATATGCTTGGAAATTTGGCGGGCCCACCGAGATGGCTGCAACACGTCATTGGAAGCAGACGTCACTGGTGAGGTGACATAGCGCTTAACTGCAACCATCTGCTGGTAGTACTTTGTAGCCGGATGCTGTACTCGCTCGCACACACGCACATGTACATTGTCACGACCTTTTTGTCCTACAGCTTTCGTACATGGGTGTTTGTGTACGGGTTTGTCGCAAGAGGTCTCATCAGACTTGTACATCTAGCATTTTTCTAGCGCAAGGGATTGAGTTATCTGTTCCAGTACAAGGTGTACAGACGCTGAGCTCCTTGCTCTGCTGAAACTGATCACGTCTGCTGGCTCCAAAGTGACATGCGAGTCGGGATTGTTGGTAGTGTCTGATTACGTCTGCTACACGTTGGCAGACGTTAACTTTGCAGACTGGGTGACACTTTGACATTTCGTTGTGTTTATAAACGCAGATCTTGTGCCACCCAGATGGTTGTTATTGTTTTTTGTTTTGACTTTAAGATGTTTTATTTGTACTGCCCCAGCCTTTTTTTTGTGTGTGTGTCCTTTACATACTCCGAAGATTTGTGTAGACATAATTTGGAACAATAAAAATTATGTGATAATTAAACAGCCAAATGGAATTTTAAAACTAATCGTTCCCCTTTTAAACCTTGCGATGTATAGGGCAGATAATGTAAAATGTTAAGGTCATCTGTTTCTACTGCGGACGGTTAACGATGGTGTCATGTGGCCAGAGCAACGACTAACCGCCTTTACTTTATCCAGCTAATATTAGGTGCCCATTGGAAATTCTGAATCCCAGTCGTCACCGAGAGTCAAATACTAGATCCCTCGCTTTGTCAGCATCAATCTTTATACAATAAAACAGAAGGCTGCTACCTTTATATGTTTCGACGTTCATAGAAATTTAGTTTTCTAGTTTAACCCTTTGGTCATAGGCTACACCTGAATGGCGGTGATGGACAGGCGATTCTTAACCCTATTAGCCTTTTATAATATGTCAAGTTTCTGGTATTTTAGTTATTTTAACCTCACAGGGGGTGGGGGGAGTGGGTCTATTGCATCGCTCACTAAGAATCACTGACCGTACAAGCAGTGTAGTGACATGAGTGTTCTGTTGATGTGATGGTGGTCTCGATGGGAATGGGTTTGGTCACATGGTGTGAGATCTCAAGATAGTAAGACATAGCCCACGATATTTGCATGTTTCTAGTACTTAGTCTTGATTAGTGTGCTGCCCAGTTCTTGTAGAGTTGAGTTTGAATCGAGACTTTGTAAATAGCATAAAGTATCTGATTGTGTATCTGCTTGTGGATCTGATTGTTTGGATGTAGAACTAAAACAAAGAACTTGGATGCACACATCGACACCAAGCATTAGAGAACTTATAAATGGTTGTTGGGATGGCCACACAGTGCCGTTGTTACATTTGTAAGATGAGAAACTAGCACTTGATGGATCACGTGAGAAGTCATTGCTGGTGCAGGTTTTAGTCCTGTTTTACAAAGTTTCGGATTGGGCATTGAACTTTGAACTAAATAGAATTAGATGACCAGGCTCTGGACCAGATATTAACTTACCAATCTTAAATCCCCGCAGATCAAATATTTTCATAACAAATTATCGATTGAATATATTTTATTTAAATGTTTACCTTTCTCTCCCTTCCCCATGTTAACTCACACTCCCAGGAGGCTAGCATCAAGAGGAGAAAAAAAATGGTAAGTCGTTAATGTCCTGGCTAGAGAGGGGGAGTAGGGACCAGCTATTTCCATTAGGCCGCCCGTTGACTTAATGTGCAAGTGATACACCGTCGTTAGTGAAAGTCTATTGCATTGTGGAGGCTGCACTTGATCTTAGGCCTCAGGATGCTGCTCATCAAAGAGTCGTCACCCTGCTATTTCTTTTCAATTAGTTCCAATGTGAATGTTTGTCAATGGAGGACCTCTCGCCCCTGTTTTGTTTTTTAATGATTTTTTTTTCTTTTAACGTATATTTTCTGTTCCACCCTTTCTTCTTTGATTGGCTGGAAAATAAAATGGTTGGCAAGATTCGGTTAACGAGTTAGAAACTAGGTCAGTGTTTTTGGAAAACTTGTGCATCAGGAGTATTTGCCATTAGTTGTTTCTTTTTCACACTACTAATCAATTCATTGATGAACTAATATAAGTTATTGTTTTCCTTCTATAAAAAAAAATGACTCTGTTCTGCCTTATTGACAGCGGATCCACACATTCATTAACCTATAAAATCTAAGTAAGTTAATTAATTGTCCATTAATCCCAAAGAACTCCATCCTGGCCACCTTTTTGAGAAGAGACTTACTAGCAGACGTCAAAGTAATTTTGTTGCAGACGACAAAGTAACTTAAGCTCATCGGAAAGAGTGCTTTCTTTTTTCTTACCTCCGCGATGTAACTCTTCATTCTTTGCTTCCCTTTGTTGAAGTCGAGAGAAACACGCGCGAGGCTGAGCCAGGGTTAAGAGGCGTGACCTTTCTGAGTCCAGGAGCGGAGACTTGAATAGGTAAGAGATTAAACGTAATGAAGACCTTCCCATTCTTCTTTTTTTTTCTTCCTGATGTTCCCTCTTGAAAGAGTTACTCTCTAAACCCTTGGGCTAAATACTATGGAACTTGGCCAGCTTATTGTACGAACGTCTTTCTTTGTTGTACACACACACACGAACAAACCTACTGTACATTTGTGACTTTCACTTGAAGTCCAGCTGCTCAAACCTACACCCCACATCTACATAGTTTATCTTGCCTTGTGTGCATTCGATTCGATCTACATATTTTGTGTCACGGATTTTGTCGAATAGATATGCCCGAAAATTCAGCTTTTTATTGTACACGTAGGCCTACAATGATGCAAAAAAAAAATTAAATCGATGATGAGTATCTTTTACTTATGCTAAAAGCCCAAACCAACCGTGGGTCTCCATTGCTAATGCCAAAAAAAAACGAATCAATGATGGATACCCTTTACTAACATTAAAAACCAAAACTTATGTTTTTTTTCATCGACTATACTATAATTCTACACTTATCTTTTGATCCAATTCTGCTATTTGCGATGCCACCAGAATGCAGTCAAGAAATTGATCCGTTGGCTTGCTTGTCATTAATGTTGACATCCTTTGGACTTTATGCCATCTTATGTAATCGAAGCACATAGCTATTTACACTCGCGTTTTGTTTTGATTGTCAATAACTCCCGTGTGGCCCACATTGCAGTGTACGCCTCTTTGTTTTTGATCCCCCAAAGAGCGACTGATTGTTCTTGTCGTGCTGTGGAAGCCAACAATCTGTCTTTCTCTTTCGGTCGTTTGTATTGAAGATTTTCAAAGGGATTATTAACACTGGCAGATTGAAGGTTCGAGCAACAAACAGTAAAACATGTGGCAGTCAGCTGAGTTGGCCCACCAACCTAAACCAAGGTAAACGGCGCCCTTACTCCCCCCACACACACCCTTTCCTTTAAGCCATCATTGAATTATTTACCTTATATTCTTCTGTCTCTCCCCTCCCCCCTCTCTTCTACCAGCAGCACCATCTTGTCCCTCTGCCTTTCAGATTTGACATTCTAGTCACGTGCCGGTCACGTGGTGTACAGTTGAGCCAATGAGTTTGACTTGTTTGATCATCGCAGACGGGAGTTTGATTGATTGGGATTGGTCTTGTTATCTGAAGTCCTAGAGATATTCAAACTTGACTCTTATGTATAGGAGAATGAGAGGAGATGTGTTTTTTTTTTGTTCGTTTCTGACAGTTTTCTATTTTACTTGCTTGAGCTTAAGACTATAGTTTCTATTGATAGCTCTAACGTCTCTTTTATTTTTACAAAACTTTTAATGAACTGAATCTTTTGTCTTTCTATGTGGTACAAACCTGGTACACTTTATGTCTCACACTTCCTAATCTCGGATCTAGATGAAACTTAGCACAATTATTTATTGTCGAAGACAACACAATAATCAATAAAAACAAAATAACCATTTTTTTTTTTAAATTAAATACTGGTAAGTTTTAAAGTTTTTTTATAATAAAGGGAGATAAATCATGTAGCATTGAGAGATATTCTAGTAATTGCGGTTCTTGCTCTTGCATAAGCTTTCTTTGTTTTGTTTTTTTTTAAGTATTTTGCTTATATTCTCATTATTATTCAGTAATATTTCTTTTATTAGCCTTGTAATACAGACAACAAAACAAGATGATGACTTCCGAGAGCTCTTTTGTCCTGATTCAGTGTTTTACAAAACATACTTAACCAGAGGCAAACGATTTTTTAAATCACATTTGTTGAGATTATTCATTGTTTATCATGCACAGAATAAAATAAGTTATAATCTCAAGACGAATTAATCCAATTTCATCCATGTATGCAATCTTCACAGTGTTTAGTTCTTGTTTTACGCTGTTTATTGGCTTAGATTGGTTTATGTTGTGTTGCGTTCAATATCTGTGTGAAATGAAATCAATTTCTAACACTGGATGTGTCACTGGTCTACAGTTGTGTACACGAACGTATAAGATTTGTTCACACTTGAGAGATAAAGTTTGTGAGGCTGGTATAAAGTTTGTGAGGCTGCTATAAAGTTTGTAAGGCTGCTATAATGTTGTGAATGAAAACCAGTCGTTGATTGAAATACTTTGGGATGGTCTTAGTTCTAAAAGGTCTTTTGGGCTTGCCATTCATGAGTGTGTTAATGGGGTGGCGGGGAGGAAGACGGATAGCGTTATACTGCTCACACTACACACAAAGTGACCAAGTCGACGGGCTAACACCATCCCACGTGCAACACTTTAGATTGAACTTCGTTGGTCAAGGAGAAACTAAAATTCGACTTTTTTGGTAACGTTGAGGTACATTCAGAGTCTGTTCTTTGAGGCTTTTTAATATTTTTTTTTATTTCGAGAAATCTCTCGAGCCATGCCATAGAACACACTGTCATAAGGGAGACATCTTTGGGATGTGAGAAACCTTAGGATTGGGACGAATGTGCGATTTTCACTTTTGACATCCCTTTACCTCCTGCGGCGCCCAGATCGTGTTTATCGAACACTTCTGTAATAATCGCAAATCTTTTAACATCAACAATATTCACGAGTAATCGTATTTAAGATGGTACACCACTGCAATTCTGTCACTCTTTTGTTTACACTTTATAACAAATATATTTAAATATTTTGTTTAAAAAGTAAAGTTCCTTTTTCAGACCTTGCGATCTATAGGGCAGATGAAGTTTTAAGGTCATGTTTCTTTGGTCAACGTTTAAGGAGCATGGTGTCATATGGCCATGACAACGACCAACCGCCTAAAGTTAGGTACCTATTGGGTGGACTCAATGCCGCCCTAAAAATCCTTCACTGAGATTCGAACTCAGGACCCCATGTTCGAAGTCCGAGAGCTTAACCACGCCCCCTACTAAATAAAACAAACATGTAAATCTGTTCTCTACCTCGTCCCCCCCCCCCCAGTGTAGTGATGTATGTGAGGATAGATCATCTCGAAGTCTCTCACATTAAGTATCTTAGACTATGGAGAAGCTTTAAAAAAATATATGTATTTCCATGTTCTTGCAGTGACGCTCTTAATCCAATCTCACTATAGGAATGAAATCACTATGGAAGGAGGAGGGGGGGAGGTGGCTGTGGGTAATATATCATTCAAACAAAAACATTGATCGCAGGGAGAAATCTTGCACATTTCTTGAATACATTTTGTGTTTCCAGCACTCACCCTCCACTTGACAGAGGTGACTAGAGGAGGAGAGGGGGGGGGAAATGAAAAGAAGCAATAAGTTAAATGCAGGGATCTCTTCATTAGTGGACAACTCTGGGAAAGGTTAGACGTCAAGAGGAAGCGACCTTTTTTTTTTTTCTTTTACGTTTCCCCCGCCCCTTTTTTTTTCCCACTTCCGATCTAGTAAAATTCCAGTGCTGCCAGGGCACTTCTTCCCAAGTACTATGGATTCACAACAGTGCTTACAGATAAGGAAAGGCGAGGGGTTAAAAGGGCGCATTAGCTATTTTATTTGGTTACTTCCCTTTTAATCTAAATCCATTGGTGTCTCCCTTTGCTTGTTGCTAATCTATTGTTCCAAATTATTAATTATGGATGAAAATACACGAATAAAAAAAAACACAAGACAGTTAATTAATCAGTTATTCGGAATTAATTAATTTTGTTTATTTAGAAAATTTACAGTAGAACGAATTAATTAATTAATTTTGTTTAATATAGAACATTAACTAAGCTAAGGGGAGATCAGCCTTGTACTAATAAAATAGTAGGATCTATCGTTTATTTCAAAGTAATCCCTGTCTTACTTTATACATAATATGCAACTTTACGTAAATTATATTCCCGAACGTACGAACGCAAAGACAAACAAAAAAAGCATCTGCCAACACAGCAACCAAATAAGTAGATATATGTGTTAAAACGTTTGAGACTTATGGAAAATGAGCTAATAGTGACATTGTCTGTTAATTATATCTGATTAGCATATTGTTTTCCCATTCCTAGATTGGCTGAAAGAGAGACTATCTAGATATTAGCTAGTACAAGTTAGTTAGAAATGACTGATCACTGATGTAGTAGATCTTGATCTACATTTGAAAAGTTTCTTGAAATAATGTATTTCATCAGTTTTTACTATATATTCTCATCAAGCGACATCTACTAAGGTCTAGGTCCCTCCCAATATACCCCAGTGATAGAATTGTTCCATTTCTTTTTCTCATACTTTTTTGATTATTAGAGCTATAAATAGTAGGACAACAAGAAATGGGCGGATAACGGGACGGGCAGACGGACTTGTGCCGACAAGGGGGGATAATCATGTAATCATGTAAAATATATCATGGGGTGACTTCCCTTTAATCAAGCAGACGCGTAGGGTTATTTCCCCCTGCTGGAGCTGCATATTATTCCGATATTATTCCAAATACCCAGCTAAACTGTCGTATTTCAAGAGTTGTTTCCCCGTATCCCTTTTTTGCTAAAAATAATATCCTCACATCCTTGAAATTTATTAGCCTTGCGATGAGTGAAATGTCAGCTTCATTAAAATGATGTCTTGCTAAGCAGCTAAAAGAGATGTATTTTCATGGCGTTTGACACACAGGCTCTTATTCACTAACTATGCCGGGTGTTTCGATCCCGATTCATCTTTCAATTCTTACTGATACTTCTAAAACGTCAAAACTCATAAAAGTAGCGCCTATTCAGCACCAACATTTCTACCATATATATGTATACATATGTTCATAGTATTGGCTGGCAGCGACATTTATACCATATGTATATACGCATGTTAATAGTAATAACAACCAGAAATCTAGCACAGCACGAGCTTTACAAAACTGTTGTAACAGTACGACCTTTCCTGTGCTTTGCAAACTGTTGTTATAGTAAGACCTTTCCTGTGCTTTGCAAACTGTTGTAACAGTAAGACATTTCCTACTGATCTGTTTCTTTCCATGATGATCTGGCCATGGTGTTGACTAAACACAATGTAACGATGAAATGGTGGCCAGTTTAGAAACTCAGCTGCCACAGTCCTAACAGTTCCAAAGATATGAAAAATGTGCTCATCTTCGATCACGAAGGAGGAGCTACAATAGTTAGTTATTTAACAAAGTAACATTTCAAAACTAAAACTTCCAAGGGATTGTTGTATTCTTCACAGGTCCAAATGTTGACTAGAACTATTGTGTTGCCTTTCTGTAGAGACGCACTTTAGGTGACTGTTAGAGAACGCACAATTGTGATGACATTAATTCACAGCGAGACTGATGCTTATAGATAAACAGACATTTGAGTCTTTGCTTTCACAAGAGCAACATAATTGTTATAGTGACTGAGACTAGACCGTTCCCGTTCTTCTGGGTTAAAAACTCATACTTGATTTACACCTGTTGATTTACACCTGTTGATTTACACCTGTTGATTTACACCTGTTGATTTACACCTGTTGATTTACACCTGTTGATTTACTTGATTCTATATGTCATGATCTGTAAGTCTGTGAGAACGCAGACTAATTTAACGCGTACAGAAACATTCAATCTTCTGATCATCACAAAATGTACAGACTTAGATTAGGTCTATTGCACTGCACAACAACTAGCAGCATTTACTACCGTATCCAGGGAGCTTGGCCACCAGACCGCCTTTCTTAGTGTTTCTACCAGGACTTGATCCCAAACTCATTACATCGTCCACACGACCCCACTAGTAAACTATCCACCTGTCAGATTGACTATCTGGGTTCTCGAAGCTTACCTGTGTGTGTGTGTTAGTTGGTATTTGTGTATTTGTTGGTGTGTGTGTGTATGTGTGTTAGTTGGTATTTGTGTATTTGTTGGTGTGTGTGTGTGTGTGTTAGTTGGTATTTGTGTATTTCTTGGTGTGTGTGTGTATCTTCCAGATGACTGGTGCTCAGCTTGTTCTGATCACACAACTCATTAATGCGCGGGGCGCAATCTCATCATTTCAACGCCAAAGCGTTTTGTTAGCCCCCCCCTCCGGTGCAGGTGAAGTGGATCTATAACCGATCGATAGTGTATTAGACATGCTTTACCAGCGCGTGTAGCCAGTCCAGCGTGTCTGATTGGGTTCCATTGACCCCGGTTTAAAAAAAAAATCAGATTGGACTTAACTTGGGACATCTTACAATGGCTCATTACATTTGGTGTCAGAACTTGACCTGGAAACGCACTGATTGCTTCTTTAAGACGGTGAGTATTGACTTCTCCTTGGTCTCAGGTTCATCTCGCACATTGGTACGCGGGTACAAAAATACTTTCCATAGTTCTATGCGTCACACCCTATCACAAAATAACTATTTGCAGATTTACGGGCCACATCGTATGACAAAAGTAATTTCAATAGTTCTGCGGGTCACATCCTATCACAAAAGTACTTTCTATAGATCTACGGGTCA
>JADKLZ010003886.1:24254148-24272076 GCA_021533235.1 Biomphalaria straminea
AATAGACGTCTTAGCTTTCTGAACTTGAATAGACGTCTTAGCGTTCTGAACTTCAATAGACGTCTTAGCTTTCTGAACTTGAATAGACGTCTTATCTTTCTGAACATGAATAGATGTCTTAGCTTTCTGAACTTGAATAGACGTCTTAGCGTTCTGAACTTGAATAGACGTCTTAGCTTTCTGAACTGAAATAGACGTCTTATCTTTCTGAACATGAATAGACGTCTTAGCTTTCTGAACTTGAATAGATGTCTTAGTGTTTTGAACTTGAATAGATGTATATATTATTGATTGACTCTATTGCAAACAAGTAGGGCTTGGTCTAGGTCCACCTAGGAAATAAAACTTGGACTTCCCAGGCATCAAGTTTTGACAATTATTTTCTGGCGTTGAGACATTGTGCTTGAGAAACCCATCCAAATATCTGTCCCTCATAGATTTGTTATTTTAGCTGCGAGACTGTCTGAGTGGATGGTCGGACATTAATCCATCATTTGGACAATCCAGTCCAGCCATCCCAAACATTTACAAAGCAATCTTTACTCTGGGACCCTGGTAGTAGATCACTGGTCAACTCCTTGTGTCAATTTAGCGAAGACTATCTAGTCTGTGGTCAATATTTCGTTTCAGAAGGAAGTACCGTTAAGAATTATGAAATCCCCATTCCATCTTTTAAATGTTTTTTTTTATCTTTATAAGGTTTATATCAACTCACTCTGTCGGACTGGTACTCATTATTTCTCATTTTCGGATCACGTTGAAACCTTGCACACTTTTTCACTGTCACTAACAACGCAGGAATCAGTCGAAAAATTGACCAATGTTATCAATTAGTCGTGATTTATTTTGCTTATACATAGATAGTACCTGCTCGGTGGAGATAACCGTTGAGAAGGATAGGTATCTAAAAAACCTTCTATTTTCATTTGTCTTGCTCAGTAGATGTTTGTATTATACAACACAAAAACAAGTCCATCAACCTTTTTTTTTTTTAAATCTAAGTTGTGAAGCCAGAACGGAAACCTTCTTCTAGATACCCGCCCATCCCCCACCCCTTTATGGCCGACCTTAGATAGTCGGACTCAAAGAGAATTTGAATACCCCCCCCCCCCATCAAATAGAAAAAATACTAAATAATGATGGAAAAAATAAAATTGCTCCATTTTTTTCAAACCTTGTGTACTCCAACACTAAGGACAAGTTTCGATATTTCTTCTATTGAAAAATGGAGGCTCTAGGCGGCTAGTTTACTCATACTTAAGGCCGGCCCTACGGCTCCCCCCCCCCCTCAAAAATGGAGGCTCTAGGCGGCTACCTAGTTTACTCATACTTAAGGCCGGCCCTACGGCTCCCCCCCCCCTCGCACAACTGTTCCATGCAAGTGATTGGAACATAGTGCATTGAGCTTTCTAAAAATCATGAAATTTCGCGAAACCAAAAAAAAAAGGTAACATATTTCCAATCGCACAGATTTATTGTTATCTAGATCAGTGCAGAATAAACTACATGATTGATTCAAAATAATGGATTCATTTACACTTAATATAAGAATTTTTTTTTTAAACGTATTTTACAAATAATGTCCATGTTTAATCTTGTCATTCCAACAACGTGGGCTATAAGTGTACCAGGTTGTTGTCAATGTATTGCTCCTTGCTTCAGTTCTCTACCTCCTTCCCCCCCCCCCCCACTCACTTTCGTTGTTACATTCAACTTTGACCCGTCACTTTGAACTTTGAGTGCGTGCTTAAGTTATTTTTAGTTTTTTTTATTGACTCTGGATTGCATGAAACTGGGTCGCTTGTGGAATTAGCTTTTGGAGTGAGCATTTTAATAAGCATATTTTCTGGGATGCAGTAACATATGCATAAAAAGAAAGTTGTCTTTGGAGGAACACTTGCATTTGGAAATAGAGAGAGTGAGAGAGAGGGTTAGGGTTATGCTTAGGAAATAGAGAGAGAGAGAGTATGTGGCAGTAAGTAAACAAAAAAGTGAGCGACTAACCAGTTTTGTTTATGCTTGTGCGAATGTGTGTGTGAGTCCCTGTGTGTCTGTGAAAGCGATGGCAGACGATAGCCTCGAATCTACCAACGGGACTCCTCGTTTCCTTGTGTAATCAGGTCTCCAAGGTGCACGTGGGCTTCAAGCATCTCCCAGGAGCACTTCACCTTTGACCCTGAGACTCAGATGTATGTTTTCTGGGTCTGGCTCGAGCCACATTAGAGATCAACTTTCATTGATCCCACTTTTGGGTTGCTCTCTTTTTTTTTTTTCTCTCACAGATCTGTGTCTGAACATTAATAGTAAGTTTAGGTGAGCAGATAGTGCTGGTTGCGTGTGTCCTAGCTGTCATAGCATTTAATTTTGTGTACTGTTGTACAGGGCTACTATAAACAAAATTTTTAATGTCGTATAAACAAAATAAACAAAACGTTTACTGTCGATATTTCATACAAAATTAATATTAACAAGCATTAGAAAATAGAATATTAAAAAAAGACAAGGCTTGGCTAGGGGAAAGAACCGTTAATTACTGCCACTAATATGAAAATTACAAGATTTAGCTTCCTTTATGCTACATAAAACAATATTTATGAATTAGTACTAAATGATTGATAGGCTTAATGGATGTTGACCAAGTCTTCAAAGCTCTTATCGAGAGGCCTGAAGTTAAAATCACTAAAGTAAGTAGCCCTCTGGAGGAAAAACTATATGGAGACTTACTACTGAGACGCTAAACTCGCTGGTTATAAGTGCACCCACGATGGATGTTAGACTGTAATTGTGTCCGACAGACAAGCAGGCTGACATGCAGAGGTCTTCACAATGGTGTCCGACAGACAAGTAGGATGACATGCAGAGGTCCTCACAGTGGTGTCCGACAGACAAGTAGGCTGACATGCAGAGGTCCTCACAGTGGTGTCCGACAGACAAGTAGGCTGGCAAGCAGAGGTCTTCACAATGGTGTCCGACAGATAAGCAGAGGTCTTCACATGGTGTCCGACAGACAAGCATAAGTCCTCACATGGTAGCTCTGTCTACCTGACTCAATGTTGTACACTATCTACTTCACCAGAGACCAAAATTGTTTACATCACAATTGTTGAGACGTGCCTCTGTGCATCAGGCACAGAAGGATGTCAGAGGCGGCCTTTGGGGGTGGGTGAGGCAACAGCTCCAGCCACCGTGCTTTGGAGAGACCCCGCGATAAAGAGAATCACTCCCGATTGATCTCAGAAAACATGCTTTACTACATTCAAGAAGATCATTAAGACCTATCTGTTCAAAACATGTTTAGATGTGTTTGTCTTTTTTTTTTAATCAGTGCTCTATAAATATAATCTTTTTTTTCTTTTTATCTTTTGTCATCGTCGTATAAATATTCGTAACCCTAATATGACTACCGCCCAGAGCCCTACGCACAGCTAGGGCCGCCTCTGATAATGTCCAGATCGGTTTTCATTTTGTCTTAGTGAAGGCAGACGACTCTAGAACGTGAGACATAAAAGGATGTGTTATTGTAATGAGTTAGATTTTGTAAACATTTTATTACTCAAGTCTACTACATTTATTTCATTTATCACAAGTTGATTTTGTCTTTATTATAAATAATTGTTCACAATCTACTGAAGTCATTTTATAAGTTTATTAGGTAATATATTTTACGTCCACAATGGTTTAGTTATCAACGATCGGTAACAAAATTAAAAAACAAGACATCCTTAGACTTGCAGTTGTGAAAAAAGTTAATAAGCCATTTGTCAGCGATTCCAAAGTGTGAATCAATTAATAAAATTGTCCAATGGCTCCAATCTATTTAAAACATAAAGAACTTTCTACTGGTGTCTACATTTATGAATACGTTTATGTGTGTGTGTCATTAGAACAAGCTGCTTGAGGAATGCTTATGATTTAGATGAGTAAAATTTCTTATACACTTCTATAAGCTCTGTGAACGCTCACACTATCCAAAGTACACATGTCTTGTCTTTCTTCGAGTGTTATAATACATAGGTTAATACCTTATGTTGAGCAGTGGCGTAGCAAGGTACCCGTGGGCCCGGGTTCAAGAATTTGTTGATGGGCCCCCCTCCCCCTACACCAAATAAGACACATATTTTGTGTGACAAAAAATCCAGTAGTTTGTATGTATCAGTATATTTACTAAAAGACTTTTCAATGCAAGTTCAATAACACAGCTGACAGAATCATTGAAAACCGTGTGTAAGTAGGCCTACTGTTTAGCAAAGTAAACCTAATGTGCATGTGGCTGCTTTTGTTGAAACAATAAATGAAGGCTATTCAGTAGCGTTTCTGGGGGGGGGGGGAGTCCAAATTTGAAAATCTCATCAGACCCCCACTGATGGGCCCCCAAATGAGTGTCCGAAATCTGTTTTCCATTTAATATTACGCCTGTATATAATGTCAGGATGTCGAATCGCAACGTGCAGGGTCCCTAAAGGGTTCAAGCCTCTCGGGCCCCCAACTACGCCACTGAGGCTATTATACTGAACGCTCATATTTAAAAACCATCCTTGCCTTAGCAACGTAAGTAGTTTAAGTAAAGTGATATTTTATTACTTAAGAGTATTTTTTCAGTCAATCCTACAGACTTCTGGTTCTCACAAATATGAAATCTTACAAATGATTTTCTGCAATTTCTTTGGGTAGTTCTTCATCGGAGTTCACAAAACAATTTCAGAAAATAATACAAATTTAATAAATGTTTAATTCTCTTTGAGTGCTGTCAACCATGATAGAGAAAAATGGCACAGATTTGGATCTCCCTTAGGTGTTCTGCTAAAATTACATTGCCCAAGTCTACTCGTTTTAAATTGGTGGGTCGGGGTAAGGGGTTGTGTTTTTGTTTTCTTAAAAATTTATTTACATTGTTGTTGTTACTTGTATCACCTAAACCAGGGGTGGGCAACCTTTTTCAACCTAGGGCCGCATTAATGAAATTTGGGGACTAGGCGGGCCGCATATATGTATACATACATATATATATATATATATATATATATATATATATATATATATATATACAGGGCCGGATTAAGCCAATTTGGTGCCCTAGGCACAAACCCACATGGGTGCCCCCTTTGCCCGGACCCCCGATCCTCCACTGACAGCTGGTATGTTCAATATTATTAAAAAAAAACTAACAAAGACAAACGATTATTAACACATATGTTTGTACTACCGTCACTCATATAATACCTACAATAAGGTATTTCTGTATTATAGGATTTTTAGGCGTATTTTCTCTTTTAAATTTATTCTTTTCTATTTTTTTATATTTTTATTTTCTTCTTTTAAATTTAAATTTTCTTTTTTGTAAGCGTTTTTTCTTTTTAATAAAAATAAAATTTTAGTATGAAATACATTTTAAACATAGAAAATTTAATAAATGACACAAAATCCTTTATTTCAACAGCATCCAAACAATTTTTTTCAACGTGGCCGCGACGTGGCGATAATAACTGAGAAAGTCAGAGACAGCACACATTTACATTCTAGGGTTCTTTTTTCTAGATTTACGTTTTGCAAAGTTTTTGAGTACATCATCAAAGTTAATTTTGCGCAACAAGTCCGCTTCAATCATCAGCAGAGACAATGAATCAAGCCTTTCTTGTTTCATTGTTGATCTACTTGGATTTTTTGTACGTTTCAACTGAGAAAAAGAGCGCTTAGTTTAACAGTTCGTGACCATTAATGTTAAAAATATGCGCAAGGCGATTTCTGCATTTGGAAAAGCACACTCGATGTTGTCTCTAACTATTACTTTGTAGAGTTCTGCATGACTGAACGTGTTGTTCTCAGATTTTGATTCACGAAACTTGTGGCGAATATCTGAGTGGAACTGTTGTAGTTCAGTATATAAATTATTGTTCAGATCTTCAGGATAAGCATTAATTAGTGCTTCACAACACTGCAATGTTTGTGGTACATCGACAAAACAAGAAAATTGAACTACTATGTCATTATATACCTGCGCTCGTCTACTCAAATCTGTCTCAAGTTTGTCAACAATCGCGTAGAAAGTAGATATACGAAATTTTTCTCTGGCATTCAGTGAGACCTAAGGGGCATTACCATCAATGACCACTTTCTTTCGTTTACGATTACGGGTCAAAGTTGCCTTATATTCCACACCTGGTGCTAGTTTCTTTGAGCTTCTTTAAATCTTTCAAATTCATTCCTAGATTCATGCAAGTGATCTGCTAGTGAGGAATACAAATCAGCACACGTTTTCAAATTCACATGCTCATTTTGTAGAACTTGACTGACCCTATGAAAATGTTGTAACACTTCTTCCCAAAAGACAAGCATGAAAGCAAATTCTAATTCTTGCATCTTCTTTGCAACGTTTTCTGCTTCTCTTCTGGTGTCCCCCTTCTGTTACTGGTCTTCTTGTAAACATTCTAATGCTTCTGAGGATGAGACTTTACAATAGCTTCAGTTGCAACAGCATGTGCCTCCCATCTGGTATCGAAAAGGGGCTTTACAGGCGTTTCATTCAAAAGGCATCTTTTCAGAATCTTCCATCTGTTGGTTGAAGCTGAGAAAAAAGTATAGATCAGTTGCACTGAATGGAAGATGTTTACTGCCTCTAAACAAAAGTCAACGGCACTTCTGCCTACCAGATTTAGTGAATATGCAGCACCACTGGCGGATCCAGGGGGTTGGCGGTAGGGGCGATCGCCCCCCCACTCGGCCGACCCCCCCCCCGAAGGGGGGGGGCGGACGAATTTTAGTATAGAATTCACACTATTGGTATATGAATTTGTTACTTATGTGAATAATATATACTAATTATTTTATATTTCTACATATTTTTAGATTATTTCGCCCCCCCCCTCTAGTATGTTGTCCGATATGGTGGGGTCGGGAGGGGGCGGTGGCATCAATTTCGCCCCCCCCCCAAGCTTTCGAGTGGGGGGGGGGGCGGTCAAATTTCAGATGGGGGGGCGGACGAATTTTAGTTTACAATTCACACAATTGATATACGAACTTATTACTTGTGTTAATAATATATACTGATTATTTATATTTCTACATATTCTTAGATTATTTTGCTCCCCCCCTTTTAGTATGATGGCCGATATGGTGAGGTCGGGAAGTTTGTAAAAAAGGCTTTATCCTCGGGGCTTTGCCCCGAAATCTACTGATATATAATTAGCTTTAGACGTCAGGATAATGCCTTTCTGCACTGACAAATGCAAAAAACGCTTTTGGCGTCGGGGCTTCGCCCCGAAATCTACTGATGGATAATGAGCTGTAGATGTCAGGAGAATTCGTTTCTGCAGTGAAAAAAATGCAAGAAAACGCTTCCAGCGTCGGGGCTTCGCCCCGAATCTACTGATGAATAATGAGCTGTATATGTCAGGAGAATGCGTTTTTTTCAGTGACGAATGCAAGAAAACGCTTTTGGCGTCGGGGCTAAGCCCCGAACCCCATTGATAAATAATGAGTTGTAGTTGTCAGAAGAATGCGTTTACGCAGTGAAGTTTGCAAAAAAAAAGCTTTGGCCTCGGGGCTTCGCCCCGAAATCTACTGATAAATAATTAGCTTTAGATGTCAGGATAATGCCTTTCTGCACTGACGAATGCAAAAAACGCTTTTGGCGTCGGGGCTTCGCCCCGAAATCTACTGATGGATAATGAGCTGTAGATGTCAGGAGAATGCGTTTCTGCAGTGATGAATGAAAAAAACGTTTTTGGCGTCGGGGCTTCGCCCCGAAATCTACTGATGGATATTGAGCTGTATATATCATGAGAATGCCTTTCTGCAGTGAAAAATACGCAAGAAAACGCTTCTAGAGTCGGGGCTTCGCCCCGAATCACACTGGCGAAGCTTACAGCCCTCCCTCAGTCCCTCAGCTTGCCTAAACATGACTGTTTTTTGTTTTCTTTTTTTTCCACGAAGGTTAAAAAACACTTCTTTTTGTTGTTATATATATAAATAATATTTTGTTTATGCATAGGGTTAGGGTTTACTGGGCGTTAGGGTTAGGGTTTGGAAAAAAATCGCCCCCCCCCCCCACTCCAAAGTTCTGGATCCGCCAGTGTGCAGCACAGGGTATGTATATAGCAAACTCATTTTCCTCTAGAATTCTTTTCTGCATGCCATTGTAGCACCCAGACATATTAGCAGCATTGTCGTATGACTGACCTCTGCATTTCGAAAAATCAATATTGCAAACTTCACGTAAGTACTGCAACACATGCTTAGCCATACTTTGACCTGTGTGACTTTGCAGCTCCAAGAAAGTCAAAAAGCGCTAAATGGGCTCTCCATCTAACACATATCGAAGAACAACGCTTAACTGATCTATATGTGAAATATGTTGAGTCTACTGACAAGCTGAAATAACCGGAAGCCTTTACTTCCTCTAAAATTACTTCATGAACTTTTTGGGACATAATTTCAATCAGTTCTTCACATATTGTTTTGGATAAATAAGAAGAATTTCCTTTTCCAGAATTTCCATATTTCGCAATGTATGGTGCTAATAATGGATCAAACTGACTGACCAACTCCAGCAACCCTAGATAATTTCCATTTTGTAAAGATCAAAATTTTTCATTTGTCGCTCTAAAAGCCAGACCACGCTCAGCTATTGTAGGCCTACAAATAACCGTTACTGCTCGCCTCAAAATATGTTCCCATTAACTGTACTCCTCATTAATGTGCTCTTCTAGCTTTTGTAGTAGACCCGAGCCTTGTCGACGAGTTAGGTATATTAACATGCAGTTTTTATGAGTAGCGCTTTGTTCATGATTATCAACTTGAATGTTATTTTTCCAGTCACTGAACCCATTTTTATCAGCCAAACTTGTGGAACCTTTAAACGCAAAAAGTTTACAAACAAAACAGTACACAAATCCTGTGGATGGTGAATACAATAACCATTCTCTCCTGTACTGCTCATCATTTGCTTTTGTGCCATAGAAGAGTTTTTGAGAACAATATCTTGTTTTTATTTTGATTTATCAAAGGGACCATTATGATGCTGACAGTTAGTGGGCTCAGTAAGCAGCAGCATCAACCGAGAAGTCAATCCACAGTCCTGGATCTACCACTTGATTTATTTTATATTCTCTATCTTTATCATCATCTTCAGCACACTGAAGTGGGTCACCACAAATTTCATTTTCAAGCACTAATGCAGTGTCTGGATTTGCAGAACAGCCTATAGTAGACTTATCAAGAGGGTTTATAGTGTCAGTAAAATCCTGTTCCACCTGTTGCTTAACTGAAACTAAATAAATTGTTAATTTCCTGCTCTTAGCTTCTACAACTGAAACAGTATGCGCTTTTTGTTTAGCTAGTTTTCTCTTTTGGATTGGATGGGGATAATTTACCCACAGGTTGTGGAATCAAAGTTAAATAATGTGCGATTCAATATTACATTTGCGTTTGCTAATGTCATGTCGATTTGGCGCGGCTACCGGGACAATATACACATTTTTCTTGCGGACTTGTGGTGCCCCCCAAACGCTTGGTGCCCTAGGCACGTGCCTTGTTTGCCTAATGGTTAATCCAGGCCTGTATATATATATATATATATATATATATATATATATATATATGCTTCGTTTGAAAAGATTTAGATGCACATACATTTCATGTGCATACAACAAATTACAATGCTTCCGATGATAAACACGAACTCTGTCTTCAACTCTTCATTAGAAATATTAGGAAAGGGTCACAGTCAATGTCCACCAAGGAACCTAACAATTTCTTCCTTGAAATTCCATATTGATCTAATGATTGGCCAGCGAATACTGCTGTGTTACCGAACATCAGAATGTTTTAATTCCAAATCTTCACATACTTTTCGGAACTGCCAGTCAGGACCGGCCTTGGATAATTGGAGGCCATAAGCGAAAAATGACTTTGGTGGCTCCGAATAATATAAGAATGTACAAAATAAAGGAGAAAAGCTAAAATTATGTAATTTATTAAAGACCTAGTGTACTTCGAACAATAACATTGAGGAGAAGTTTTGCTATTCATTTTCTGTAATATTAAACTGTGGTCATTAATCGAGCCCATTAACAATCTTGGACATTAGCAACTGCATACTTTGACTATGCTTAGTACGACCCCCGTGTGTGTAATATTTGTTTGGTTCAATGTCTCCACCAATATACTTTGAATTTAATGTAGCTTTTTTAAAGCTTTCCAGTTACTAGTTAATGGTTGGAATATTTTCTTTATTTTATTAAAAAGGTTGTTTTTCTCAGTCAAAGCTCCATCAGTTGTTACCCTTGCCATCGTGTACAAGCCAACCCAATTCTTTCAACACAGTTCTCCCATAGCATTGAATAAATACTGGCCAGGGTCTATGTCTTTTACTGAATTTATATAGTATTGTTATTAAATATAATCTTCTTTTTTTAAAAACTCTTTAGAACGACTTTCGGGGACAATGTTTCTTTGGCCTCTTTATTACAAGTAATAACAATCAAAATTTTCAATAATTTCTATAGATATTTATAATGATTTATTTAGGTTCTTGCATTAAAAGTTACAATTATCATTTACATACAGTACAGTAGGCCTATTTACATACAGGACACATACCAGACGACAAAGCAGCCATTTAAATAAGTGACACTATCCAACGATAAATGTAATTATCGCTATATCTTAAAAATGTGTGTCAGACCTTTAAACCTCCTCCCCAATGCAGTCAAAATAAGTAGCTGAAAAGTCAACATCTTAAATGTTTCCCAAAGTAACAAACAGAATATGACGTTTCGTTTTCTTGTTTAATACCTATTTTAAGTGTAAATCTAGAGTTCTGGTATTGGAAAAAAAATATTCTTACTTTAAAACAAAGCAGAAAAAATAGGTACTACTATCAACGGCTTAATTAACATAGATGGAAAAAACAAAAGAAAGAAGGAAGTATGCGACCCAAATGTCAAAACCAACGCACAATCACCACTTTACAATAAACTTGATGAAAGCAGTTCCTTACAATGACTCCAACTCACAATACAGAAAAACGAGTTAATGTTATATGTTAATATAAAGTTTCAGATAACGTTTAGGATTTTTTAAGGAAACTTTTTATTTTTTTTTAACCATTTTGTTTTACAAAATTGCAGTGTAGGACAGGCCACAATTGTTAATTAGTTATGGGACCAGGCGATATGAAACCACTACGCGCCATGTAGTGTCGTATTAACAGAAAAGAAGAGAATTAAGCTATTTGAGATATGGGGCCCATATAAGTAAAGATATTGTATGTAACTACTAAGTATTTTATGGAGGCCCTAAGCCAGAGCTTATGTGGCATAGAGGGGCCCTGGAACCATGGTTGTTAATATGTTTCATCATCGGGTGTGGGCCCCTAAATGGTCGTGGGCCCGGGTTCATTGAACCCCTTCGCGCCATGGATGCGACGCCACTGATGTTGAGCATATGGAGTATCATTTGTGTGTTTAATGTCGTAGTTGTTTAAAAACAAGTCATCCTACGGAGTGGGCTACCGAGAAACATAACTTTCTTGGACCGGTTCATTAACTGTCCATCTAGTAATGTTCATGCCTGTAAAACCGAATTGTTCAAACATAGCTTTGAAGCAGATTAATTCTTCTTAAAGACAAGGGCCGTTATCTAACTAGGCAATTTCTGCCTTATTCCCCTTTACCATCAATTTATATTTTTAAAAAAAATAGAAAAAACTCTGCAGACTCCATGCTTTTCTTTGTATTCAGCTTATAGCCAGGGCAAAGGATGGGCACATTTTAAACTTAAATCAATAACTATTCTTTATAACTCCACAGCAGCTATTTTCAGCCATTTCCTAATATTAATCATGATTTATTTCTTCAGATATATCTGTAGTTGAAAATCACTTCTGTAGATCAGCTATGAGAGTTCAGTTGTCCAAACACTTCTTTGTCCTGAATTCATGTTAACCTGGGATTACAATCAAAGTTAATCGCAGCTAATGGCGGCACTGCCTGACGGACCATCATTAAGCGAGCTCGTTTATGCATGCAGTAATTAGAAGCTTCTCAAACACGTGGCTTGTCCTGCTCAATTACTGAAACACCGTTAGGACACACTTCCCAACCTTACGCCTATGGATAAACCTGGTCAGTCTGTCCCACTGGCAGACACGCGCCAGCAACTCTATTGTTTCTCGTTCCCATGATGCAAAGTATTTAATCGTCTGGAAACAATCTGACTTTTTTTTTTCAGTGCGAAACCAAAAATACAATTAGAACCATTGAGCAGCCCAAAATATCATAAAAATATATGTATTAATAGAATTCTTATGATCGTGTCGGCTTTATTTTGATCTGGCTAGCCATTTATTAGCTGCAATTTTCTCCCTAAGCCAATGATGGACTGTTTATTTTATGCCAGATTGCGCTGTCAATAAAAGCTCAACATAAATAGACATGTCTACGTGTCGCTCTAGTCACTATTTCTGTAGTCTGTGTAGCAAAGGTTATCGTTCTGAATGTCTACTCCTGTAGTTTATATTCATATATTTTTTGTAGACTAAATTCTGTTACCGTAGACTAAATGTAATACTTATACTAAGTCTTTGATAGTAGACTAAATGTAATACTTATACTAAGTCTGTTGCTGTAGACTAAATGTAATACATATACTAAGTCTGTGATAGTAGACTAAATTTCATACTTATACTAAGTCTGTGAGAATAGACTAAATGTAATACTTATACTAAGTCTGTGAGAATACACTAAATGTAATGCTTGTACTAAGTCTGTGAGAATAGACTAAATGTAATACTTGTACTAAGTCTGTGAGAATACACTAAATGTAATGCTTGTACTAAGTCTGTGAGAATAGACTAAATGTAATACTTGTACTAAGTCTATGAGAATACACTAAATGTAATACTTGTACTAAGTCTGTGAGAATAGACTAAATGTAATACTTGTATTCGTTCTGTACTGTGTAGATTGTCTGAACTAGATCTACTTAGACCAGTGGTCTTCAACCTTTTTTAACCCACCGCCCCCTATTCGTATATTTTCTCTTTAAAAAATCTCCATCGCCCCCCTAACGGACATATAATAGTAAAAAAAAAAATTTTTTTTAAATCAGATGGTAAATTGTACTAAAAGAACATGCATTGATTTATATTGACATTGTAACTTACATATTGTTAATTAATCTTAAATTATTAATAAAAAATAAAAATAGCTTTCAGGATATAAATACAAAAAGTTAAACAGATTGTCTTTAACTTTTTTTTACATTGAAAATATCAATATTAAGGAAAACCAAGAAAATAATATACAAAAGCATAATAAGACCAGCAGCAAGTATGGAAGTGAAACCGAAATCACAACAAAGACAGCTAAAAATCTACTAAATACTTGGTAACGAACAATTCTTATGAAAATCTTTATTGCCATACAAGATGAAACAGGGTGGAGGACACGCACCAACCATGTTATGTTTCAATTGTATGAATACCCACCGATAGTGACAGAAAAAAAAAGAACAGACTACGTTGGGCATGTCACCTTGAAAGAATGCCAGATAACAGAGGAAAGAAAATTTTATGCAGGCAACAACCAAAAGGCAGGCGCCCCAAAACCAGACCCCGAAAGCGATGGATTGATGATGTGAAGGCAGATCTGCAACAGCTTGGGGTAAGGGCGTAGAGACGAAAGGCTCAGGAGAGATCTGAATGGAGAGATGTGTTGAAGCAGGTCAAAGACCTCCATAGGCTGTAACGCAAATAGTATGGATAGGTGGATGTTAAATTATAGAACACTCCTATTTTTTTACATTAAAATTTTACATTTAGTCTTATATAATATCAACAAATGGGAACCTTGTGCCACATGCAGTTTAACAATATTAGAAAAGTCAGGCTTTAAATTAGTCAAAACAAGGCGTAGATTTCCTCTAGTGGTTACATCAAGTCTATTTCTTTGTTTACTCATTATGTTTGTAACGGCACTAAATCCAGTTTCAGCCATATAAGTTGAAGGAAAAGCTAAAAATAGCAATTCCATTTTTGACCATAGTTTTGGGTATTTGACAGGAACAAATCGCTGCAGCCACATCTCTTCTGTGCCTCCTCTTTTGAAATTCATTTGACTGATGATATCATTTTGTAACTCTACCATTTCTTCCTACAAATCAACTTGATCATCGGTGACAGATGTTTCAAAAGGATTAATCATCCATGTTTCAATTTTTAAATTTATAACATCCTGGAAGCGAGTTGCCATTTCTTCCTTGAGCATTTTCGGGTGAGTAGCATAGACGTCAATGTCCTCAGGCAGTAATTCATTAGTCAACAAAGCGAGATCTGGGAGATTGTAAAATTCCTTTCTGGAAATATTGTGGATTCAATTTCTCAATAAAAAAGACAACAATCTGCTTTGTATCGATAAGGGTTAACTTCTTTCCTTGCAGCTGCAGGTTCATTTCACGATAGATCCCTGCCATGTACAATAAATCTTTTTTAACCTTCTTCAAGTCATTGCAAACAGATAAATCTTCCTGTTGCTTGAAAAATTCCAAAATTGTATTGAAAAGTTCAGCAAAACGAGCAAGACAATTCCCTTTGGAAAGCCAGCGAACCTCAGTGTATAATAAGAGTTTAACATGTTGCTCATTATTTGTTTCACACAGCTGTTGAAAGATGCGCTCATTTTTGGCATGGGTATTTACTTTATTTACAGTTTTTATAGTCAGATTTAAAGATGAATGAATTTGTGGGCTAAGTTGTTTAGCAACAAGATGTTGCCTGTGAATCACACAGTGAATCATGAACATTTCTGGATTTTTTTTCATAAAACTTATGAAGCCTTTGTGGCGTCCAACCATTGATGGTGCTCTATCACTTGCACAAGCTACTAAATTTTGCAAAGGTATTTCATTATTTGCAAAAAAAAATGTCTTTACTAAGGTAAAAACAGACTCCCCTTTTGTGTCACGGGTAAGTTTTTCAAAAAAGATAAGCTCCTCATTAACACTGAAGTCATTATCAAAATATCGCACATAACCAAGTAATAATGAAGAATTATCAATCAATGTGACTCATCTATTTGCAATGAAAATTTTCTAGTTTGAGGTTTCCCTAAAAGTTGTTGCTTCACATCACTGGCCATTTCATCAATCCGTCTTTGAATCGAAGTGTCACTTATCGGTAATACTTTCAAAACCTCATTGGGATCTTCATGCATCACTGTGGAAATGACTTCTCTTACAGCTGGGATTATCAATTTTTCACCAACGTTATGTGACTTTTGATTTTTGCACTTAACTCTGCAATTTTGTAAGAGGCCATCAAACCGTCTTCTGCTTTGCTGTTTTTTTTTTAAATATTGTTTGAATAGTCGAGTGTTTTTTTAAATTGCTCATGAATAGTTTTTAATTACTCAATGGGCTTATCCTTTTTGTCAGAATGCTAGGCATTCATATGTTCCTGAAGCCGACTTTGTTTCATCGCCTCATTGGAAAATGTTTTCATTCAAAGTAGACACAATGGAATAGGTTTATCTTCAGGCGATTCTATGAAATCCATGGAGAGATAATTTGCTAAATACTGGCGAGTTTTTTTCTTGGTCGACATTGTCAATGCTTTCACTGTAAAATGAACACTACACTCATTTATGTTAACTCTTGCTTTATTATTTAAACCAAATAGCATAAACATTATTTAATATTATTTATTATATAACTATGTTACTGTAGATATAAAAAAAACTATAATTTAAAAAGCTTATTACCTTGTTTATTTATCAATCTACAAACTGTTATACGCGCTTAATACTGATGCAGGAAAAACAAATATAGCAATTGGCTTTATAAATCATAGAAACAAGGAATTCCCGAACTCTAAAAATAAAATGATTATTTGTCTATATATACATCGTCAGTGCTACGTTGAAAACGTTTTTCATTTTTTTTTGTTTCTTCTCTGCACCACCGATTGCCCCTTATGTGTCCAGCGCCCCTTTACCGCCCACTTTTGTGTCAATCGCCCCCGTACTGCCCCTTTGGCTCCCAGCGCCCCCCAAAATCTTGAAATCGCCCCCAAGGGGGCGATATCGCCCCCGTTGAAGAACACTGACTTAGACAATGTTTGTCTGTAAGTGCCAGTGATATTATTAAGTTCACATAAATTACGAATTGAACACAAAATTGTTTCCTGTTTTGACCTACTTTTACAGATGATTCGTTTCCACTAAATCAGAATGTTGCTAGTGATTGAATCTTGTTTCATTATATCCTTTTGTTTTAGTAAACACATTATTTATGTTAAACAAGTTTGTGTAGAAATAGTCTTAATGCTATCGGTCCAGATGTTTTGAGCCTTTCAGAATCGTAACATAATTGTCTGGTCAATTAATAGGGGGATAAACATTGTGACTAGTTTATCTTGAAACTAAACAGTTGTGAATAGATATACAACGTAGATGTTATAAAATAGGTCAGGGTCTGGTCTGTTTTTTTCTTTCACACACACTTTTTTTTTCTCAAGTGCTCTGTTTAATCTACCCCCACCCTTTTTTTTTTCTTATCACTAAAGTACGAATCTAGTGGAACAGGAACATCTACATTAGGAAGCTCAATAAATAGATGACAGACATAAATAAAGAGAGATAGATGGATGGATGGACGGACGAACGGACTGATAGACAGATAGATAGAGAGAGAGAGAGATAGGTAAATAGATAGATAGATAGATAGATAGATAGATAGATAGATAGATAGATAGATTATAGATAGATAGATAGATAGATAGATAGATAGACAGACAGAAGACAGACAGACAGAAGACAGACAGACAGACAGATAGATAGATAGATAGATAGATAGATAGATAGATAGATAGATAGATAGATAGATAGAGGATGGATAGAGAGTTGTATTAAAGAACATATGGATGCGCTATTGTCCGTGCTATGAAGTGTACATACTTGACTGTTGTTTGTTATACATTTCATGATACATTTAAGCTTGAGATGTCACTGGTCCATGCTTCAACAAAAAAAATGTATATATGTATGTAATGCCAGGGCCAGCCTTAGATAATTGGAGGTCCTATGCGAGCTGAATTTGGTGCGCCCCCTCCCCCAAATGAAATAGAAAATCAACAGAGAATAGCATTAGGAAGACGTTTCGCTATTATTCCCTTTAAGAGATTGTTACGAGTCCTGGACGGCTGCCTGGTTTGCCTATGTCTAAGGCCGGCACATTACGAGACACGTCCAAATATTAAAATTGCGTTAATAAATAAAAGGGAACATACAACTATCTACACAGTGGAGTTAAAGAGTTTGAGAGATTAAGCCCCACACACATTTGAAAAGTCTTGCTCATACCGTTAAAAGCCTCGTTTTTCGTGGTAGGTATTTTGAGAATGACCAACGGGTGTAAGTTTATTATTGAAGGTGCACCAGCCGAGCCAGGGAACTCGTGGATCTATTTGTAGAAATGCAGGCCCAACAGACGGAGATATCTGGCCGATCCCCGGGGTGAGTGTTGTGGCAACAGCAGCACTCCAATTCACTGTGTAGGTAACGAATTATCCAAACACGGCCCTGGACGACAATGTTCTAAACAATTCCAAAAAGTCCGGGCCTCCTACAGAGCAGATGGTACAGGTGAAGCTCGACTCACCCCTCCCCATCTTTTTTTTTTACTCCTTTTTCATCGCACTTAATCTTCTTTCCTTCCACATAGATTCGTTTCTTGGATTTTTCTAAGCCAAACAGTTGGCCGATTGTAACGTTTGTCCATGCTCAAAATATCCACAGTGAGCAAAAGGGGAATGATTTGTTCAATAAGTCCATACATATTGACATTATTGGTTTCTTGAAGTTACTTCTTAGATCTGTATCTTTAAAGTTCTATCTATCTATCTATCTATCTATCTATCTATCTATCTATCTATCT
>JADKLZ010003886.1:24272361-24282417 GCA_021533235.1 Biomphalaria straminea
CTATATCTCTAGATAGAGACAGAATATCATTGTGTAAGGTAGATACTAAATGTCAACTGGGTGGGTCTCATGCCCTGACTTCTTACTCCCTAGCAGATCTCTGTTCACATCCACTGGCCCACTACAAGGAGACCTAACTCGGTGTCTGCCTATCACGTGAGCTGCACGCGAACATATGTTTGTCATTGTTCTTGGCTCCTAGCCTCGCGTGAACTCGAAATGACTAGAACCTTCTCTTCCAATCCCTGGTGGGCCCCCAGGGGCCATGATGAGGTAACTCGTAAGTCTGATTTGGCGCTGTTTACTTTAACTCTAGTGGAAATATCTTTTATTTGTACTTTTTTTTTTTTGGACTACTTTCGCGCGTGTGTTAGGTGTGTGCGTGTGTGTGTTAGATGTGTGCGTGTGTGTGTTAGGTGTGTGCGTGTACCGGGAAAGGGTGTATGTTTGTGCTTTTTTTTTTAAAGCCGCCTCGTATTTGTTCTTTTGGGGCGCCAGAAACGCCTTTGAAGTGATCTATTGAAAGGTGTCCTGGAGATGCCACGAGCGTTGTTTGCATGGGACGGATGAGACTCATGACTGCTGTACACACATCCTGTGTGGGGAAACAAGGGAGATAAGTATCAGTGAAGTTCTCTCATGTGTCCCTATTAGATACTTACGTACTCATAGGCTGCATATCGTTTAGTGTAGGCCAACTCTGGACAACTAGAGTATCGATCCGTTATAACAGAACGTAGCGCTATAAAACATTTAGGGTCGTATCCCAATGTTTATAAACGTACACTACACACTCAGTCAAATGACACGTAACTAATGACAAGTAACAAATGCCATTCTGTAGTCTAATGTGACATGTAACCAGAAACTCTCTCGGTATAGCTCCAGGTAGCGTGCCGGCAAAGCAGCCTCCTGTCCTGCCATTCAACGCCGCACTTGGCATTTCCCCGTGGCCGAGACCAAAAGGTCCCAGTGGTAATTGCCAGGAAGCTAAGTAGTCAGTTGATGTTATTGATGATACACTCTCGGAGAGCCTCGGCGCACATCACAGCATCCCTCCTCAAGCTGCTTCGGACTTCTTTTTTTTTTATCCCCTTTAGGATTTGAGTTCTGTCGATAACAACACGGCTATTTCTGTCCTAAACCTATTGTTCTTCTCCGTTCTGTGTTTCTTGCCAAGTCGATTAGATAACAAATACACTAGTCATGTTAATACATGAACAGAGTTGCGCGGAGACAGACGGTCAATAAGAAGAAAATTCTTTGAATTGCCTTCTTCGAAATGGCGAACTGTTAAATGTGAAATTCACTTGAAGTAAAAGGAATGTAGCCTACATTTTAAATTGTTTTCATTATATCGATAGTGAGGTCTCAACATTTAAACTTTGGCTTTATTCCAAGCATACACATGTTATGACTATACATAAGTATCTATCTATCTATCTATCTATCTATCTATCTATCTATATCTATATCTATCTATCTTTCTCTCTCTCTCTCACTCTATATATATATATATATATATATATGTATCTTATATATATAAGATACATAATCGACAAAATTTAATATTTGTATGTATAATTGATGACCATATTTTTGTTCATGTATATTTTGTATATTTTATATAATGCAAGTAATAGGGAATAGCAATAAACTATAATATGGATTGTAATAAAAAAAACACAACTACTGCCGGTCCTAACTAGTAGACATACAATAGGAAGACAGTCTACACTAAACAATAATAAGACAAAATGAGCGTGTGTGTGTACATCTGTACCTAAGCTCGCTCTCCATTTCGCTTCTTGGTTAAGCCTTCTAGATCTATATCAAAGTATTTTGATCGTCTAACACTTCGAGCTAAGATAAATCTAATTCGTGTGTGAGTTACATTTCTGGTGACGTCAGTCTGAACACATTTTTTTGCCCTGGACAAACGTATCCTCATTCTCGTTACATTCACATTTTTGTGTATATTTGTTTAAACACACGCAACAATCAAATACAAACACATTCACATTCGTGCGCAAACACATACACGCAATCATCATCTCCAAACTCAAAGCGGGAAGACAGCAGTCTTGAACGACTTGTTGAATCAAAGATTGGAATCTATTCTCCGACTTGTTGACCAGAAGTGGTTGATTGGCACAATTGTCCACTCGGAGACTGAAGTGATATTTGCCTGGAGTATCTGCCATTGCCCGATAGCTAGACGGAAACTGTTCGTGTTTTTGTTGAATACCGTAATAGCCCTGCTTAGTGTTCTCTAACAGAGGCCGAGCTCTTCCCCCGGCTAATTGTGAACTGTGAGTTCTGAATAGATGCATTGGGGGTTGTTTATTCCATACACTACGGCCATCAGTGACAGAACTTGTAGATCTATGACATGCACCTACAGACTAACACGCATGCTATTTAAACGTAGACTATAAGGCTAGAGTCAAAAGTATGATGATAATGGACCTCAATCACCAATCGTAAACAAATAACACTCAGCCAAGTGGTGCTCTATCTCTTCTCTATAATTTACGATCTAATTTCAAATACGCGATGGCTGTCACGTGACAGTTTTTTCCGTTGTTTTATCAATAGGATCACGTGACTAAATGTTGTTGGTTTACGATTGTTGAATGAGGTCCATTTATCCATATTTTTTACGTGAGACTTTTATAAGCACCAAACCAGACAAATTGATAAGACAGTAGACAAGATAAACAAGACACTGTCCAAGATAGACGAGACGCTTGAGACAAATAGACAAAAGACTAGATAAATTTAATAAAATATGCAAATTAGACTATACAAATAGGAAATATAGAATAGACAAATAGACAAGATAAGAAAAATAGAACAGCAAGAATAATAAAGATATAAGACAGAATAGACATATGGACAAAATAACCTACAGGTTAACAAGATAGACCAAACAAACTTGTTAATATAAGTATTTCTTTGTGTGTTTAAGTCTATGGTTTGTATTCAGATCAGATTCACCTTGAGTTCTAGCACTCTAAACATCAGCAGTTTTATAGTTTAAGGTTAAATCTAAAAAGGCGTATTTAGTTTTAAAAGAGATAAGTGTGAGGTCCTACTAAATATTTATCATGGCGATACAAACAGGGGCGTAAAAAAATCTTTGGGAAGGGGGCTTAGCTAAAAAAGTGCGATTAAGTTTCAAGTAAGATAAATTATGGACGCTAGCGTAACAATTATACATTGTACTTTTAAGTCTTATAGCACTTTTTTAATATATAAGAAGTCGTTAACTCCATAGCACTTTTAAACTCCACTTTTAGAAGCCACCCATACGCCTGGCCTTCCATCTACTATCACCACAATTCCATTATTAATATTGTCATGCTGGCCACTGGATCACCCTGTACTCTCACAGCCCATATCAGTGAAATTAATACACGACCTCCCTAATACATTAGTAGTGGCTTCCCACCATCTCTCTCTCTCTCTCTCTCTCTCTCTCTCCCCTTACACACGCACAGTCCCGCACACAAGCGCTCAAGACCTCGCGATCATTGATCAAGAATTAATTAATCGATCAGTCAGAATAACATACCACTGGGGACGTCGGCGCGGAGACAAAAATTTGTTTTTAAGAAATGATATTTTCGAATGGAGTCCCAGCTTTGACGGAGTGACCGGAATAGTCAATAGTCAGTGGTCCTGAGTAGCTAGTCCCACGATAGTCTCTCAGTCACACACACACACGCTGTAGCACTATCTACACTTGTTGCTAAGCAACAGAAATGTCGCCTTAGATTTTACATGAACTATCTACCATCATTTTTTGGAGTGCAATTCACTTAGAGAAGAGAGATGGAAACTATTAGAGAATGGAATTCTTCACTTTTAGGAACTACTTTGTCTTGACCTAGTAAAAAGAGGCTTATAAAGTTTTAAGAGTAAAAGTAGAATATCGAAATAGGAGACTATGAATTGGAGTTTGCTTTACACTGTGCATCGCTTTTGATTTGACATCACATCGGGACAATATTGAATTCTTCAAAGCATCCACCAAAGTTACGTCTAGTGATTGTCACATGGTGTGTCCACTAAAGTTACGTCTAGTGATTGTCACATGGTGTGTCCACCAAAGTTACGTCTAGTGATTGTCACATTGTTCATGGTTAGACATCTCATCAGACCACGTGATTACGATGACGTATTAATTAATCATTAACTTTGTGCCATGAAGACATCTTGCACACATTATAATCCTAACTCTAACCTAATCTAAATCTATTTAGTCTATACCTAACTTCTTAGAAAGCTTAATGTCAGTATTACGAACTAGATTTACAGAAACATTAGTTTGGTTTATATGTTTTATATACTTAAGAATTGAAATCAGCCCAAACCTGCCTCAGGTCGGTTGGACATGGCAGGCAGGGTTTGAACCCAGAGCGCTAATTATATGACTATGCAGCCATCCTTTAGTATACGCTATTTAAAACCTTATCAAACTATACAAGTATCCCAAATTAAAAACAAACAGCGCAAAAGCGATCTGTCTCTGTGAGAGGCAACATAAAACCTCAGCCGGAAACCTCTGTGATAGGCAACCTTAACTGTGACCTAGTTGTAGAACTAGATCGTAACTGTGATTGTCTAGGTAGAGCTTGTTCATCACGTTTCAGCTGAGAACTAGTAGAGGGCAAGTCACTGATATGTAGATCTAGATATGACGATTTGAGATTCGTAGTGCTACTTCCTGGTATAGAGGTCAGGTCATGCGGTACGACCCTGGCTTTCATCTCTCGGCGAGTATTGCGCCGGGTCATGCCAATGACCTCTTCTTCCACCTGGGCGTATTTATACGTCTCACACTGCTCACTCATACCAAAACATGCACGTTGGTCAGTGTAGCCCCTCCCTCTGTTGTCACAGGTGGTCAGTGTTGATAGACTAAGTGGTGATGGTTGAACTTAGTCCCAGGATGGCCGCTGTGATGTGCTCTCAACAGAACTTGTATCAAAGACATGTCTGTTTATGGATTCTACTTTTAGCCCCACCCACGACCAGCGTTAGATTTGTTTGTTTTTTTAATGAAAAATTGTTCCTTTTAAAAGGCGAAGATTTTGACTTTGATTTCTGCGTGTTACATTTGGGAACATTTATTTACCTTGTATTGTGTTTTCTCTCTTTTCAAAACCTCAATCTGACCTGCTATGGTCAACTGACTCAACTGTTGGTATTGATTGTTTTGTTTTAAATCTATTATCAGCTCACTCTGTCTGGTTGGATCGTGTACACGTTAGTTCTCCCACTTCCCATTCTCGGATTAAGTTCAACTTGACAGATTTATTTGTCGATGAAAACACATCAATGAAAAACAATAACTATCATAATGTAGGCTTGCAGCAGGTGTTAACCTGACATATCATCACTTCCCTGACATACCATCACTTCCATGACATATCATCACTTTCATGACATACCATCACTTCCTTGACATATTATCACTTCCTTGACATATAACTTCCTTGACATACCATCACTTCCCTGACACACCATCACTTCCCTGACACACCATCACTTCCCTGACATACCATCACTTCCCTGACACACCATCACTTCCACGACATACCATCACTTTCATGACATACCATCACTTTCATGACATACCATCACTTCCTTGACATATCATCACTTCCTTGACATATCACTCCCTTGACATACCATCACTTCCCTGACAAACCATCAATTCTCTGACACACCATCACTTCCCTGACACACCATCACTTCCCTGAGATATCATCACTTCCTTGACATACCATCACTTCCCTGACATACCATCACTTCCCTGACACACAATCACTTCCCCGACATACCATCACTTCCATGACATACCATCACTTCCTTGACATACCATCACTTCCCTGACATACCATCGCTTCCCTGACACACCATCGCTTCACTGACACACACTCACTTCACTGACATACCATCACTTCACTGATATACCATCACTTCTCTGACATACCATCGCTTCCCTGACATACCATCGCTTCACTGACACACCATCACTTCACTGACACACCATCACTTCCCTGAAATACCATCACTTCCCTGAAATACCATCACTTCCCCATCTCATTGTCTAATGTACTCCTCAGTAAAAAGGAGGAGGGGAAATGAAGCTCAAGACGGCGCTGGTCAAACTAGCCACCCCGTTGAACTTCAGTACATTAGCACTTGTTTCAATAGAAATGGCCTGTCCATTAGCAGGTCTTAACATGCGCTCTTACAATGTCAGGCTTGGGTTCCTGAAACCAATGTTCCTGTGTTTTCTTCAAGATTTTTTTTTTTTTTGGAAATTCCCGTTTTGTACATTGCTGTGTAAATCGAAGGTCGTAACCTTTTTTTTTTGTGTGCGCAAGGATTACTTGCTATTGGATTAAACATGTTTAAATTTTCATCATACATAAAGACAAGCCTTATTATTATATCTAGCTAGATATTTGTTTTATTGACATTGGTGCACAGTTAGTTAGTACCTAGCTTTCCACCCGAGATGTCGGTCGACTTGGTCGGATTCAATTAAAATTAAAACACATTTACTTATGAAACCACGTACTTCTGCTTCAGTCGTGTCAGCAATCAAAAGTTAGTGCCAGCATAGACCTCCTTCGTGAGTCAGAATTAAGTAGATCTATTCCCTCTCCTATACACGTTCTCGGCTTTGAGGTTATTACAGCACTAGCTATAGAAGACATTTCGATATGTTAAATTTGAGCTCCATTCTCTGCCAGCCAAGGAACCTAGCTTCTTGTCAAGTTTCTTTATCCTTCCTCTTCATATACCTCGACAAATAAATGGAAACTTCACCTATCCCTTAGTCTGTTGACTCGTTGGGGCACCACACAAGATCTGTTGACCGTCTTTCTCCAGTCCCTTCTTTTGCCTTGGATAGAATTTCTTTCATGTTGTCTTCTCATCGCTTTCTCTTGTCTGCCTCTTCTTCCTTTTGATACTGCTCCCTAATGGAAGGTCTTTGCAAGCCCTTAGGACTTGGTGATAAGGCAATTGATTTTTCTCGGAGAGGCAGCATGATAGATCAGAACCGCCAGGGTCAGGGTTAGACGGTACGTTCAGTAACAGTAAGGTGAGATCTTATCTGGCGCGAGTCTTCTATTGTCAGTCAGTCATTTCCTGCTACCGTTTGACTTGATTGAACTGCAAGGATGACAAATACTTGAATTGTTCTAGTTGTCTCCCTTGGGATATTGAGCTGGAATAGAGCGGTGGGGGGTAGGAAGAACATCACCTGAGCTTTTTGCTTACCTGTCGGCGGCATTGTGTTCGCAACTAATTACTTGGACCTAGCGCTCACTTAGTGCAGGAGGGAGATTTCCTCACTGAGGGAGGGGACAATGAAGGGGGAGAGGCCAGTCTTGAAGCTATCAGATGAGCTGAAAGCTAGTGAGGTTACATGTCATCTGCGTGTGAGCTTTGCTTTTCAAATGAACTCACTAGTTGATGGAGCGGCCAGGGCCATTACACTCTCACTGGAAGCTTAGAGTAATTAAACTAATTGTTTTAGTTTCGACAACTCTTGTTTTCCTCTTTAGTTTAGTTGTCTGGCATGTCAATAGACGAGATTGACTAGATAAATATGTTTAGTGTAGTATAGCCACTTTGTGGGAAAAAAAGTTGAGGAATTTATCCTTTCTCTCCCTCTCCCCGCCCTTTCTTTCTGTTCTCGGTCTCTCCTCCCATCCCTTTAATACGCCGCTTTGACCTTACAGGTACGTAACTCATATGGTAACTATACACCACAGTTTGCCTTAGGTCTCTGTGGAGCGAGTGAGAAGTCCTGCTCATATAGAGCTGACCTTTACTAACGCTTCGGGAGGAACTCACGCTTCTTTCTCTCACACGTCAGATTGAGGCTAATGTCCACTTTATGATATTGGAGAGCATTTTACCTACATCTCTCGAGCGTATGGACATTTAGGAACCCTGGCTGTAGGGATGGTCAGAGTGGGGTCAAGTGAGCCATTGTGTCTACCAGACTGAAGTCATCTGTGCTGGTCTATCTACCAGACTGAAGTCATCTGTGCTGGTCTATCTACCAGACTGAAGTCATCTGTGCTGGTCTATTCACCACACTGAAGTCATCAGTTCTGGTCTATCAGTCTGAAGTCATCTGTGCTGGTGTATCTACCAGACTGAAGTCATCTGTGCTGGTCTATCTACCAGACTGAAGTCATCTGTTCTGGTCTATCTACCAGTCTGAAGTCATCTGTGCTGGTCTATCTACCAGTCTGAAGTCATTTGTGCTGGTCTATTTACCAGTCTGAAGTCATCTGTGCTGGTCTATCTACCAGACTGAAATCATATGTGCTGGTCTATCCGACTGAAATCATCTCTGCTGGTTTATCCGACTAAGTCATCTGTGCTGTCTTGTTACTATCATGACCTAAACTGTTCCGACAGTTATAAAACAAAATCCTAATTCTGAAAAAAAAAGGTCAACTAAGTAATGCCAGAAATCCCAAACACTCGCCCATTTAGAATCAAACTTCGGATTGTTGTTGGCTCTTACACTTGGACAGAAATTCCCTCAAGTAATTTCGTAAGAGAACTATCAAGTCTAGTACAGCGAATTTCTTATGGCCCATTCTTGTTTGTATTACCAGACGAACTCCCGGAATTATTCATTGGGCTTTGTTTCTGGAGAAACCAACAAAAAATGCATATCTTTGGATAATGGAAGTGAATTATGTATGACATTTGGCTAATATGTTTTTGTATGACGTTTCATTGGCTGGCATTAAAAAGCTAACCTCTTTAAAGAAAAGCTTCTTACCCAAACAATGTTACGTGGAGCAATGAGTGTGGATACTAGGTGTCTTTTGTTTTGTACGCGTATATCGAAATTAGTTTATTGTAACAAGAAAAGGTATGAGCCTCTAGCCGATCTCATGTTATGTAAGTTTCTATATGTTGTTGGGTTATTTTTAAAAGTTCATTTGCTCTTTTCTGAGTAGGATTTTATCTTGGCCGTGAATTCTAATTGACCTTTGCGTTCTAATTGACCCTGAGTTCAAAATGACCTTGAATTCTACATGACCTTGATCATTGCGTGACCTTGAGCTCTAAATGACTAGATCTATAGGCTAAGTTGGAAAAAGCTACAATGTTAGACTGTCTACACCTACGGGTCACATCCTTATGTTCATCGTGTTTGTCTTGTGTCCTTAAGGAATTACAAAGATGAATCTTGTTCTGAAATGATGATCCGAGGCAGCTCATGGCCACCATAAAACAGACTCTTCCTGTCACACCCAGCGACATCCTAAATTTGCTTGTGCACTACGCGCTGATCCGAGTTTAAACCGTCGGGTTTGATCCGCAGTAGCCCAGTCTGTGATTACAGAGTCAATCTGACGTATGACTCATAGAACTCAATGGCTGGAGAAAATCGTTAGTGAAGCTGTTTCCCAGATTGTTTCAAGAGATAGAACGCTCCGTGAATACAATTCCGTAATCGTCACCGTCACATGCTATCAATGCGATCCCATCTGCAAAGATTTATGAGAGGATATTTTAAGATGAAACTTTCAACCCAGTTTTTTAAGTTTGAGTTTTATTTTAAGAGTTTCCTACTTTTTGTCTTTAGAGTTTCCTACAGGCTAGTTGGCATTTATTTGTGTGTGGGTTTTTATTTTTAGCTTCTAAATTGAGAATTTAATTTTTGTTATTTTAAATTACGTTTTCTATTTAGGATAAAACTTTTAATTTAAAAATTGAAATATGCAAAGTTATGTAAGGTTTTCCTTATCTCTTGTTAGTATAAGTTCTAACATAATTGTAGCTAATGTTCTAGCATTGTATAATGTAGACTTTCGTTCGGTGTTCTCGGTGGTCATGAGTTCGAAACCCGGCCGCTGCTCTCCCCCGCCGTTTGCGTGTGGTTTGTGCAAGGATTTAGTTATCTTAAATCTGAAGTAACATCCAAAACCTGGTGGATAAACATTTTTAAATCTGATCCTATTGGCCGTGCCAGTGAGTGGACATCTTGCCACCTCA
>JADKLZ010003886.1:24315735-24334666 GCA_021533235.1 Biomphalaria straminea
ACTATTGGCTACACTCTCTCCAACTATACAATACTATTGGCTACACTTTTGATATGTGTACTGTCTTCTATTTGTTCTGGCGGAGAGATGGAGGCGATTGGGCTGAATGGTAAAGTTTTTTGCTTGCGAACTGGGGGTTCCGGGTTTGAATCTTGGTCAAGACTTGGATTTAAATTTCGGGATCTTTTGGGCGCCTCTGATTCCAGAGCTATATTGGGTACCTGACATTAGTTGGAAAAAAGTAAGGCTGCTGGTCGTTGTACTGGCCATAAGACACCTTCGTTAACCGTGGGCCACAGAAACCTTTACATCTCCTGCCGTATAGATGGCAAGGGAAACAATACTTACTTTACTATATATTTGTAGAAAAAGATGTAGGAATTGAAAACAATTTAATGATACTTCAAGAAACTTGTGCCTCTGTGGTTTGTATATCTTGGTTTGTTATACTACAGAAATAAACAATCATCTGTAAGTGATTGTAATGAAGTGATTGTAAAATGTTGATACAATAATCTATCTTGATCAAACAAAGACTTGTGCAAACAGACATATATTGGTAATTTCGTACTTTTCAAAACTGAAGTTGTATTGTTTGTAAAACAGATATAGTACATAAAAACGTGTCTCTCACTAAGGAAAACACATTTCCCAGTTGATATTTATATACGTCTGTGCTTGTACTTCACTCTTTTAAGGCAGTGGTCAAACAATGACTTGTGCACCATTCGTCTGTGGTAGAGACATAGACACATATAAATATAGACTGGAAAAAGGAAGTAACTTCATGTAACTTGAAAACATGTATATCTATTGAATTCGGTTTCCGAATTATGAAAAATTATGTATGTCTATGCTTGTGCGCCACTCTTCTGTGGCAGAGATCAAAGACTTGTGCATTATGCTTGGGCACCACTCTTCTGTGGCAGAGAATATTGAAGTACAATGTATTTGTAATATTGGTGATTGCTACATGTATCGCTACGGGCTTTGACCTCTGAACTCTCTGATCTAGAGACTGTATCTGTTTGGATCATTTGTAGGAGTCCAACTCCCCCCCCCCCTGCCCCCACTATGGCGGCTGATACACACTCTGTGGCGCGGCTAGGCGCCAGGGCGCTATTGACATTTGAATGCTTGATGCTCTTAATCTGGTGTTAGCATATAGACTCTTTCTCTCTCTCTCTCTCTCTCTCTCTCTCTCTCTCTCTCTCTCTCTCTCTCTCTCTCTCATCCCATTGTTCCCTACTGTTTACTTATTGTGTTTATATTTAATTCTCTCTGACACACACACACACAAATGGTGTCCATATATTTGTATAGGTGTGTGTCTGTGTGTGTGTGATTCCAAGTACATTCTAGATATAAAAGATAAACGTTGACTTGATTTTCTATTATCGTCACGTGATTACCTTTGCCGTAAGCAAACATGACACACAAGAACTCGATCTTGAATCTGTCTCTGTAGATCCTGAGTTCTTTTGTCCACTCTCTACGTCATACAATCAATGTTGTCAGAATGTTTCTTAAATACTGGTCATTAAGTTTTGTCAATTCACACAGTGGTCAGCCCAAACAATTGTTTTGTCAGTACACACGGTCAACAAAAACACTTCTTATCACAGAGAGAAATCTCTCTCTCTCTCTCTCTCTCTCGTCCAGTGTTTACCAAACTGTGTTCCGTGGAACCCTAATCTTCCTCGAGGGTCTAGTTCCACGAACCACTGGAATTATTAACTAGTAGGCATGCTAGGCCTAATTAGCATGGTAATCATGGTAATTAATCTCTTAAAAAATAAGCAAAGTGTTCTGCTAAATACTTAGAATGTGCGAATTGTTCCGCTAAAAATAACGTTTGGGAAACAACTTTTGAAACACGTGTGTAGACTGTGCAGTGATCTACTCATTGGTCATCATGGTACTTTTGTCATCAGAGCACCAAATTGTCTTGGAACACGTACCGATATGAGTAGTCAGTAAATGCAGGTTATAGGTGTGATAAAATGTGACCTATGACCTAGAACATTAGGTCACGTGGACAGCTACAACTGTGAGGCAGATCATTTAGAAGTTTCAGAAATTACGAGAGTTTATGTTAACCAACGAACAAAACGCAAAAAAAGTAATATATAAATCAATAAATTGCTTTTCCCCTAACGGGGCACATATAAAAATAAAATCTTATAGTTTGCAACATTCGAGTAAATAGTTCTATTGGTGTCCAGGTCATGCATGTTCCCAAAGTAGATCGAGTCTAGATGACTAACAAAACGAAGTCTGGTCGACAAATTGACTGAAAGCAAAACATATTTTTGTAAGACAACATTTGAGGAAAGACAATAGGGTTTGTTGCTGCTATTTCGTTTCGTATCGTTTTTCAAAACTATTGGGCCGGAAGTGGCTTTTTTTCCTATATAACTTTGCATTTTTCAGTTCTCTTTATAAATTAAACTGACATTATTATGATATAATAATAAGTGTGCCTGATAGAGAAAAAAATTATGCACAAAAATACGGGTGATTGAGATCAAACCAGATAGAGGCTATAAAAAGAAAAAGAGTTAAAAATAGCGCGGGAAAGTGCACATTTACAGTACTTTATTTGATGAGTATTTTACCCAAGATCTGTGTTGTTTTTTTAGTACTAGCTTATTTCAAGTACCCGGCATTTTTCGATACACAATTTCATGAAGAGAAAAAAATTTTTTTTAATGATTTTAAACTTTAAATGATTTTATTCCTTTTAACTTCTTGTGTGAGTAAAGAGGCCAATCCTTTGTTTTTTCACCATTATTTCTACTTGGCATCTGCAATCGAGGACTTTCTTTTAAAGGTTACTTTTCTTGTGGATCTATCCAGTGCCACTTTTTCCCAGCTGTTAGTGCCGACTTTGAAGAGCTTTATGTCGCGTTTGCATACACCAGTGTACCTTAGAAGTGGAAGACAAGCGGATCTCCTGTCTTCTGTTAAATCACCATAGGAATGTCTGTCACGGTCATGAGATCTTTATTCAAAAGAAGCATCTTCCAAGATCACTTGCACTGTAGCATATGATACCTTTTACTCAAGCTACCTTCAAAGATCTTCTTTGACCGTGACAACCCCTCATCATCATCATTTCTTTGGGTTCCTCATAGAACATATGACCTCAACAAAAACACGTCACTCTCCACAGTCTATTGCTAGTTGTTTTGTTTTTTTATGGTTTCCCAGCTCTTTTCGATCTTCTCGGCTTTCTCTAGTATACTGCGTCGCCTGGATTCTGATTAAATCTACATCTACGTAATAAAAAAACACTCCTGGAAGAAGTATTTCATTAATATTTTTTAATGGCTAAAACGTGACTACTCAGAATTCAGAGGCACATCCCTGTGGGCGCCCATAATTGCCTCTTCCATAAAACTTTGTATTTAAAAAATAAATATATCCAATGCTTGAGATCCTGCTTGTATACTTAGGCCCTATATAAATCGATCCGGTATCAATGTATTAAGTAGCAATAACCCCGCAAAAAAATGTAATGAAAGAAGATTGAGTTATACATATATTTTTGTGATGGTACGCACCGGTACTTGTACCGGCACCTTTTTTCAATGTCGGGAAAAATTATTACTTTTATAGTATTTCAACGTTAATTATTAATTTATTAGTAGTTGAAAGTTAGCAATCTATCATGAGTACCGGCACCTATTTTTTTTAGTACAAAAAAAAAGAATTTTATATATGAATACAGTTTACTTTCAGCCGACATTCTCTCTGTGGCATTTTACGTCTCGTGAGACAATGTTTTCCCTTTGCGACTTCTTGTGTGGCTAAAGAGGCCAATCCTTGATACACAGCTGCGGTTGCAGGTTGCCGAACTTCTGGCAAGCAGCAGATAGTTTGTAAACCAGGGTCTGGAGCTGAATATCAGAGTCAGCTACAATCTGCATCATCAGCATACAAGAGTTCCCTAATAAGTATCCTCCTAACCAGAGGCGTCACTAGGGTGGGTGTCACCCGGTGCGGTAAAATCAGGGTGTCACCCCCACCCCCCACCCCCAGCGTTCCACTTATTCTTCAAATAAAAAACTATCGTTGTTCAGTTGTTGTTTTTTGCGTAATAATACAGTTCGTTAATTGCTGCTACACAAAGTTTAAATGAGTATCGATTATGTTTTTTTTCTCTTACATATTATCGTTTTTCATTACATACATTAACATCTACGATTTTTTAAATAGAAAGAAATTAAAAACCAACTGAGCATGCTTTCCTAAGTAAACATTAAACAGATCTTAACGGAAACTTTTGAACATTATAATCACATATAGTGGTAGTTTCGTGAGGACAACTTAATGAAAAGTATATTGATTGGTACAAAAATTTCTAAAGAATTTTTTTTAACATATAAAAGTTTACAATAACTTTAGAAAATAAATATTTAAATTTCCTTTTCAGGATTTCATATTAGAAAACTTATAAAAAAAAACTTTAAACTCAATATATCTTGCACTTCGTTTTCAATGCACAGAATTGCTTTATTTAATTTCAAAAAATAGTTTTTAATTAATGTTTTAATGAGAGAAAGTTGTTAGTTGATGTTTAATAAGAGACCGATATTAGTTAATGTTTGAATGAGAGAACGTTGTTAGCTGATGTTTTAATGAGAGAAAGTTGTTAGTTGATGTTTTAATGAGAGAACGTTATTAGTTAATGTTTTAATGAGAGAATGTTGGTAGTTGATGTTTTAATGAGAGAACGTTGTTAGTTGATGTTTTAATAAGAGAACGTTGTTAGTTAATGTTTTAATCAGAGAACGTGGTTAGTTAAATTTAGTTTTACAAAGCTTCTTATCACATGACGCCTTGTAAACATGCATTTGGCAAGAAACAGTTAAAGGTTTAATTCAATGGCTGGTAGAGATTCGTGGTCGTCTTTCAAAACTTTGCTGCATTCTAGTATTCTAGTTTTAGTATTTCTGTTCACATATCTTGCCGTCAGGCCCAATATAAAAGTATTAACTTCTTGCTCTCTATTTGAATAGTAAATCTTAAGAATACTTTCCTGATATTTTCATATTGTTAAAACGTATTTTTCTTTTTCATTAACATGCTAGTTTGAGAAAAGTTATCTTAATAACATTTTGAGCTAACTTTTCACATATTTCGTAGAGTAAATGTTTAAGTGCTCGAGCTTAGCCACCACTTTGAAAATAATTAACACTTTAATTTGAAGGTACTTGTGTGTTTAGTTTACTTTTTTGAGTACATCTGCCAATCAGAAAGTCAAGCAATGAAAGTTATGCGTGTATTCACAATCAGCTGGCAATCATATTTGTGCTGCGCCTCTAGTGTTTGTATTTTCAGAGTGACGGCAAAAATTTTCGCCGTCACACTTTCATAAAATCGTTCTTTCATGGGTCTAACAGCAACACCATGAGCACACCAGCGATTTGTTCATATGACACGCTTCATTAATTATATTATCCTATCTATTAGTATTAGTGGCAAGGAAAGAAAACCCTTTTTCTAGAGAACCAAGAAAGTATAATTAGAAAACATTTTCCGATTAAGAATTTGGACTTAAGTAAACGGTGTACACATCCATTCAAGTTTCTTTTCTGTTCTTCATTTATTACTGCCTGCACTTCTTTATGAATCCTTGACATTGTAGCTGCATTTTATGTCCCTGAGCTCAGCATATCGATACGTTAAGCCCATCTCTTTTCAGTCGTTTTAAATTATCAGAACTGATACACCAGATTTGGCCCACATAAAGAGGAATATCCTGCATTTCTGTCATTTAAACATTACCATTGCTACTGTTAATATATCATACAACTTCAGAGATCTATGTTAGGTGTGCTGTAATACAAGATACCAGAGTACCTTGCAGCTTTTATGTCTCTCATCTGTGATAAGTATATCCCTGACTGAAGTGGTTTGCTAAAACATATATATATATATATATTTGGTACAAGCTTGGAAAGTAACTTTTTTTTTCATCGCTGACTTGCGATTGTATAAGTTATTATTTCAGCCTGGCTCATATTTGGATAACGTTTCCACAATCCCGAGAAAAAAAAATCATTATTCAATGAAAAGTCTTCTTCAGTTCGTCACCATATACCAACTTTTTCTTTGCTAGAAACAATGCGATAGTAAGCAATCTATAATACAAGATGTTTCTCTGTTTTCCCATCTAAACGTCAATCATAGCAATGACGTCCTTGTCAATTTTTGGAAGCTAAAGTCCTGCTCCCAAAATGTTCCTAATTTGAAAGCCTGATAAATGTTCTTCAGTCTTCTCTCGATTTTCTCGTTGTGGACTTGTCCACTATTTATCGGAGAATAAAATCTTGCTATTAATGTTTTCCCATTTAGAATATTTTTATTCAACAATTTCTAAGCTTTATGATTTTGCTTCTGTCACATTTTAAAGTTGGTATTTTTAAATTATTTTTTAAAGTGCCTTTTTACACTTGGGTGTCACCCCCTATCGGGTGTCACCCGGTGCGGACCGCACCCCCCGCACCTGCCTAGTGACGCCTCTGCTCCTAACCTTGGTTTTTGCCCGCCGACATTATTAACCGTATTACTAACAATATCTGTATGTGAAAGTCTCAATCATCTCGAGTCTTAGACAGTCATTATTTTAGACTAGATTTAAGTTAAGTCTAGACCTAGATCTAGTAGGCCTATTACTATAAAAAAAAAACAGTCATTAGAAATCATTAGCATTTTTTTATTAGGTCTAGGCATTGAAAAGTAAATTTATTATAAACTATAATAGATCTAAGTCTAAGTACTAACTTATTAAATAAGAAGAAATATTATAATGAATATTGTATAGATCTAGATTGACTAAATTATAGATAGATCTATAGATCTAGTTAAGTACATTAAGTTAAGTATAGATTATGGTAAATGTATTACGGTAGCCTAAATTATTAGATCTATGTCCTATGTCTATGACTCTATATATAATAATCTAATAATTAATCAACTTTAGTCTTTATTAATATCTATACTTTATTCTAATAAAAAATGACTATAGGAATAGCATAAGATAGAATCTATACTATTACTAGATCTATTCAAGTTTTATAGGGCCTATATGAATCTAGACTGGAATTAGATCATAGATCTAAATATAGGACTTTACTAACAGAGAAATGATATGTACAATTGCACAAGAAAAGAAACTGGGTTTTTCTAAACTCTAATACTTGGTATGCAATAGTAAAACAGTAACCACTAAATAAATCGAAACTCGAAATCAAAAACGTAAATTTATTGTAATATATATAGGTCTGTGGTTGAATTTTATATAGAAGATATATAGAAGAAATGACTTTTGTAATTTCCTTTACAGAAAAATTGGGCTATTCGCGTCTGACACATATATGTTCAGCAACAAACCCTATTGGAAAGATTGAAAGTAGATAATCGATTGTTTTGTTTTTTGTACTTTCATGGAAGTAGACAGAATGTATTGGAGAGTACTACTGACAGAAAAAAAATCTTTCTGCTCTAAATCTATCTGACGACTCTGGCTTGCACACCTGACTGCACACACGATCTGTCAGTCTTGAAGTCAATTGTTGTTTTTTTTTTTTTTTGTTGTTTTTTTAAGTTTCTCCTTAATTTGCTTTTAATGTTTTCTTTTTAAATGATTAGAGAAGGTCGCTTGAGCGACTCGTGTATTGCTTTTATTGTTTCGAGCTATGAAGAGTTCCTGTTGTTTTCTTGTGTGCATCAAATACATTTTAATACGAAGTATCCACATCCGTATATCACAGGGGTCTCAAACACGCGGCCCGCGGGCCACATGCGGCCCGCGAAACGTTTTTGTGCGGCCCGCGACGACGTCCGCGAATTTAAAAAAAAAATTGATAAAATTTACAATAACCAATTAGATAAAATTTACAATGGCCACATATAAGCCGTGAAATCATTTACAACTGCACAAATCATTAAATGAGGTGTCAATGTCCCCCACCGACCGCTCAGGCTTTTAGCAGAAGCTGGGTGAACGGTAGCCTGATTCTAACCGTTGCACCTTAAGCAGTCATACACTGCATTCTGCACCAAGAAGCACTCTGTGGCAAAAGTCTACAAATGAAGAGCGTGATGAATGTTGTCGTGAAGACGATGAACATCGTAAGTGCACGGGGTCTCAACCACAGACAGTTTGTGTCCTTTCTAGCTGATTTAGAAACGGAATACGGAGAGTTGCTGTATCATACGGAAGTCAGATGGTTGAGTCGTGGAAAAGTGCTGCAGAGATTTTTTGAACTGAAACGGGAAATAGCATTGTTCATGGCAATGAAAGACAGAGACAAACCACAGCTCAGTGAGCCAATATTTTTGTCGGATCTTGCTCTTTTATTTACATCACGTAACATCTCAATGCACTCAATTCACAACTACAGGGCACAAAGCATCTGATTACCGTGATGTTTGTTCGCATCAAATCATTCAGATGCAAGCTGACTTTGTGGGCCACTCATATGGCAGATGGAAACCTGGCTCATTTCTCTTTTCTACATAGCATAACGGTTGAACAAAAGCGCCTGAAAGACTACGTAGACATCTTCTCCAGACTACTGAAGGATTTTGAACACCGCTTTCAGCAGTTCACTGCTCTCGAACCACAGTTTTTCCTTGTTGCCACTCCGTTAGCAGTTGACGTGAAAACAATTCCAGAGGAAGTCCAGATGGAAATACTGGACCTGCATTGAGACACTGTTCTGAAGCAAAAATACGCTGATGTTGGCGTTCCAGATTTCTAACAGTTTCTTTCCAGAGAAGTTTTACAAACTTTTTCTGTGCAGCTGCTAGAAATCTAGAGATGTTTGGGAGTACGTACGAACAGTTTTTATCCAGAATGAAGGTTAACAAAACAGCATTACGATCACGACTGACTGATGAGCATCTGAGAGCAACCTTGCGGCTTGCCACTAGACGCAACTTCAGGCCTAACGTCGATGGTTTGGTCTCTGACAAACGCTCTCAGCTGAGTGGACAAAAACATGAGTGACGTGATTACTGAATTTTTTTTTGAAACTACAGTTTCTGCTTTTTTATTAGTGACAGAGATAACGTCAACTTATTTTAGTAAACTAAACTGCCTGTGCTTGTAATAAACTACAATAAATGTAACTAATATTTCAGCATTGACAGTAGTGTTAGTAAAATTAATGAAAAAACATTATCTTTTCATGGTGCGGCCCGCTAACAGGTTATTACTTTCCAGTGCGGCCCACATGCTGATATGAGTTTGAGACCCCTGAGTATATCAGGACTTATTCATTATTCATATTTATTTCTCAAAAAAAAAAAAAACAGTTATCCACAGCCTTAATAATATGATTTATTTATATGATTACAGTGAAATTAAATTCATTGTCTTAGAGTGCCGAGGTACTTAAAAAGTTTGGACTGTTTTAATGAGATTCCCTGTTACTGAAATAATCTCATTGTCTTTCTTTTCCTTAAGAAGTCGATTATCCTTTCTTTTGGGGTGGGGGGGGGGGTATACGCATCGAGTTAAGACATCGTATCCAGTAAGACGTATCGAGTTAAGACGTCGTTTCGAAGACCTTTTTGTCAACGCAAAAGAATTCATCACTGCGATTTATGTTGAAATGTGACAGTTTAGTTTTAAAGGTCTACAAGAATCACGTTAGCGGAGACGTATTGAAATGTTGTTTGTTCTTTAAAAAAATAAATGAGTTCATATTGTTACACACGCCTGGCTGGAAAGCGGTATACATTCTGAACTGTACTTTCTTTATTGACGTCTGTTAGTACAATTATTTTAATCTTTTTTAACTTTGGTCACTATGTCATCTCGATGTGGGTAGTATTCAAACATGGATTGATATCTGCAATGGAATTACTTTTTTGTGAACCCGTTGAAAGATAAATTTAAGAACCGCTGAGATGGAATTTCTTAAAATATATACATATTGCTTTAAAAATAAAAATTACTTGAAGTTGACAACATCATGATGAAACATTATGTTTGTATCAGATTTAGATCTAAAGTAAGCTGTTTCTGAGTTTCCTCCTCGGAGATTGGAGAAGAGATACTTGATATGCATACGTCTTTTTCTACCTCCAATTTCTTTGATATTGATTTAGTTCAAAGATGACAAAAATGTTGAAAGTGATGCATTCAACGTTTTTTTTTAGCGATTGTTTGTTTTTTTAAGGTTGTAGACACATACAGAGGCAGACATAATTGATTTGAAATGATGTACTGCGGAACTGAATTATTCCAACTAAACGCTACCGTTTATCTCCTACCTGGAACTTGGTCTCCCTGGCCCGGTACTCTCAGCTCAGGACATAGATCACTCTTATTTACCATCAAGAGTGACATTGCAAATGTCATGGAAAAGACAGATGTATATTGAGTTATTTAAGACTTTAACAAAAGAAAAAAAGTTCAATAATTGTCTAAAAAACATGTGTGACTGCGTCGTTGAATTAGTTATAGGATCTCTTTCTCTCTCACTCTATATCCCTGTGTCATCCTCTTTCTATCCCTCTCCCTCCCTCTCTATCTCCCATTGTCATCCTCTCTCTCCTTCTCTCTCTAGCTCTTTCTCTCCCTCTATCTCCCCGTGTCATCGTCTGTCTCTCTCCTTCTCTCTCTATCTCCTGTCATCCTTCCAATAATGTATTCCTCCTCTACAAGTACCCAATCATTTTTTCTCTCGACCAGCCACCCTCACCCCACCCCAGCCCCTGTGCTTCCAGATGACCACTATGATCGCCTGTATGGACCTTTGACCAGGGCTATCGTAGTTTACGCTAACTCCCAAGTCTTTCAATGACTGGCCTGATTTGTTGGCCCCTATCTACGTTTGGTCAAAGAAGCGCTGGATCTAAGGGACAGAAATTGGGGGCCCAGGAGAGAACATTGGTTGGGTGAGGGGGGGGAGTTTGAGTTTGGACAGGGACAGATAGGGAGGCAAGCAATATCATGGAAATGGAAAAGCTGTGTTACTATCAAATAGATGTCAAACCTTGTTCCTCCATCTTGTATTGACTAGGCAGCATGACGGGTGGAAGAAATACTTTCACACTCAAACTCTAACTAAGGGACATTACTGTTTTTTAGAAATCTTGGAAGGAAGTGAGTTGTCGCCCATTATGTTTCTCTTGTTCTTACTAAGCAACAGATTCTTGTTTCCACTTCTCCTATTTATACTGAGTGTGTGCATGTGTGTGTGTGTATAACGCGCGCGCGTTTTAATTACAAAGATATATACCCACCCCCCCAAACCAAACAAAAAAATCCCCAACCGTTGACTTTTCACTTTTTTTTCTCTTTTTAATTTAAAAGAGTAAGATATATGGTGGCTGAGTGATGAAGTCCTCACCACTTTTGACCTGCGGCGTCACGGGTTCGAATACCGGATTGTTAGAATTCTTAGTACTCTCATGAGACCACCCAACTCTAATGGAACTGTTGGTGACATTTTTTCTGTTGGCCCAGTGACACTATGGAAACAGACGATCTTTACCTTTCTGCCCCATTTATCATAAGGTCTGATAGGGTTACTTGAACTTGCTGTTCTAATGTATTGTTGTGACACTGTTAGGAATTCGAAAACATATTTGTTTCATTAAAAGGGACACAAGTTTTGGCTTAAGAGACAGTGATGTGATCATTAAAAACAAGACTTGTTCGTCGTCTTTCATCAGCGTTGAGTAACTTTATAGTGTTGGCCTTTCGCCTGTGTTATTGGTTCTTTAAAACTCTTTCTCTCCGTAATTATTTACCACATTCTGATGGAATCTACGCTGGTATCGTCAGTTAGAAGAGAAAGAGTTAAATGTGACCTCCATTTTGATTTATCTACACAAGACATAGAGATGCCTAATAGTATGTAAACTGTAGTCAGTAAAAGAAATATCGTTAATCTTGTGTAGGAGATTTTTCTATTATGTATACAAAGGACTCTTAAAATGGTGTTTTGATTGGTCATATTGGTCCTTGTTGTGTCCTCAATGCCGGATTTACCTCTAGGCAACATAAGCTCTATCCTAGGACCCCTAATTAAATATTGAGCACTGACATATGATATCTGGACTTATATTGCACATAGCTTAGGGGCTTTTCGTGTTGTGAATGTCCTTTATCCTATCTATGTCACTTGACGATTGCAGAATGTCCTAGCACTTATCTTTCGCTGTAGTTGTGGTAACTCGATTGTCCTTGGTCCTGTTTATGTCCTTGGTCCTATTATGTCCTTGGTCCTGTTCATGTCCTTGGTCCTGTTTATGACCCTAGTACTGCTTATGTCCTTGGTCCTGTTTATGTCCTTGGTCCTGTTTATGACCCTAGTACTGCTTATGTCCTTGGTCCTGTTCATGTCCTTGGTCCTGTTTATGACCCTAGTACTGCTTATGTCCTTGGTCCTGTTTATGTCCTTGGTCCTGTTTATGTCCTTGGTCCTGTTTATGTCCTTGGTCCTGTTTATGTCCTTGGTCCTGTTTATGTCCTTAGTCCTGTTTATGGCTACTTTAACGTTGGCTTGTTTCTCTCCGTTATTTTCTCTCCCCCTCCCCTGTTTCATGACTTATGTGATTGTTTCTGTCCGCACGTTAATTACTTGCAGATTATATGTCTACTTCATCGATTTCACCTTCGATCATTCAGCCTTCATTGATTTTGGAATTAGTGTCATCTTCATCAACCACATCGCTGATAGATTTTTTCACGCCATTACCGGAAACAGGTGCGCCCTAATTTAACGCATGTCTTGACCTACTTAGTTGCCAAGCCTTGACGTCTCCAGAATGTTCTGGGCCTTGTCTCTATAGATGTGGTCAGCACAATAACTGTAGAGCGCACGATGCTCCACCATTAAAATACGACAAAAAAATAAAAACGTTCGTTTAAATAAAAATGTTGTGTGATAACAGACCTGCGTTTTTTTTTATATAGTCTAATTGTTTTATTTTCATTCTGCATTGGTTATAATGACGTATTGATTTTAATTTGAAGAACTACTTAATTCAGCCGAGACCAAAGATATAAATAAATATAGACTGGAAACAGGAAGTAACTTTATTTTACTTGAAAACATGTATATCTATTGAATTCGGATTTACGAAATCTGACAAGTTGCACGATCTTCAGTCTTAGAGATCAAACAAAACTACGCTAAGAGATAAAAAAAAAAAACAATAGTGAAAATATTGTAATACTTATATAGGTTATGGCGGAAATAGATATGAATACTTAACTTTTATACTGCTCATGCTGTATAGTAAAGTACACAAAATTGCAAGTCACAAATTTTCCCTTCATAAAACTCTCTTATTGGCCAGTCTATATTTATTTATGTCTATGGCCGAGACCAATTATTATAGAAAGCCTCAGCACTGACCTGCGACTTCTCAACCTTTTGGCTAAAAAGTCTAGACGAATAGCCACGTCACAGGTCTGACGTCACGGCAGGCAGTGTTCCGGCTTTGTATAACGATTGGTCTGGATTCAACATACCGGTACACCTTCAACATACCGGTATACCTTCAACATACCGGTACACATTCAACATACCGGTGCACCTTCAACATACCGGTACAGCTTTAACATACCGGTACACATTCAACATACCGGTACACCTTCAACATACCGGTACAGCTTTAACATACCGGTACACATTCAACATACCGGTACACCTTCAACATACCGGTACAGCTTTAACATACCGGTACACATTCAACATACCGGTACACATTCAACATACCGGTACAGCTTGGATGGCATAAACTCTCTCTAAACAGTCCGAGTCCCGTGTTGAATAATGCGCTACTGCGCACTGTAAATTGACATCTTCTAGTATGGGTCCATTTCATAATATTTGTAAACCCTAATACTTACGGGATAAATCTTGACTAGAAACTTCCGATCTAGTTCTACACTGGCGAATTCTGGAGCGCAAGATTTCATGACGTCATATTTATGTTCCGGGAGAAGTATTAGCTCCATTGCTTTTGTTTCCGTCTCTGACGAAGTAAAAACGAAGTAACATTAATTTTTATTCTAGCCTTGTGCAGTCTATACTCCCCCCCCCCATTGCTTAAAAAAAATCTTGGGTTTAGTATACCGCCAAAAATAGTCAACACATCAGTTGGGAGGGAACAAAGGTTTCATGTCCCTAACTTTTGTTGGTGCAGTTCCCGAGGCATTGATTAAAATGTTAAGCCCTCATGACAAATTATAATTAGGCCTAACTACATGTCCCTGTTGCCCTCACCACTCTGGATAAACATAAAAGGGCCAGCAGTAAGATTTCATAATTCATTTTGTCAAGCTCACATAGAAATTCAAGTCAATCATGACCTGATTTAAAACTAAAAAAAAGTTTTGCGTTCAACCTGCAATGTCTTCTATACGTCCGACGGTAACAACTCAAACCATAGACACAATGCCATCATCGACCAATCCTTTTACGGAACTCAGCTAGAAAAAAAAAGTTCCGTTCTTGTATTGTTTTAAGTTGGACTCGATCAATTTGAATTAGCCGCATAGACATTTGCAAGAGGAAGATAACTGTTGTCAAGGGAGAGAATCTTCTTATGATTGTGTTTACGAGGGGAGACAAGTCACGATGTCTATACAAACACTGATTCATATTTCCAGATACACACTCACACTTGTGTTTGAAACCTTGTATATAATCAATTTAGATGGGCTTTTCTTTAGGTTCAAATTGGCTTAAATTATGAATTACTTTCTTTTCAAAACGTCCAGATCTTCGTGTTTGATGTGCTGATGTAAATAGCTATCAGAAACTATCAGTAGTGGATGAAAGCACATTCCAACATTTAGCCGGATGAAAGCTTTCAACGTTGTACTGCAGTTCACTGGATGATCTAAAAGTGCACATGAATTCCATCTGTTCACGTCTGCTACGAAATTGTGCAAGAATATACCTCGCTCTTTTCACTTTCACAGAACAGCTGTTGGTGTTTTTAAAGACAACCCCTCGTTCAATGAAACTTTTTCTAGGAGCGATTACTTTGCTCTTAATTACTAATGAATGACAGATTTATAAAAAAAAAATTAAAACATTTTGATTACTCCATGAGTCCCCCCCCCCCCTCCCCCCGAAAACATTCCTGTATAAGCAAATGTATAACTAAATCTACTCAAAGTATTTCCGGCCAAGACAGTCACTCCAGATTCTGACCCGTATTTCTAGGAATATCGTTAGTTGTTAGAGTCGTTTACGAGATTCGTATCTACCCAGGTTTTTGTTTTTGTTGTTGTTTTTTTACTCGATCAAGAATTTGCAAGCTGAAAGAAAGGAACTGTAGGAACAGATTTGAACGAGATGATATTGAAATGTGTCTGAAGTGTAGAATATAGAGTTGGAGGTCGATCTCAAGTAGTGTTAGTTATCGTACTAGTGAGTGCAGTCGACTTTTCCTAGGGCACTTTCGATACTGTAGGCTTTCTGTTGATCAACTTGTTCAGTAGACAGAATTTTGAAACTTTTTGTTACTCGGTCTATACATGCACTCGGTTCACATTAACTCTCGGGTCGTTCACACTCTCGGGTTGTACAGATCCTCGGTTCACGTAGACTCTCATATAGTCTTGATCTACACAAAGCCCTGGTTTTTACACCTTATTGGCTCATGCAGACTATCGGTTTATTCAGACTCTTGTTCACACTCTTGGTCTATGCAGACTTTCGGCTCATGCAAACTCTCTGCTCTTGAAGACTTTCGGCTCTTGCAGACTCTCGGCTCTTGCAGACTCTCGGCTCATGCAGACTCTCGGCTCATGCAGACTCTGCTGTTGCAGACTCTCGGCTCTTGAAAACTTTCGTCTCTTGCAGACTCTCGGCTCTTGAAAACTTTCGGCTCTTGCAGACTCTCGGCTCTTGAAAACTTTCGGCTCTTGCAGACTTTCGGCTCTTGCAAACTCTCGGCTCTTGCAAACTTTCGGCTTTTGCAGACTCTCGGCTCTTGCAAACTTTCGGCTCTTGCAGACTCTCGGCTCTTGCAAACTTTCGGCTCTTGCAGATGATCGGTTCATCCAGACCTTTTTAGATGACGTCTTTTTTTATCCTCTTCTGACTTTTCTTTGTTTCTCTGGTTCCGGGATGTACAGTTATATGTATGTATGAAATGAATGATGAATCCTGGGAATGTTGACAGAAGCTAATGTAAATAAAAATTATAGTGGTGTGCTGTAGTTATATTTAGTCCTCCGTGATTGTTTTGTAAAGACTTGATGAATCATGTTTGTTTTGTAAAGACTTGATGATTGTTTTGTAAAGACGTTTTGATGATTGATTTGATTTATATGCCAATGGCTCCATTGCATCACAGGTATATAAAACACAAATCGATGTATGATATCCAGTAACTGAAATATTGTGTACTTTTTATTTATGACAGAAATCTGAAACTGATTCTTGGTCAGTAAATGTCGTTCAAGTATATAGTTAGATAGTTAGTCAATGTGTTTCTAGCTTCAGTTACCTCTGTTTACTTCAGTGACAAGTAGATCATTCAAGTTTACCCACACACATTAACAAAAACACATACACACTGTCACGCACACACTCATGCCCAGTCACAGAGACTCACATTTTCTTTCAGCCCATCAAGTAATAAACTAAACCTAACGGGGGAGAGAAACACACAAGAATGTCATTAGACGAAGATGTCAACTGCGGGGAGATCCTGTGATGTCAGAGATGTGTCATCTGTAATGACAGAGTCAGACGTGAGCTCGTTATGTGTTCAGGTAGTTTTGCAGGTGTCACGTGTCTAGCTGACCAGCGGGCAGCTCGCTGTCTGTAACACAATACCTTGTTTAGACAGAGAACAACAATGAGACTGCCCTCTGAGTGCATAGAGAGAGAGAGAGAGAGAGAGATGGAAAGATAGAAACTCTGAGAGTGATGTAAGGAAAGAGAAAAGTAAGGGTTAGGATTGGGTTCATTTGTATAGAAACAAAAACGAAAAAAGAAAAAAAAAGTGAAGAATAACGCTTTGAAAGGACAAAAAGGGAGATAATGGTCCTCTGCATGTAATATAAATCTTACTGCACCTCTCCCCTAGCCATTGTTTCTGTCAGCTACCTCCCCTAACTGGTAGTTATGTCGGGTCTAACTTTGAACATGTAGAACAACATGGAGGCTTAAATAGTTCTCTATAGGTCTACACTGGAGGACCCACGATGGGGGGAGGGGGAGAATACATCTACTGCCCTTCCCTCCTAAACCCTACTTTTATTTCAAAGTATAGTTTGTGAACAACATTAGTTGAATTATCATTTTTATATTATGTCGCTACACTTCTGGTATATCAACCCAGTCAGTGAAAGGGGGGGGGGGGGACAAATGCTTCTACTGCTCTCCCCCCTCTAGCCCACTGAGGGAGGGGCGGTCCTATTTTTATGGAGAAATCATAGTTTGTGAATGAACAAAATGTGTTGAATATCCTTACAATATAAGGTACATATTGATGCTTTAACCCATTTCTGTTATTATATGTCACACACAGACTCTAATCTTTAATTTTATCATTAGTAAATATAAAATGAAAAAGGGTTCTACCAGGTGGGAGGGGCGATTGCATGTATCGGACAAACCGATACCCTTTTCTTTTTTATAATTTAGTTAAGAAATAACAGAATATAAAAAAAATATGTCAGTAATATATGCTATAAATTAAATTCTTATATCGAGTCGCCCCACCCCTAATTCTTTACTGCCAAATGCAATCATTAGCAGAAATTATAAAACTGAGCGAGAACTAACGTTTTTTCCTCTACCGTCCTCTCCCGCTTCCTGACGAAAACGTTGAAAACAAAAAAGTCAAACGTGGCGACAGAGTTGATGTAATTGTACATGAATTTATCTTAGTTATTTTAAGAAAAACTTTGTTTTGGGAAAATTTTGAATTCATACGAATTTTTTTCATTATAAGAGTAACAATTGAGATGAGATCTGCCAAACATTACTTTCCTAGTCGCCTTTTTCCAACCTTTACTCATGCTTATAGTTTTCTATTGTATAAAAAAATTTTGAGAATATAACTCACAATATGAACTTGAATCCTAAAAATGCAAACACATTTAAAGTAGAATTTAATTGGCCCACTTAATTTCTCCTTAATTTTTAATTTTAGAGCTTTGAAATGTGGCTCTGTAACTATATAAAGTTTACAAACATGCATATTGTACAAAATATATCTTACAGATAAGCTTTTTTAAAAAAGCTTATTTGTTTTTTGTTGTTTTTTTTCGGCGACAATCCTCATAGTTTCAATCTTAATAGGTGTGTGTGTGAGGGGGTATCTTATCTTTTCAAGGAATAAATCGGTTGTATTTGCAATGTAGTTAGGGCCCGTCAATTCATATTAGAATATTTTCAAGTTAAACATTTTCAAAAAGCCCTATTTCAATAGGATGTATAATTAGCTGTAGATGTTAGGAGAATGCGTTTCTGCTGTGAAGAATGCAAGAAAACGCTTTTGGCGTCGGTGGAGCGCTCCCTCAGACTCTTGCTGTCATTTGCCCTATAGATTATAGGATACGGTACTTTACTTTTTTCACATGAATTTTTCACGACATAAAAAAAGACTTTTTGAAGTTTTGGTCCTTTCTTTCTCTCTCTCTCTCTCTCTCTCTCTCTCTCTCTCTCTCTCTCTCTCTCTCTCTCTCTCATATCTTCTGTTAAGGGCCTAAACAGTCAAGCGCCCCCTAAACCCTCACCCATTTCTTATTACTTGTTTTACGTAACATGAAGACGACCTTGTACTATATTTAAGATTTTATCTGAAATTTTATTTTTAATTTATTGCATTTTAAATAGTATGACTAGCACTCTTTTATTTGTGAGGTAAAAATAGTGTAGGCATTTGTATAAACATTGTTTTTAATAAACATAGTACCGGGTAG
>JADKLZ010003886.1:24334766-24345506 GCA_021533235.1 Biomphalaria straminea
CAATGTTCTATGTGAAAGTCTTAATGTCAATGTTCTATGTGAAACTCAATGTCAATGTTCTATGTGAAACTCTTATTATATCATTAATGTTGTTTTAGAAAGTGCTTCAGCTACATTAAAAACAAAAAGTTCATGCACAAATTGTCCTCCCCTGGTCAAGGAATTAAATAAGTGCGTGAGAACAAAGCTGCTTAAGAACTGACATCCGCAACAGACTAAATGACGCAAGTCTCAGGGGGGGGGGGGGGCCGGCTGGTCTTATTACTACATATTAACTCACTCGCACAGATTGGACTTTCGTTCGACTCACTTGACGTGCTCTTTTATACGTCAGTGTTCGAGTATGTCTGTGTGAGTTTTATGTATGTGTGTGATTTGATCTGTGTCTATGTGTGAATTAATTGATGTATGTGTGTGATTTGATCGTGTCTATGTGTGACTTGAGCTGTGTGTATGTGTGACTTGATCTGTGTCTGTGGTCTGAACATGTATGTGTGTGAGAGAGAGAGTACGCCATCTTTCAGCTCCTCTATTAATGGAGTGTAATAAAAAGCCACAGGAGTCTTTCTCTTCTTCTCTTTGATCTCCCGCCAAGTTTGGCGACTGTGTGTGGCATTATCTGACCAGTGTCCAGGCGGTCAAGAATTGATTGGGGCCATCCTGTTATTGATCTCTACCGCTAATAAAAAAATCTGCACTTGATCTCTTGGTCCTTGGCTTCGCTTTTTTTTTAGCTGGTCTTTTTTTTTTTTTTTGGGGGGGGGGGGGGGGTATCCTAGTGACCTGGATAGAAACTTGACTTTATACACTGACCTAAGACTTTGTATTTTATTCATTGACATTTTGTTCTTGCTTTTAGTCATAGTTTACACTAGTCGTTGGTCAAAGAGTTTCGTCAATTTTTATGTGTTCATACATGCGACTAGGCTTTTCAAAAGTATTTGTTGATATAACTACTTATGTAGACGCTATTATGGCGCATTCATTTGTTTTTAAATGTAGCAGCTAAAAATGTAATGTATTGAAATCCACCCAAGTATGATAGCTGTTACCTTAACTTACAAAGAATATGGCAGCACAAGCTAGGTTATTGTAGCACTAGAGAGATTCGCTGTAGCACTGTTACATTGCAAGACTAAGTTTGTCAGACCACTACTACATTACAGTACACAAGATCATCGCTACACTGTTACAGTTCAATACAAAAGATACAAAGATAAAGGCACATTCCTTATTCCATAGGCTAGGGCCTGGGTAGGCAACCCGCGGCTCGCGAGCCACATGCGGCCCTTTGGATGTGAAGCTGCGGCTCTTTAGTTCCATACGCAAATATTATTTATTTTATCGAAACATTTTTTTGTAAATAGTTCTCAATCTTTCAACTAAGATTAGACACTATCTCTCAGCCACTTGTACTCGCTTTTCACCACACCCTCCCCCATTACAAGCGCGTCGCTGTTGTCAGACCGTTACAGATCTCCAATGATGCCGTTTTTTGATTTCTCTATGTAAGTCTTAATTCGCCTTGATGTAAGACGAATTTGTCTGTGACGTATAGTTTGTTGTTTCAAGTAAATGAATTGGAAGCAAATTATCTTCTCAAAGTTAGAAGCTATCTACAAGTAAAGTTATTCTGGCAAGCCTTGCGTACCACTAGAAATTGCACAAAAGGGAAACCATTTAGAGATGGTGAGTATGTCAAAGACTGATTCCTATGAATCCTATGTGCATCTGAAGAACTGTTTCTTGATTTCAAAAACAAGCTAAAAAAAAATAAACATTTTCCATTATCCACTAAAATAGTACAAGCTAAAATGACAGTGGAAGATATTCAACTTTCTTCTGCCGTTTCACTTGCTATAGATTAGTCTTGCGACATAAAGACACTGTACGAGTTGCCCATTTTGTCAGGCATGTGTATTCCCAAGGATTGCTTCCGCTCTTACGACAAACTAGAGGGGACAATAGAACGAATGATAAGCAAAAATTTCTTGAAGACTTGACGTCCAAAATGCTACAGTGAGGTGAGGAAGTTGGCATTTGGAGTGCCGACTATCTTTGGATCGACAGACAAGTGCTGTCCTGCATGAATATAATTGAAAGTAAGAAGCCAACTAACAAATGAACATTTAGAGTAGTGTTTGAAACAAAAATAAACAAGTTACGGCATGAGCCAAATGTATGTAGAATTTTTAAGACCATGCAAAGCTAAACAGTAAGGAAAGTGTATATAGTAAACTATTTGTACTACTACAGTACAAACACACACACCACTCTTATTTATATATATATATATATAATTTGTTGTGAAAAACACTATTTATGTATGAATTCGTGTTTTTTTTAATAAAAAAGATTATAATGTGTGAGAACCATTTATAGATGGCAGATAAAAATGTGTGGCTCTTTAAAAACTTTGACATTTTGTAAATTGTAATTTTTGGCTCTTCCGACTCAAAAGAGTGCCGACCCCTGGGCTAAAGTAGAATTATACAAATGCTTCTTCTTCCCTAGTACTTTTAGATCCTCGAATGGGTTGCCTGATGCAGCCAGGAAAACCAATGACGTGGCAGAATTTAAGTCATTGGTTAACATACAAGACGCGTAGAATGTAATCATCTTCTTTTTGAAGTAACGTCTGTATTATATAAAATCTCACGGCACTGCTTAAGTACAGTACTACCATCTCGCATAATAGTAAAAAAAAAATTAAAGTGTCCCCTTTAGACCTTGCTATCTATGGGGCAGATGATGTTAAGCTTATCTGTTTCTTTGGTCAACAGTTAACGAGCAGGGTGTTACTGAAACTGAAACCGGCACTGCTGTTTTGTGCACTAGTAAACACCTAGGCAAAAAACAAACTTGTTTCATTTCTATGTTGTGTTTTAATACCGTCTTCTTGAGGGCAGCACAGAGAAGTGAATGATTTTATTTTTTATCTTTTTTTTTCCTCTCTAAGACCACATGAAAGGAGGATTGTTTAGCTACAGGCTTGGCCTTGTGTTGACTTGATACATTCATTAACTTAATGACTTGTTGTTGTCCAGTCAGGGTCATTATTAATCTCTTCCTTTCATCTTTCTCTAGTCATCATCTAGTCAATCAGGGCGATGGGACCACGTTATGAATCTTCAGTAGAATTATTGACACAAGAAATGTATATTAAAAATGTATATTAGATCCACCGAGTTCTAGGTATTTCTTTCCTAAAGATATAAATTATGCTCAGGTTATTCTTGGTGATTGAATTAATCCAAATTCAGCCAATAAAACTCTAAACTCAAGTAATATTTCATTCTCGTCAAATTCTCCAGAATTTATAAAATATAAGAAAAAGTCATCAAAATCTCTTGAAATTATTAAAATCTGAAAACTGATGCAAATCTCCTTAAAACAGACAAAATTGTCATTTTGGGGGGTCATTCAATATGGAAAACGCTTATCTTACTCGCGATTAAAAAACGAAATGGCATTGTCAGCTTTCATTTAATAAAAATATAATAAGAAGCAGAATTTTAACCAAAACAAGAACGTCAAATTTACTTTAGTAGTCAGTGGCATACAAATATAAATATAAATGTATCTGGACCTCAGCAAATAAAAAAGCGATATTTTGCTTGTCGATATATAAAAGGCAGATATGAATGTTTATCGGCTTTTTTGTTGGAAAACTACTATCTACTGTAGATGGCTCGTAAAGTTAATTTTTACAGTGATTTTGTACTTAGTAAACTATACATAAAATGCTTTGTATTTTTTAATACAAAATCTTTCACTTATTATTCTTATCACAACCCAAAGTAGGCCCCGCGCAATCCGTTTCTCAAAGGGCCCCCGCAACCTGTAAGACCGGCCCTGATTAAACATAGACGGGTCTCCTTAAACTAGAAAGGCACTTCTATTGCTCTTTAAATACGATGTATAGTTTACTATGTGTGTCTTCAAATTCTAACAACTAGTTGAATGAACTTTGAATGTGTTTTAGTGCTTATAATTTGGATACAATATCTATGCTATAATATACTCGTAATACTTAATTTAGATATAATATTCATCTCGTTCTCATCTCTGCCTGTGGTCCCTTCTGGGGCATAGTCCACCAATCAGCTTCCTCCAGGAGTCTCTGTTCTGGGAGAGTTTCTCCAACTGTCCCTATGTCTTGCCCATCTGCTTGGCATCTGCTTCCGAAACGCGGCGCCATGTTTTCCTGATGCTGTCTTATATTCCATAATGAAAACACTTTACAGTCTGTAGATTTCCCAGCTGAGAATGCTCTCGAACTATAGCGTATGGGTAAACCTATTGTTTGAGGTGTCATTTGTTATTTCCTTGCTCAGTATTGACACTTTGCTACAGACTTCATTCAATGTCTGTCTACTTTATACGTATAAAACATGCTCTTAACACTGTAATAGAAGACATTAACAAACACTTTCTCTATTTGCTAACTTTATTCATGTTAGATCGTCCCAATATATAGGCCTAAAAGGAATTTAATTATCCATCTTCTCTGTTAATTAGCGCATTCTTTCAACATGTCAGCAATGTGGGTTACTGGGTTACAATAACGAGACGGGCCTGACAAAGCAATATCATTTACTATCACAACACTGTACTAAAAATATTGTTAATTCCCCATTTTGTCAAGAAAGGTGATTATCGATTGTTAATATTAGGAAAATAAAATATGCAATAGAATTACTTGATTGATTGAAGGGTTAACTATATATTATTATCAAAAAGTTTTCTATATCGTGCTATTGTTTAGTGAATATACTTTTTGTTTTCATCTAAATATTACTATCGAATATAGTAGCATTAAGTGTGTTTTCATTTAACTACTGTTTAAGGGAATTCAAATGTCATTTGCGATGCGCGATCATTGGAATCAAACCAAACTCAATTTATTTGATGAGTAGACGTTGTATGTAAATAACAGAGCCGATACACTGCTGAAACTGTGCGACTGAACTCCATCCTTCTTGAAATGTTAACTTAAGTTATGTTATTGCATATGTTCTGACCAGCAATAGGATTATATTGTATGTTCTTTTAATTCTAATGTTAAATCACAGACTATGTTAATTTCTAATGTAATTCTTACTTGGTATAGAAAATTTCACTCTTTTTTTTTTAGCACTTTTATGTATACCCCCACTCCATGATCGACGACTTTTTCTTTTATGTCTGACTCCAGGACCAAAGTTGTGCAACATTGAGATGACGAGATTGTAGCCCAAACGCATAGGTATTACCTGTTTACATTCATTGCGAACTACCTAACACCTAGTATGAACTGCCCATTCCAGTAGCGGCCTTAGGGGGTGGCAAGTGGGGCTACCGCCCCAGGCCCCGCGTCTGATTAATATTTACTTCCCAACTCCAGCAGGTGTGGAAAGAATTTTAGCATCTAGTTTGGTGATTTCATATCCTACACTAGTTTCTGAATCATTAGTTACGTTCACTAACCTGAGAGGTAAAATCTTTCGTGCAGGACAATTACAATACAGTATGTGACAATTACAATACAGTATGTAATGTAGTCCACGGCCGACGTAAGGTACTATGTTTGTAAAAAAAAAAGCATATGGCGGACGAACCCGTTAGTGAGATGGGGTGTGGTATATATGGTCTACCCTTACCTCCCAGGGCCCCGCATATGACATTCGCCCAGAGCCCCGCGCACGGTGCCTCCCACACGCATGGTAATGGCCTCACATACATTGGGTAAAATCCAGTCACACGTATCGAGGAATAAAATGTGTCTGTGTTGCCTCCCTTAATTCTACCCATGAATTATTCACGCTTCCGGTCGCCTTCTTGCCTGTCCGCCATTAGCCTGATCACCAAAAGGTGCTTAACCTTGCCTGTTTAATAGGATCTGCGGACTCATACGTCACCGCTGCTCCCCCCACCCTGTAGGACAACGCCCTCTGTTGTGAGTTGTGCCATGTTGTGGACAGGATTCAGAATGTACGTCTTTTCATGTAGATTTAATCTTGCTACTCTTTTTGTTGTAGTTTTTTTTGGGTGGAGAGATTAGCAGTAAGTGTATGTTTTCAGTACACTAATCTTAATGTAATATAATGGTCTGTTTCAATAGATCATTGACATTGAGAAGAGCAAGTCTTGAGTCAACAATGTATTAAAACACATAAACAACACAGACAGAAAACGTGCCATATTATTTTATAAAAGTATACGTAACCTTATTTATTGTATTCACTTATATAGATTTAGAGTTATTGATATATTTACTTGCCCTTCAACTACATCATAAATTTCATATTTAATTAGTACACAGCTGAGTGGCACATATAAAGTCATTTTTATAGTATACACAGGGGGCTTCAAAAAAATGTATACACACTTTGAACTGTCATAGACAATTTATTTCCCGTTCTACAATGCTAAATTTCTTTACATGGTAAGCTTAATGTCCAATTAGAAATATAAATGTGATTGATGTGAGAAATGTCCAAACTAGTGACCTAAATGTGTAAAGCCCTATTTTTTACAAGATATCCAGGCTGTTATAAATACTGAACAAGTTATCTTAACTGTTTGAATAAAATATGATAAAAGATGTAACACTGGTTGATCTTGAATGCTGCATTACGTTTAGATAGTGCTGTAATACTTTCTCTCAAGTTTGATAACAATTACAAAGTGTCTGGTTTAATATTGAGTTGTTTTCGTTATCACACAGGCATCAATTATTCATTAAACGATTTCCCTCTAACACAGTCTCCAATTCCCCAAACAGACGTATCGAGAGATTTAATAGAATCTACATGTTGCCTACGGCTGTTTCCCCGTTTACTTCAAACTTATCTGTTTCAATGTATGTAGATAAATAGAACATGTCGGCCTCTCATGTTTAATTCATCGTTAACGTATTGACTCTATATATCTTAATAGTGGGCGTTAGAAGATAAGTAGATACACATTAAATGGTGACATTTTTTAAAGGTCTTCTTTGCAGGCACTCAAACTGGACTAAAATGCTCATTATTGATGTATACAGGTCTAGTTCACTGGCACTCACTACTCTTGGTAGTGTGGTCAGTGCCGGCCTTAGGTCGCAGTGGGCCCCGCACTTTCATAGGCCCAGTGCCAATTCTAGGTGTAAATTATACAATTGAACCATTATAACTTGTATATAATAACAGGGTTTCCGAAGCCTCCTCATTTTCCAGCGCCTCCTGGAAATCTCTTCAACTTGCAAAATATACGAAAAGTCATGGAAATCTCCTGAAAACTCATGAAAATCTCCTGAAAAAGAAACAAAATGTCATTTTGGGTTGCCTATAAATAATAACGGCATTGTCAGCTTTCATTTATTAAAAAAATTATTTCAAAGACGAATCTATTTTCTAATGCAAAATCTTAATTTTGACACCATGCTTATCCCTGCCCAGACTGGGCCCCGCTCAATCCATTTCGCAGTGGGCCCGCAATTGTTACATCAGGGCCGGCCCTGAGTGTGGTTATATACTCCTGGTAGAGAGGTCAATATATTGTTGGTAGTGTTGTCATATTCTCTTATATACTCTTGGTAGTGTTTCCTAGTACTCTTGATAGTGTGGACACCTATACTCTTGGTAGTGCAGACATTTATACTCTTGGTAGTGCGGACATTTATACTCTTGGTAGGGTGGAAATTTATACTCTTGGTAGTGTGGACATTTATACTCTTGGTAGTGTTGGAATAACGAAAGTCAGATCTTAGGACATGATTAGGAACTGGGTGCGAAAAATTATTAGATTCATGAAAAAGTTTATTTGTCGTAGAGACAATGACACGACTATTTCAAGACTAGGATTGGACGTGTAACAGACTACTCTTGGCAGCTTGAGAGGAAGGTCGACTTTAGTTCCTGGAGTAGATGTTTAGCTTATCGACATACGACGGTTCTCTTCTTTACGTAATAAACGCCTTTTTCGACATCGTTCATCAGCGTCGAGTATTTTCTGCATTATTGACCTTTCTCTCTCGTTCTCTCTTTCTCTTTCTTTCTTTCTCTCTCGCGTTCTCTCGCGTTCTCTCTCATTCTCTCTCTTTCTCTCTCTCTCATATTTTTTTTCTTTCATTTAGTCTATATTTTCTATTTGTTTATTTCTACTTTCTTTCTTTCTCTCCCTTGTGTGGGACTACATGTTGTTTTTCTCTCTATAATTAAAATCGAATCTATTGTGTCCTTAATCCTTTAATCTCCATAGAAACTGTCACTCTCTTCTGCTTTCGTTCTCTCGTACTCTCTCTTTCTCTCATTGTCTCTCTCGCTATCTATCTATCTATCTATCTACCTATTTATTTATCTATCTATCTATCTATCTATCTATCTATCTATCTATTCCCTCTTCGTTTTCCACCCCACCCATGTCTCTACTCTTTCCTATCTTTACACTCTCAAATCCTCTCCCTTAGTCTCCTCTCTTAGTCCCCTGAACCTCTCGTTTTGTTTTCGTCCTAACCATCTATTCCCCTAACAAAAGAGAATTAGGGAATGCAGAATCCCTCAGAAGCCAACCTTTACCTACTGTCCCTTGAAAGGGAGTCCCGAAAAAAAAATAAAGAAGCTTCTCTTTCCCTGTAACATTAAGCCTCGCTCAGCTTCCAGGGGCCGTGTGTCCTGAGCCCCCTTCATTCTATTCAATTAAATCAACAGCCTCTGATCGCCCCTTGATGAGATCTCCGAGCCCGAGAGATTCTTTTTAAATTTTCACCAACTGTTGAATTCTCTCGAGGTCTCGCCCCTTTCCACCAGGCTCCAGGGCGTGTTACAGTCTCACTGGATCAATGCTACACACTAGAGTCAAGGATTGGTTGAGTTACCAGCGAACATGGCATTAAACTGAACGTGATCACTTGTGTTTCCCTATGTCAGAGAATAGATACTGTCTATATATAGAATAACATAACACACTGGATAATTTTTTACAATTCCGCTATTCAAGTTTGATTTTGAACCAGGAACCTTGAACGTGGATATACGACTCTAAAGATTTTCCTCTAAATTGAACAGTTGATGTTTATCGTTAAGAGAAAAATTACTAGCTCGGTAACTACGTGGGGAAATGTTTACTATTACCGTTATGATGTTTTGAAGTAAAAAAAATAAATACATGTTAATATATAAAATTTTCATGTAAATTTGGCTTGAGAACTAGGCTTAGATCTAGAACCAACGTCGGGTTTGAAAGGGCTATCGCGTTCTTTAAAGGATTATTGAAAGGATTCCCAAATGTAAGGCATTTTAATTATTTGTTTAATAAATTTATGTTCCGGACAATTTTACGCATCGTCTTTGTCAGGTTACGCTATTGTTGTGTTGTTAATAGCTGAACACACTTAAGGTCCCTAGGTTCAAACTGACAAGAACATCATTCACCCACACAGTCGTGCAGAGAGTAAAAAACTATGTGGATGATTTAAATAACAAAAAAAAATATTTCAATTTAATTCTATGATGCTGATCTAGGAATGTGTACAATGAGAATGATACATGATAAATAGATAATACTAGTCGACCGGCGGCATAGCATACGCCGCTATTTTGCAGGGCAGGCCTTATGCACTGCAACATATGCGACCGCAGTGGGTCCCGCACTTTCTTTGGACCCGTGCTAATTTTTAGGTGTATAAATTATAAAATCAAGTTACATGAAGTTAATTCCTTTTTCCAGTCTATATTTATTTATGTCTATGCTATTTTGTGAATGAAAATATTGCGGATTTGGATACACCATTTCCATTCACACCATGCTGCGCCATGGGATTTTCCAATTTACTTGTCATAAGTGAATTCATGAATATAAAATACTATGAATGGAGCTAAAAATGGCTAATTGGCCTTAATTTACGCGATATTAAGAATAGAGTTGCACTCATGTAACAAAGCTTTAGAAAAACAAATTTGAATGTTAATTTGATTAAATGGACTATAATTAGTATGTTCATGTGCTAAAGCATAAAACTATCTCTGTGAAGAGAAGTTCTATAATCTTAGAGTTGAATTCGAGTTTTAGATCTAGATCTAGGAATAGAGAGATGAGTTACCTTTCGTAATCATGTCTAATGAACGAATGTACGTAATTTGTGATATTAATTAAAGTACTTCTAAAGTGAAACCTGAGAGTATACTCTGTGTATTGTTGTTCTAGTTTCAATAGTCTTACGACACAATAATCTGGAAATACTTTTAATATTATTATGACAAAAATTGAGAAGAAGAGAATTATATAAACACCACTTTCATTCACAAAATAGTGCGGATTGGGATGCACCAATTTCCATTCACACCGTGCTGCGCCATGGGATCTTCACATTTAATTGTTGTTGTTGCTTACTCGGCTGAACTTTTGAACTTGTCTTTTGAGAAATATATATATACTAGTCGACCGGCGACATATCATACGCCGCTATTTTGTAGGGCAGGTCTTAGGCACTGCAACATATGCGACCGCAGTGGGTCCCGCACTTTCTTTGGACCCGTGCTAATTTTTAGGTGTATAAATTATTAAATTGAATCATTTTATAACGTGATATAACAGATTCCCCGCGCTAAAGTCAAACCTGAGAGTAGTATCTATCTGTGTATTGTCGTTCTAGTTTCAAGAGTTTTACGACACAATATAATCTCTTCCGGCTTCCACTTTTTCACCTCCCTTCCATTCACTACACAAATTCATAAGAGAGTTTTATGAAACAAAAATTTGTGCATTACAATTGTGTGT
>JADKLZ010003886.1:24375774-24394999 GCA_021533235.1 Biomphalaria straminea
CGATATATATATATATATATATATATATATATATATATATATATATATATATATATATTTATATAGTCTACCTTTGCGGCTAGGGGCCCCGCACATGACGCTCGCCCAGGGCCCCGCGCACTGCTAGGGCCGCCCCTGGTAGATAGCTTCCATCTGGACTGGTTTACTTACATAAAAAAATATGCTGCATGTGCATGTCAAATCTAGAGATGTAGCTAAGAGGAAAAACCTAACTTTAAATTGTAGTTTTCTAGAACTTATGTTAGAACCATGCCAAAATTTTGTGTTTGCTTTACGCCCGAGTCATTTTAATCAAAATTTATTTCAGCGATTGGATTGTCTGATCAAGGATAATGCAACTGTAGTACTTGTACCTGCAATATGAGACTACTGAGAGTGATTTAACTAGTGTCTCAGAGGTAGATACTGTGGCTGATCTAGTGGAATTACCAGTTATATCATATGTGTACACAGAACTGAACAACAAAGTAAATGTAAGTTTTTTTCATTTTGTCACCAAAAAAGAATTGTAGATTGATTTAAATTCATTGCTTATAATAATGGTTAAATTTTACTCTCAATGTTTGTTTAGATATGCAATGTTGTATGACAGTCATGAACGATTCTGGTACTCAGACAGATGTAGCTATGAACATTCCATATCCTGTCCAGGCATCATCACCCCTACATTCAGGCTATAGCTGTGAGCATAGTTCTGACTGCTATGAACCAGCTATGAGGAGTAGCATAGATGATAGATGCATCATTTAATATCAGGTACAGGTATCAATAAACAAATTTTGTGTATTTGAGTTATAAATTAATTCTGATTTTAATATTATAGGATCTTTATTTATTGGACTGACTTTTAAATTATTATTTTTTTTTTTGCAGTATGCCTTATGATGCACCACATCCAGCAGTTGAAATAAATCACTTGGTTGATCAGCATACAGATCACCCAAATTTCGCTGTTTCCCTCATGTTTACATGGCTTTGAGTACAATACAGAAAATAAAGATTGGTTTGAGCCTGGTGAGTATTTTCTTGATCCACTATATAAAATTAATGTTAAACAGGTTTCCCAAGACTAAGTTAAAATGTTTTCTCACCAATGGAAGGATGATCTTGAAATATTTTGAATTTTTATTTTTTTTATTCACATAATTCTTTACAGGAACTGATGATTATGAAAGTGTGTGCAAAATATTGGACCATTGCAAATGGAAAAGGATATTAAAAAGGTATCTCTGATACACCAAACAGCTGCTCTGGAGTCATTCCACAGTCTGCATATGTCACAAGTTCATATCATCAAGATCTTCAAGGCAAACAAATATAATAAACACCTGACATACATTGTAACTTTTATTTAAAATTAAATTTATTTTTTGTTCATGCTATATATACACATTTTATTTTCAAAACTTTTGTAGCCATTTTAGCATACTGATGACTCGAAACCTGTTTTTGTGCCTTCTGGAAATTCTTTTCTGATCTCGTTCACTACACAGGATGGAAGAGGAACTCTAATGCTTCTTCCCAGACAGCTCCAGCATCAACGAACAAACTGTCTATATGCAGTATATCTCTTTTGTCTAAAATGAAAAGTTATACATGAATAATGTCCAAAATTGTATTATTCTTATTATAACAGCATATATAGTTATGTTTTTTTTGGTTGTGATGCACATTGCAAATTGTAAAACACATTTCCTGATATTAAGGATAATAAAAATTATTATTATTATAATTACTCATGGTTATCATCAAAATGGTCTCCAAATAGTTCTCTATAGTTGTGATGTGCAGTTTGTAGTCTGTCTTTGTCCAAACAGGCCTGAATCCTGGATGATTGCTTATGCATGGTATGTTATTGGAAGACATTTTTAGTGATACTTTGAGAATTTCTGTGCAGCATATATTTTCATTTCCTGTATCCATGTGCTTACAGTATCCACATTTACACCTGATGAAAGAAAAACTAAAATCAGATTTATTTATCAAACATATATATATATATATATATAAATTTCAGTCAAATAATGTCTTTGGTACCACTTACCAATAAGTATTTGGATCACTTTGTCTACTAGTAGGGGTCCTACTCCTCCTATCAAGAACTGGAGACTAAGACCTTACATTGTAAACTTCATAGGGTTCAAACATATAAGTCTCAGCATTAGAGACTCCTGCCATGCATTAGCTAACAATAATTGAAAAGAAAAGAAAAAAGAAACATGAAAAACAAAAAATTACTTTTAGGGCCTACATATAAGAAAAACAAGTTTATAGATCTAGTGATATAAGATTCAAATATTTTATTATCTGCAAAGTCTAGTTGTAAAGATAGATAATTATAGCCTATAAGACAATATTATGAACTATCTAGATAACAAGAAGCTCAACTTCAAAAATAAATATCTATATATATATTACATTACCGGTACCTACATTCCTACATTTTAAATTAGAATTCTAATCCATCTAGATCTAGTCTAGATCTTGATGTAAATATATTTAATAATACTAATTTAAAGCTTAGATCTTTGCCTTGATGACTAAAATTGTTTACAAAGAATGAAATAAAACACACAAAAAAAAATGTTGAGACAAAAATTAGACTTAGGCCTATAAATAAAAGAAAAAAGTTTTTTTTTAATAATAATAGATATATAATAGTGATATAGATTATTATAGATTCAAATATTTTATTATCTGTAAAGTCTAGATGTAAAGATAGATAATTATAAGACAATATTATGAACTGTCTAGATAACAAGACTCAACTTGAAAATTAAATATATATATAAATATAATTATATATAATATATACAAATGTGTGTGTGTGTATATATTATATTTTATATATATATAGATCTATATATATATATATATATAGTTGTAATTTAAATTCTAATAATTTAAGTCATCTAGTCTAGATCTTGATGTAAATATAAATAATAATACTAATTTAAGCTTAGATTTTTGCCTTGATAACTAAAATTGTTTACAAAAGAATGAAATATCTGATGTGTCATTCGTAAAACACAATGATTTGAATGATGAAGTTCGAACAGACAGTTCTATTGGCTCTATTATTGTTATACTATAGAACTATACTATAGAATCAGATCTACTAGTCTAGATCAAGTAAATCTATAGCCAAGGCGAAGTGATATTATGTGACATAACTTGGGATAGTCTAGTTCTAAATGTTATGCCTACCTGTTATAGATCTAGACTACCTCGAGTGCTTGTTTTACAATAAATTCGCGGAAGACAAGTACCGGTACTCGGAGTAGTAAAATATTGTGTATCAGAGCGTGACGTCACATAGAAACTACGTGAAAATCTGACCGTTTTGGATGCGCAGAAAAATTACGTCAGAAAAACATCAATTACTAAGTTATTCTTGCAAATTAAAAAAAAAGAATAATATATTCATTATCTGTAAATCAAAACACATATTATATCAAAAATTGTCAAAACCATGAGAGTTTCCCTTTAAGACCCGCGGGCCATATATGTCTAGTAATTAATATGAATTGTCTTATTTCTCCGCTAAAAAAGACCGGCCTTTACACTTGGGCGGGGATAATCGATTGAGTATGTGAGTGTGGTGGGAAATCGTCGATCTATCCTAGTCTCCTTCTCCTTCAATTTACTCGCGCTAGTAATCCAGTGTCAGTAGGGCCTAAGTAAGTCTAGGACTATTTTTATGATACTTGTAACAAAAACGATTCGATTCTCAAAACATTTATCTTATCTTATATGCAACAAACGTTACTTCAAAAAAGAAGATGAAAAGGACTAAATGTGGCTCAATAAAGATAGCTAATTCAAATTTTAACAATTAACTATAGAGATCGGGTCTCAATCAAGAAAATCCTATTCCGAACTGGGAGTCGACCCCTTAGTAAGGTTGTGACAGAGAGTAGAAATGAGGTTTGATGCATGTTCTCCGACAAAATGAATTAGCCTACGCACGGAAAGAGTTGCGATGACATGGAGGCCAATTCAAGGAAAGCGCAAACAGGGACATCCTAGTACAACTTCACGCCACACTTTCATGAAGGTCCTCAGAGCAGTTGGGAAAAGGCTTCAGACATTGCAAGTGATAGATTTTTGTGGAAACAGCTTTCCGCCCAATGAACCGAACGGCGCGGGAGGATCTAAGCTAGTAAAAATAGCACATTAGGTTTTTGAAATAGGTTTTTGAAATAAAACTTTTTAATAGCAGGAAAATACATGTAGATACCTCAGAATATGCATTTTTGTTGACTTTCATTCAAGTTTCAATACAGAAATAGTACTTGAGGGCGGGGCTTTGCCCCGCGCTGGGGGAGAGCTTTGAGCTCCCCCAGACCTCCTTGCTTACAAGAGCGGGTAGTCTACAATTTGTCCACTTACTCCAGGAAGAACCTATGTACGATACAATAAACGTCTTCCGAAAGAATGAAGGGTAATTATGTAATAAAGATTAATTATGTGTGTGTGTACACAAACATATATTTTTGCGGGGTAATACATATAGATGCCTCATAATATGTATTTTGTTGGCTTTCAATACCCGAAATAGCGCTTGGCGGCAGGGCTTCGCCCCCGCGCTTGGGGAGCTCACATCGCTCCCCCAGACACTTTGCCATTGGGTCCAGTAGGTATCTGAATAATATTGGCACAATAATCCCCAATTGAGCCCTAATGAATATTTCAGTTACTAAACCATTGGGGCCTGCATCGGAACGATATTGGCATAATGAGGGTTATCCCCAATTGAGCCCTAATGAATATTTCAGTTACTAAACCATTGAGGCCATCATTGGAATGATATTGGTACAATAAGGGCTATCCCTAACTAAATCCTAATAATACAGTAATTACTAAACCATTAGGGCTAGTAACGGAACCATAAGGCATAATAAACGTTTCCCCCTAATTAAACCTCAATGAAAATCTTAGTTACTAAACCATTGGGGCTAGTATGGGCTTGATTATGGCGTGATTCTGGAAATCCCCAAATGAATCCGGAAGTGGTTTTAACCCTTCTCGGCCGATATTGGCACGATTAGGGTTGCCCATACTGGCCCCTAATGCAGGGGTCGGCAACTTTTTGAGTCGGAAGAGCCCAAAATTACAATTTACAAAATTTTCAAATTTTTATTTTAAAGAGCCATACACTTTTTCTTGCAACTATAAATAGTTCTCACACAATTTTTTTTAATGAAAAAAAAACGAATCTAAGTAGTGTTGTTCACAACAAATTAGATAATATATATATGGCATTATTAGATTTTTTTTCGGTAAGAACTAAAGCAGTTCAACATTTACTTTTAACAACAACTTGTACTTCAATAACAAACGATTGAGCAAACAAATTCAATGAGAGCGTTAGCTTTGCATGGTTTTATGATTTTAGAATGTTTGAATACATGTGGCTCATAACTTGCTGTTTTTAGTTTCAAGCACGACTCTAATTTTCATTTGTTAGTTGGCTTCTTACTTTACATTTAATTATATTCATGCCAGAGAACACTTTATCACACGTATATGTCGCTCCAAGATAGACAGCACTCCAAATGCCAACTTCTTCATCTCACTGTAGCTTTTTGGAAGATTATTCCATGCGCCGAATCAACTCGCAGCATTTCTTTTAACTGTCCACTTTTAGTTGGGTTACGTACATACATTTCTCGACCTTTCACTCTTCCAACTTGCTTTTCACCTCTGTAAATTTTCCACCCCACAAAGATTAACTTTTTAAATCGACCAATTGCATTTCTAGAGATCCAATATAAATTTAAAATAGATACATGTGGATTTCATTACTATTAGTGTTGAGAGGATTTACTAGGAATGCTAAAAGGTTTTGTTAGTTTTGAGCTGCTCAAATCTGTTAAGAAATTCATTAGGCACAAAGCCCTTCTTGGTGTATTATTATTAATCAGTGAAACATCAAAATTTCTTTTTTTTTTGCTCCAAAGAATCATATTTCTGGCTCCATCAATTACTATTTAATCGATTTTATTTAAATCGATCTTAATGCCTTCAAGGTATTTTGCACGACATTGGCTGCATCTTATTTTTAGTTTGTCACTAACAATCCATCTAAGAAGTTTTTTCTTTGGACCTTGGGAAGACATATACCCAACAAAATGAGCAACTTATGCCGTGTCTTCATATCGCAAGACTCATCTATAGCAAGTGATAAGACAGAAGAAAGTTGAGTATCTTCCACCTGCAAATATGTTACATTTGAAGACATTTTAGCTATTCTATCTTGCACTGTTTTAGATAGTGGCAACCCATTTACTTGAAACAACAAACTATACGTCACAGCCAAAGCACGTGGTGAACACGCCAATTTGTTTTGCGTCGAAAGCGAATTAAAACCTACTTAGAAACATCCGACGACGGCCAAGAGCTTCCAACGGACTGACAACAGTGACGACGCGTGTAACGGGGGAGGGTGTGGTGAAACGCTAGTAAAAGTGTTTCTGAGATTGAATCAGGGCCTAATACTCGTTAAACGATTTTTAAAAATGTTTCGATAAAATAAATAATATTTGTGTATGGAACTAAAGAGCCGCATGTGGCTCGCGAGCCGCAGGTTGCCGACCCCGGCCCTAATGTCGCCATTGTGCAAACGATAACCGCGCCCATTAGGGTGCCATTTGGGCTATTTAGGGCTGCAATTAGGGCAAAGGGGGATAACCATAATCAAAACTGATGCTGGGCCATAATAGGCATGTTTATAGGGTAGTCAAAAAATTTTTATGAACTCCAGAAATAACCTCGGGTACAATAAACATCTTCCGAAAAAGGGTCATAATGTAATAAAGATTAATTATAATACACTTAAAAAACACACACAAACACACACACATAAGTGTCGTAGCAAGGTACCTGTGGGCCCGGGTTCAAGAATATGTTGATGGGCCCCTCCACCCCCAATATGACACACATTTGAAAACCTCACCGGACCCCCACTGAGGGCCCCCCTAATGAGTGTCCAAAATTTGTTTCCCATTAAATATTAACGTCAGATGAAATAATATCGCGCGGGCCACCTTTGTATAATGTCAGGATCTCGGATGTCAAAATGCAGGGGTCCCTAACTAGGTCAAGCCTCTCAGGCCCCCAAATTCCTAACTACCCCATTGAGGCTATTTTACTGTTCGCTCATACTAAAAACCATCGTTACCTTCGCATCGTAAGTAATTTAAAGAAAGATGGTGATATTTTATTACTTAAGAGTATTTGTTCTTCAATCTTACAGACTTCTGGTTCTCACAAACATGAAATCTTAAAAATGATTTTCTGCTATTTCTTTGGGTAGCTCTTCATCATCGGAGTTCACAAAACAACTTTTAGAAAATAATGCAAATTTAAAATTTTTAAAATTCTCTTTGAGTGCTGTCAACCATAAGAGAGAAAAATGTCACATATATTTGGATCTCCTTTAGGTGTTTGCTAAAATTGCAATGCACAATTAAGTCTATTATCTCCTTTTGGATTTGTGGTTCGAGGTAAAGGGTTGTACTTTGTTTTCTTAGGAATTTATATAGCCTACTGCTAAGTGCTAAGACATCGTTGTTGTTACTTGTGTTACCTAAAAGATGCACTTTGTGATGACCACTAAATGAAAGGTTCTTGTATTTTAAAGTTACAACTATTATTTACTTGCAGTCAGTAATTGTCAACGTTTTCGATGTGCTCTATGTTTAGACATCCACCGTTCTCATTCATTCAGGTTTTCTGTATGCTGGACTAGGTGGATTAGGCCTATCATTTTTTTTTTTTGACATTCGGTTGGAAAACAATGTTTGTGCTGTGTATGGGTATAAATCCGCGACCATCCTTACGACTTTCCAGTGCACATACCAGATGACAAAGCAGCCATTCAAGTGAAAGACACTATCCCACGATAAATGTAATTATCGCTATATCTTAGAAAAAAAAAAGTCAACATCTTTAATGTTTCCCAAAGTAACAAACAGAATTTAATTATTCTTTTTCTTTTTTAATACCTATTTTAAGTCTAAATCTAGAGTTCTAATAAAGGAAAAAAAAAGATTCTTACAAATGTCACAAAAAATACACCGTCCCCACATTAAATATACGTGATCAAAGCGGTTCCTTACAATGACTCCAAACGAAAAAAAACAACAACGGATTAATGTATTGAAGTTAATAACCAGTTTGAGATTACGTTCGATATTTTAAGGAAACATATATTTTTTTAAAACCATTTTTGTTTTACAAAATTGCCGTGTAGGGCAGGCCACAATTGATCATTAGTCATTGGACCAGGCGATATGAAACCCTTATGCGCCATGTAGTGTATTTACAGTTAAAAAGACCTTAAGCTGTTTGAGATATGGGGCCTCATATAAGTCCATATATTGTATGTAATTACTAAGTATTTCACGAAGGCCCTAAGCTAGAGCTTATGTTGCATAGAGGGGCCCTGGACCGATGGTTGTTTCACCATCGGGTGTGGGCCCCTAAATGGTCATGGTCCCGGGTTCCTTGAACCCCTTCGCGCCATGGATGCTACGCCACTGACACATATACAATATATATAATTTATTTTTAGCGGGGGGGGGGAGAGAAAAAATCCTGGGTACGACCATGTTTATAATATATTATCTTATATGTTACAGATCGCGACGTTACTTCAAAAAAAAAAGAAGATGATTACGTCCTACGCGTCATGCAAGCATTTAGTCATGCATATGACCTAAACCAGTGGCGTAGCTAGAGTATATGATGCCTGGTGCGGTACCTCATCTTGATGCCCCCCCCAAAAAAAAAAACAACAACAACTAACTAAATAATAACATTGCAAAACATTACTCCAAGTGAATTTTATGCGCTTTCTTGTTGGCAAAAGTATCAATAATTTTATCGAAACCAATTTTTTTCCACCAGCTTTTGTGCAATGGACAAAATATGGTGCTAGGATTACTATCGAGATTGATTTCGACCTGAAGATTTAAAAGCTGGGAAGGCGACAAAAATTCATATCTATCTGCTACATAATGAAGTTGCTCTAATCGGGTGATTATTTCTTGAACAATCATGTTCCTTCGTAGCTCTTCTTGGTGTGTAAGTACAGAGTCATCACTTTTCTCACCAGGCATATTTTTCTAATGGCCAATACGTTTTTGAGGTTATGATTCTCATATCTGAGCACACTCTTTCGGCAAAGGTAATGCTGGCTTCAGCGATGTCCTCTCGATTACTACTTTAAAATATCTCTGTTTTTAGTTTGAACGAGCAGTCTCTAATAGAAAATCCTTGTTTTTGAAGGTAGACTTGCGCGTCATTAATTTCAGTTAATACAGGAGCCCAAAATCCAAGAGAGGTAAGAAAATTAATAGACTGAATAGCAACTAATATTCCACCTGCTTCAGATCTAGTCGATTAATTTTCATCTCTGCTAGTTAATATCTCTATAATTTTAGAAAATGTATCCCTAACCATCTTGACGGCTTCTCCTCTGGCGCTCCAGCGGGTCTCAACTAACAGTTAAGGCTAGTTCCGGTTATTTTGATGAGGATATCCCAGCGGTGTGTTGAAGTTGAGAAAAAGGCGTGTAAACGCTCCAATGTACCAGAAATGTTACCGAATTTACTTAAGCGTCAGCAGCTCGAATCCCTGCTAAATTAAGAGAATGGTATGAGAAGGCAATGAATTGTGCTTAGGGATTTACTTCTAGAATATGTTTTTGGACACAGTAGTTTTGACCTTTCACGACCGCAGCATTATCATAGCTTTGACCCATGCAGTCCACCATGTCTAAGCCATCCGAACGCAGTTTCTCTAGTATCATCTCAGCGATTCCAGCAGCATGCTTGTCCTTTGTGTCGATGAAGTCAATAAAAGACTCACCAACCTGCACCCCATCATTATCCATGACAACGTTTAATGTTTTTGAGGTGTGTAAGCCCTACTAAAGATATGCTTGTGTGCTGTACTTTAGTCTCTAAAACCTGCGGTATTGAAGTATTTTCTTCTTTTTCATCATTCAGGATGTCGGCCTCATCATTTTTTCTGGATTCAATGATAACCGTCAAGGAGATAAAACAAAATAGCGACATGACTAGTTTATAAATCGTTAGTTCATGTTTAAAATACAGTAGTTTATGTTTGTTCGTGTCTATACGCGTAGTGGTTTTACTGAAAAGCTAAGGGAAATAGGAAATTAATACACTAGGGGGATTTTGGGGCCCCTCTCCACTTGGTACCCTGTGCGGCCCGCACCACCCGCACATTGGTAGCTACGCCACTGACCTAAACACTGGCTTTCCTGGCTAACTCAGGCAACTCATTCCATGCTCTAATAGCGCTAGGGAAGAAGGAGCTTTTGTACAAATAATAGTTATTAAAGGGCGGGTTAATTATTATTTAAATTATTCGATCAGATTAACTGGCTTGTAGAGAAAAACTTATTTTAATTCTATACAATTATAAACTTTCTTCGAACCTCATACGACCGTAGCGCGTACCACAGTCTGAGAACCACTGACCTAGATCGCAAGGTCTGAAATGGGTACTTTAATTTTTTTGTCCTATAAAAAAAAAAACAACAACAACAATCTCCCATCCACATCCGCCTCCCCCCAAAAAAATAAATTAAAAAAAGCTACGCTTTAAAGTGCTTATTAAATGTAGATCTAGCTACTACAAAAATCTAGATATAAAGTTTCTACAAATTAATTTCTTTATACATTAGATTCTAAATGCTCTAATTAGTTTAATCAATGGTGATTTTTTTAAAATGTTGATATTATTATGAGTGCGATAGCCGTTGCGAACGCAGGACGAATGAATGAATGAAAGAATCAATGTGTAATGTAAGCATGGCGCTCATTGGATAAAATATATTGTTAACAAAATTAAACCAATCGGTGTTGGCTTTACAATTACTCATGTTGTGTATCTGAAAATAGTGAAACAAGAACATAAAAATCCTAAAATGGCGACCAACACAGACGAAGAGCAGAGTCTGAAGGAATGCGAAGCATATGTCCAAAAGCATAACATTCAACAGTTGCTAAAAGAATGCATTGTACAGCTTGTGGTCAATAAACCAGATAATCCCCTAGTATTTCTTCGCGACCATTTCGATCGTCTCGAAAAAGTAAGTAATCTACAGTCTACTACTTTAACTTAGTTTACTTAGGACTTAGTCTTAATTAAGTTGAAACTTTAGTTTAACTTTTTAAAGTTTCATTTCATTTATTATGATTTAGTCAATTTAGATTCTAGATCTATTCTATTATTAGATCTAGATGTATATCATTGACATTAAATAAAATAATTTAATGACATTATTAGATCTATAATTAAAATTAAATAATTTATTTATTAGTATTTACACTCACTGTTCACTGTACTGTGACTGCATTTCATGTAACAATACATAACTTACTTATCATGACATAACTGTCATAACCAAAGAAAGTAAAAATAAACTAAATTAGACCTCTCCTCTAGATCTATCATCTATAACTTATAACTAGATCTATAGACATAGTCATAGTCTAGTTACAGTCTAGTAATCTAGAGTCTAGATTTTCCTTAGTCTAGAAGTAGAAGTCTAGAAGATAGTAAGATAGATCTAGAATTAAATCTAGATCTAGTTGAAGTAGTTCTAAATTCTAATTATACATAGAAATTAATAGAATACATAGATCTAGAATAATCTAGATCTAGTAACTAGTAATAATCTATCTAACTTAGACTTTAGAAATTTTAGACTACTTAGTGACATAGTCAACTTAGTCGTTAGTGACTTAGTCAGACTTAGATCTAGTTGTTAGACTTAGAGAGTAGTAGAGTTAAGTAGAGTGACTCAGTTAGACTAGTGCACTATAATCTATATTATAATATAGATCTAGTCAATCTAGTCTAAAGTAGGTCTAGTCTAGTATGTTTGTTATATAATAATATAATAAACTATAATCATTGTGAGAAACTAGTCTAGAAAAAAACTATAGATCTATTTTACTAGACTCTAGTCCCTTAGAGTCTACTAGTCTACTTCACAGTTTCACACTTTATAATTTATACACAGTGAGTCTGAGTGTACTCAGACTCTGAGGTCTGAGTCATTTCAATGGATTTCATCCAATTCTGATTTCAGAATCAATTTTTTTTAGTTTCCATGATGATGATAATAATAATATTGCCAATAATCATACTTTCATAGTTGAGACTAATTATTGACTAATGATTAGTGATTAAACTTAGTCTAGACTCTATATCTTTAGAATCTAACTAGATATATATATTAATTATATAGATTATAGATCTATCATATCTTTTTTTTATAGATTTAAATAGATTATTATAGATAGGGCAAAAGGAAATCTAGATTATTGTAGATCTCGATCTAGATGACTAGATTTTGTCTACTACTACAAACACACCTATATTGATAGACAATGACAATCCATATTTTTGATGGTCTTAGGTGACCACTGACAAATCATAAATCGACCCCCAAAAGGGGTTGCAACCCACAGATTGAGAACCCCTGGTCTAGATAGTGCTCAACTTTAAGTCTAAGAGTTAGACTGTTAGTACTTAGTAGTTTTAGAGTACATCAAGCTGATAATGACTGCATAACCAGTGGCATAGCTAGTGTGTATGTGTGTGTGTGGGGGGAATTGAAAATCCCACCTGACGCCTATTTGGGAGGGGGAGGGGGACAAATAAGTGTTCAAAATTGTTTTTTATATTAAATATTATGCAAAATGCAGGGGCCCTCAAGAGGTCAAGGCGGCCCTCAAAATGACAAATTAATAGCTACGCCACTGTACATGACATTAATAAGATCTAGTCAGGTATCTTCTAGCTCTAGGTACAATTCTAGATTGCATAACAGTACTCAGTAGAATCTCAATTTATTCTAGTCCTAGATCTAGTCAATCTAAATACATCATAGTCTTTTACTCTTTAATAGTAGATCTAGATCTGTATTCCAGATCATAAAGATATTATGGATAAACTATAGGAATAAGTCCAGTGATGAATCACAAAAGTCATACAAGTTTTGTAAATGATACATTGATTAATGATGTATCATGTAGAATCTAGATATAGAATCTGATAATAAAAGAATCTAGATCTTCTATACAAATCTAGCATTGTTTAGAGCTTTTTTTAGATTAGTTTGTCATGTCTCGTGCTTGTGTTTGTAATGTTTTTACAGCGCCTTGAGCCTACATTTAGTTTGCTAACAGCGCTTTATAAATAAAATTATATATATATATATATATAAGAATTCCAAATCTAGACTTAGATTCAAGCTCTACTCACTGTAGCATAGATCTGAGCATTATTCATCAGCAGCAAGAATCTATTTAAATCTAGACCAGATCTAGTACCATTACTTTATTAGTTTTAGATAATAAGATCTAATGTAAGTCAAAATAATCATGTAATTACATATAAATTTAAAAGATTGTCTGTTGGCCAGACATGACTAAAACAAAAAGTGCTGTTGACAGTGAGCATAAAGACTGTCCTCTACTTCTTTAAATTAAATTACAAAAAAGAAAAAGAAAATATCTAGTGTGTAGATCTGGATATAGGTAAAACATGTAAACTTTTTGGGTGTAAGGGTACAAAAAAAAAACTTCTGCCTTCACTTCCCTCCTCATTGTACTATACCTTTCCCTACCTCTCATTACCATAATTGCTTTTTTTTTCCCTGGCCACAAAATCTCTTTCACCATTACAATTGATTTGTCTATTATGCACACCAATTCAATAAACAAAGACAATTTGAACTTGGCTGGGGGGCATTGTTGGAAACTTTCTACTTATTATTAATTGTCACTTATAGTTTAGTGGATTCATGACTACTCTAGCACAAAGTTCATTTTATTACTGGATTTATATATATATATATAGCGTATGAAAATTTGGAGAAGATTGATGTCGAGTAGATGCACACCTGACCCAGTACTCTTTTAAAAAACTTTTTTACAGAGTCAACATTGAGGTGTACTATTATATATCATTATTTTTTATAAAAGCATAAATATAAAGTTTCTTATATTGTCGTTGAAATGGACTGATTATAATTTAGTTATCTGGGCCTTTGATTATCTGCACAGATCCATTTCTAATGTACATCATATCTTTTACTTTCCAAACCTGTTGTCTACTATAGTTACTACCACTGAATGAAAATTAAGAGAACTTTCTGTCATTCTATCACAAAGTAACATTATGCTGTCATGATGATGAGATTGTTGAATAATGCTCCAACATTAACTTTTAAATCTTTGAAACACTTGACATAGACATAGCACCAGGCTAATTATTGAAATTTATTTTGCTTTCTTTCTCTCTGAAGAAAAAGTTACATTTAAACAAAAAACATTGAAGAAAATCATATTTGGCCAAGCTTTTAGTCATATGATAATACATTGTAATATTCCAGTCATTTGATAACAACTCATATACTCAGAAATGAAAAATTTTAATAGAGATCTATAGCCTAAGTGGAGTCTCTTCTGACTTTGAAAAAGAAATAAATTTTGAAATAATAAATCAACCTTATATATGACTTGAATGTATTAAAAATAGCTGTGGTTGAATTATTGGGATAGCAATCATATCATGCACTCTCCAAGAACTTTGGCATTATTGGAAGCTTGGGGGTGATCAAAATGTATCATTAATCTAAATGTTGCAAGTACTATTTTTTTTAATGCAAAGGGTTTGTGACATGAAAGCTATAATTTTTTTTTTTTTTTTTTTTTTAAAATAATATTTTTTTTTTTTTCTTTTTTTTTTTTTTTTTTTTTAATTTCATCTTCTTCATTAAAATGTTTCTTTACATTGATAATTCTTATCCCTTTATTTTGTACTAGAGGTTTTAGCCAGATCCTAGTATTTAAGGTCCATCTTGTGTTTATACCAGTATTGCCCACAAATTTCCATTACAATTTTTTATCCTCTTTTTTTTAGTCAGCAAATTTAATGCTGTTGGCATCCAACAAGAAACAATGGAATTATCGAAGGTTGTTCTTGTGTTTATTATTTTCAGCCATCAGTGCTCCAACTTTTTCCCTCTCTATTTGTATTACTTCCTGTCAGTGTCCAGCCCAAATCTTGTGAATAATGAATTCAAACAAATGTCGTTTTCTGTGAGAGTTAATTTAGAAATCAGATTAATCTCCCTTTCGGCCTAATTAAAAACAAAGCAACAACGTTTCTATTTGTGTTGCAATCTTCCTTCATTGCAGTACACAGGAAATGAAAGATGGGAGCAGATGGAAACCAAAGTTACATGTGATAGTTAAGTGCTGTGAATCTGAAGAAGGGAAAGATCAACTATTGTCCTCAGCCAGTCTCTTCCAGAACAGTGATACTTTCCTTTCATTCATCTGATTAATAAACAAAATATTATTTTGTTGCTCTCCACACAGGCAATTCATTGGGTTTCGAGTCAGCAAAAACAATCCAATGGTTTTGAATCGTAGCACTTGATCATTTCATTTACCCCCTCTTCATTCTAAATCTTGTTTTCACTGTCAATCTGAAGTTTTGTTGTGAACCTTCCTGTCCACATGTGCATGATCCTTCTTTTGTTCTATATCATATTTTTTGGTGTCAAGACTTGTACACTGTGATATACCTCATCTATTAAACATTTGACAAAACCATATATGTTTAACCACATCTGATATAGTTGCTATAATAATACGTTTTATGATCACCCACTGGTAACATACATATTATTGAATGTAAAGAAAGTGGATTTTATGTTTGTTTTCTTTTGTGATACAATGTAAGAATATAATTTCAAACTTTTCGCCTCTGTGGAAATGTGATGTTGTTAAACCATGGCATCCAATGATCCATTTATCTTGTTATCCTATCGTAGAATTCCTTCAAAGATAATGAGACCTACAGCCGCCTACGTCTTACGCCCACCCATGTGTTAATCTTGTCTAGTTGATTAGAGACTTTAAAGTCTACTAAGTCATTGGTTTTCCTGCCTGATTCATGCAATCCAATCTAAGCTCACTCGGAAAAAGGAGTATTTGTACATATTTATCTTAGCATATGGAATAAGAAAATTGACCTTATCTTTGTACATCTGAGTATTTTATGACATTTTATCGCATATAATCGACATATCCTGTGTGTGTGGACCTTCTTTCAGCAGTAATGTCCTAATTGTGTGCATATGTCCCCGGCTTAATTGGGAGTGTGACTTCTTTGATTGTTCCAAGTAATTGATCCAATCGATTGGCCCAATCATATTCTCATTCCACGGCAGCGACATCGTGGGGCGACTTTGTATGGAGCAACACTTCGAGTGTCATGCGCATTGATTATATCCGGTATATAGCCAATGCCTAATGTTTTGACAATTGATTATATCTCTTGAGTTGACGTTTGATGATATCGAATATATTGATAATTTATTATATCAAATACATTACAAATGTAGGCTATCCGCTGTTTTCAAAACAGATTAAATCTGCTAGAACAAAAATAAACTTGTCAACTAGTTTTCTAATTTAAACTTTCTTAATAAAAGATGTTACATGTCCTTCGTTACAGTTGTCTTCATATGCAGTGATACTTGTGTGCAAATCAAACATGCCGATATAAGGCAAATATCACTAGTCCAGTGTTTCACTATTTTGTTTTCTTCAGAGTTTTTCTTGGAACTTCATTAGACTTGTATTTCCATGTATCCCTGTTTCTACTTAATATTCTATGAACTTCTTTAGACTTGTATTTCCACGTATCCCTGTTTCTACTTAGGTATTCTTTGATCTTAAAACAATGATTTCATACTAAATTTTCCAACGTATAACAAACAAACTCTCCAATGTTATTTCAATGTGTACTACCTGTGGTGTGCTCCACGTTCTTGTAGTTTCACTCTCTCGGTGTACGATGAAGTTTCATCGACGAGTTTGCCTATCAGCAAGCAAGCCCTCTATCCCTAGGATTGTTGTCTTTCTTCCTTACTTTGCCTATCCCATTTACAAAGAGCCGAAATCATAAAAACAACTAGTGTAGCGCAGTGGCGTAACTAGGGAGGGGGAGGAGGAGGGAGAATTTGAAAATCCCCCCTGGCCCCCACTTGAGGGGGGCCCACAAATGAGTGTTTTTTACATTAAAAATTAGGTATTACGCAAAATGTAGGGGCCCAAAAGAGGTCAGTCCCCCTGGGCCCCCAAACGATGGAAAATTTCTAGCTACGCCCCTGGTGTAGCGTTATGCTTTCTAAAGATGTCAAGTAAATCAATGGAACCAATGAAGATTTATTTATAATGAAGATACTACTGAAATAAAGCACATTCTTTTTTTTTACGTCACTTAGTTTTTTTTTCAGCCCCCAGGAAACTCTTGCTTCAGTGTGTTCAGTTACGTCATTTTCTTGTCATATTATTGAATTCTTCTTCTTTTGACGCGCGTGTGTGTGTACAGAATCCTCAGACGAAATTCTCCATTTTCTTCTTGGGTTCTTGAGTCTAAGGCCTAATGTGATGGGAGGAAATTATAGGGGTGTAAGCGCTGAGTAGCCGGAGAGAACCTAATGATAGAAGCACTTGAATTTGTCTACTGAATGTTTGTCTTGACACACACTGTCTAGGGGGAATGATGAATTCAGATCTGATGAAACTTCATGTTGGGTAGCCAGATGCTGTAGATCTGGTAGCAGATCAAGATAATAGGACCTAATCATTTTTTTTTTTTTTTGTAAACAGAGATTTCCTTTCTGGCATACTCTAAGGCGATTTCACAAAATAGACCCATCTGCTTATTTTGATTGTCAGAAAAAGTAAAAGAATTAAATAATACGGAGATTTTTGTTTCTAATTCGTGTTTTAGGAATATGCCGTGGAACTATTTTAACACATGTGCGCGGACAATTTGTTTACTTTAACTGAGCAGATCGTAAACACATAAAATAGATTAATTCAAATGATGTCGAGCATAACATATTTATTGTATGAAAACATAACTATTGCAAGCTTGAGATTCATAATGATTACAAATGTGTCTATATGCCTGTCCATTTCATGGCACTTTATAACACGACGGGGTGTCCACGCCATCATCTAGTGATGGGTGTCTCCAATAGGATCTAGTTGTCTATGTCTCCATCTAGGTTTCTAAGAGGCCTGTCATTGTAGCTCTGATTGATCTCCATTTCTTACGTTCCCCGACAGCCTGCTGCACACGAAGGAACATTTCTTGGAGTTCAAAAAAAAAAAAAAAGACAGTATTGATTGCTTAACTATCATTTCATCTTCGGACATTGCGTTGGAGCTGATCTGGCTGGATGGCCAGCGGTAAACATACATCTGCATCTAATTGAATTCATAAGCTTCTTTTGATCAGCTTGCTGCTTATTAACGCTTTGTAGTTGCTTATCGTTCAGTTGTCTTGTGAAATACGAACACTCTCCCCCCCCCCGGGGTTTTTTTTTTCTTAACAGTGACTAGAGAAAGGCGCCGTACTGATATCATGCAGTAAAAAAAAACTATCTTAGTAGTTTGTAGTGATACCGTAACTCACAGAGAGCGCGCGTGAGTTTGAGTAGGTGTGTGTGTTTGCTCATGTGAATGGTAGATCTCAACGTGAGTGTTTGGCAACATATGTATCCTCCTGGTCTATTCCTGGCAGACTTCACCTTACGCATCGACTTTTGTACACTTGGGAAGGATACACACAGATACCCAAAAGGAGACTTTTTTCCCCCCATCAATTACTTTTTCTTTGTCTTTTTTTTTTTTTTTACCCGTTGCTACTTGAATTGTAGAAACAAATTGTATACATAAAAACACATTTAAAAAAAAAACTTGAATAGTGTAAATAGAACACAACTTTTAACTTAAGTCTTGTATAAAAAAAATAACTTCACCTGTGTTATGTATACAAAAACACAACTCACCTGTATTGTGTTTACAAACTACAACTTTAACTGGAATAGTGTATACAAAATACAACTTTAACTGGAATCGTGTATATATAATACTACTTAAATGTTGAAACAAAACTTATTATTCCTATTGTTTTTTTTTAATTACACAAGTATTTTATCCTAAAGTAGACGAGACTTCAAAAAGTAGATAAGCACACTAACACAGAGATTAATAGTACATAAAGAGAACACTAACACTGAGATTCAATAGTACATAAAGAGAACACTAACACAGAGATTCAATAG
>JADKLZ010003886.1:24427757-24449490 GCA_021533235.1 Biomphalaria straminea
AAGTTTGAGAAGAGAAAGTCAGTGCATGATATCTCACTGTACATTGTCTCAAAGTTTGAGAAGAGAAAGTCAGTGCATGATATCTCACTGTACATTGTCTCAAAGTTTGAGAAGAAGAGAAAGTCAGTGCATGATTTAAATGTACATTGTCTCAAAGTTTGAGAAGAAGAGAAAGTCAGTGCATGATTTAAATGTACATTGTCTCAAGGTTGGAGAAGAAAGTCAGTGCATGATGATAATGATATCACTGTACTCAAGTTTGTGAAAAAAGAGAAAGTCACTGTACATTGTCTATTTTGAAGCTGACACTATTTCTGTATTATTGACTGTTTTGTACAACTCTAAACCTTTCAGCATTACAGTATTGATTGAGATTAACAATTTATTTCCTCGACATATGGGACAAAACATAGCTCTATCAACCTTAGCTTATTCACTTCAAGTAATATCCACTGTCAGTAAGAAGAAAACAATCTGTCTCCATTGATTTCCTAGACATTTTGTTTTTATTTTCACATAACAGTTTAATGATCTGAAACAGCCCTCGGCACTCAATAATGTTATCAATTGAAGCCAACAAGTCTGCCGGCTCTTTCCTACTTCCTGTATTCCTGGCATACACTTTTTTTTTTTATAGACTTTCTCTTTGGAAGTGGAGCTGTGGTTTTGTGCCCACTATTTATTTTGTGCAGTTGTTGGCTGCATTGCGTTATAAAGCCAGAGAGAAACTCAAGGGAAATGAAGTGTTGGCCTCCAGTAGAGCACGAAATGTGTCCAGGCGCAGGAACTTATCTCATTACACACATTCAGCTTGGGAACTAGTTCCTTGACACCTTTTTTTAAAAAAAACAGCCTTCCCACTGAGACCGCGGGGTCGATAGGAGAGTATTATGAAATGAAGTTCAGAGGTCACTTCAAGTTAGTTTTTTTTTTTTGGTTTGCAATGACAACTCCTTGGCTAGTACAAAGCTATTTTTTAACCATCCTTCCCCCTCTCAAGACATTTAAAAATAAAACGAGATCTTTCACAGCCTTCAAATTTAATAAAATTAATAATCTTTATTGTCCGTACGGAAATCTGTCTAACAATTTGTGCATTACACCGAACAAAAAATTATAACTATAAAAAACCAAAATGTACATTCATACCAGACTCACTCTATCTACATGTGAAAAGTTTATATCAGATTGTTTCTATTTAATGATTTGATTACCAGGGAAACAAAAGAGTGCTTGTGTCTGATGTCTTTGCTATTGGTATCTTGTATCTCTTTTGTGATGGTAAAATCACAAAATCCTGACCTAAAGGGTGATTTTTTTTTATATTTCTAGAATCTTTTTAGATTTTTAAAAAGAAGTTTGTCCCAAATGAGGTTTGTTTTGTGCCAATGACTTTACCAGCAGCCTTTAGGATTTTATGAAGTTGACTTTTATTTTGAATGCTCAGATTGCCTAACCAGGCAGTGATATTGAAACTTAAAATATTGCCGATGTGAGCGTGATAAAACGTAGCCTTGACCTTTTCACTAACATTAAAAGAGGACAGTTTTGTTACTAATAGTAATCTTTGCTGCCTCTTTTTGATATAATCAGTATTTGTAGTAAAATTTAGTTTTCCGTCTAGGATAGTACCGATGTATTTAAAAGTTTGTACTATTTCAATAGTCTCTACAGCTACAGAAACAATTTCATTTTCCTATTTTTCCCAACGAAAATCGATTCTTCTTTCTTTGTGTTTTACGTTTTCAATGTGTTCTATTCCTCTAAAATACTCATTTAAATTTGAGCCATCTGAGAGCAGGGCAAGAAGAGCCGCATCATCAGCGAATTTTGTGAAGGAGCAAAATGGACTATCGGATTGGAAATCATTGGTATACAAAATGAACCACAATGGCGATGTCACAGCCCCCTGGGGCGCCCCTGTGTTAACTATGTGTGCAGTGGATATTACAATATTTACCATAACCCTCTGAGGTCTCTGGATCAAACATTTATTATCACATAGCATTATATATGGACTAATCTTCAACGCTTTCATTTTTCCAATGAGTAAATGAAGTTGTATGGTATGGACTAGAAATCAATAAAGAACAATCAACATGGCTTGCACGATTTCACTTTTTCGAAGTCGGTTGCTTTGAATTCCGTAGTCTTCGTGGAGATCTGTGATCTCTTTTCGATTTCTTCGTTTGTCTCTATCAAATATTAAAGTGGATTGGAAAAAAAGAATCTTGCAATTCATTTGAAGAATTGTACTTAGCCAATATATTCCAATGTTATCTTTGGAAGCTGATTATTATTCTGGTGGGTTATCAATGAGAGGAAAACGAACGCGTGCGCTCACACACACACACACACACGCGCGCGTTATCATTTCAGTCCTTTTACACCCATTTCTTGAATGAAAACAACTACAAAGAAACCGATGCTCTACTGCAATAGCAGTTATCTTAAAACTATCGAGCTCTTTCGAGCCTATTCTAAGTGAGCCTATGTTTGTATTGGTCTTAGATATCTCCACATACTGGACACGTACTTCTATTACTAGTGAACAAAAAAAAACCCACACACACACAAGAAACAGATTTTATACATACACGAAAGTGATGTTAGGGTCTGTCGTAAAAAGTCCTACGCCGTACCTACAGTATGTTTGGAAATATCCGTTTTATATGCGATTAAACACAAACGAACGGAGAAATAAGTTTAAACAAGATGAAACCAGGAGCAATTAAACTCAGTGCTACATTCTGTCCTCAAACAATAGCAGTTAAACTCATGGCTACATTCTGTCCTCAAACAATAGCAGTTAAACTCAGGGCTACATTCAGTCCTCAAACAATAGCAGTTAAACTCAGGGCTACATTCAGTCCTCAAACAATAGCAGTTAAACTCAGGGCTACATTCTGTCCTCAAACAATAGCAACTTATCCTCTTTAGTGCTACATTCAAACCCTCAAATGTCGTTGCAATAGATTAGGTTATGTTTGTACGCTGTACCCTGGAGACAATAGATGCATTTATTTAGAGTCGATACCGCTCAAGAGAAGAAAACAGAGAAGGCTGTCAGCCCACCCCTCTTGGCTGATGAAATAGGACCAAATAAAGGGGCAATGCAGAAGGTCAGGATTGTGTGGTTCCACATGCTTAAAGAGAAAATAGTGCGGCTCTATTCACTTTGCAGTCTTGAGATTTAAAACAAAAACTAATCACCGTGTTGATTGATTCAAGCTATTATTTCCAAGTGTTTAGATCAGTGTTCTTCAACGGGGGCGATATCGCCCCCTTGGGGGCGTTTTCGAGATTTTGGGGGGCGCTGGGAGCCAAAGGGGCGGTAGGGGGGCGCTGGGCACAAAATGGGGCGGTAAGGGGGCGCTGAGTATAAAGGGGGAAAGAAGAAACTAAAGGTGCACTGAAACAAAACAAATAAAACATTTCTTGAAAATTAAAGCTAGCAAACTAAATATACACAAAGTATAGGCCTAATTAGCTTGCTTCTGATTTAATTTTAGAATCTAAGTTTGGGAATCCCATTTTCTATTTTAAAATTCTAACTCTTCTGCTGAAATCGAAGGGTATCTAGTTTACTTAGATCTTGAGCGCATAAACGTTCATGATTTGTTAAACAAAGTGGATAATACGTCTTTTAGATTAAAGTCTCTTATAACAACATATGTTAATATTTGATATGTAAATGTTAATTAAGAAAAACGTTAAAGCTAACATTCAAATAGAATAATTTTTTTTTCAACAAAAACATTGACAGAGTGTTTAGAAATGGAATATTGCAAAGAGTTTTAGTGAATTGCCACTAGATAAAAAAATAAACAAATAATGAAAAAGATGTTAGATGTTAGGCTCTTAGATTGTTGTCAGAGGCGGCCTTACCAGTGCGTGGGGCCCTAGGCGAATGTCAAATGCGGGGCCCTGCGCTGGCACGGTAGACTAGATATTGTGGATATATCGTAACATGTCAAGCTAACAGGATCGTCCGCCACTCACACTGAAGTCCTTTTTAAATACTAAACATACCACCTTACGTAAGTACTGTACTATTGACCTTTAAACTACATAAACTGGAAATTTTCTCCAGCTTAACTTCTGAATCTAATAACTCCACAAAATGCTATGTAAACGGCATCTTTGTGGCTAACATCAATCGTGCAATCAAGGATGATGGGAAAATAAACCATCAGGTCCATAATCTCGTTTTGAATCCTATATCTGAGGTACTGGACATGAGCCTCGGCGTTTTAATTCGTCGAAGTTCTTATATGGTTAGGTCAATTTTGTCAAGCATCTCAACCAAACCTCGAAACTGGTTGTTGTTTGGTACATAAAGATTATCTGTTTTTTTTTGTTTTTGTTTTTTTGTCATTTTCTTATGCCTAGGTGAACCGTTTAATAGTGATAGCCGCTTAGAATGTACAGGTCATAAGATGATGTCTTAATCAAAACTGAACAGTATTTCCAAAACAAAAATGTCATGTTAAGACCTTAAAAAGTAATTGGCATAATAACAATGCCCAGTAATATTGAGCAACATGTTGTAGTTTATGAGAACTTTTCTGGTTATCGACCACCTGCGGACAATGGTTATGCTTGCCCTGAGTGTGGCACAATATGTAGGTCACAGTTAGGGCTGTGCAGCCGTGGGAAATACTGCATTTATCACTGATCTTCAGACTCGAAGATAAGTCTTATATAAATCTATTTAAAGAGTTTTACAATCTCACGTAACTTGTTTGTTAAAAAATGAATTGCTGCCTAAAGACACCGACATCTGCAATTCACATAACAATTATCTATGAAGAAATTACGATTCGCTTCTAGGATGTAAATAAATAAATTAAAAAAAAATTAAATATAAATAACAATTATTAAACATCTGTTACCGATGTTCAAATTGAGTTGCAGGTGTGCCTCAAACTCAAACTCAAAAATAGGTTTACAAAATTATGTCTTCAGTAAAAAGAATGCTAACATAGGAGGCACAACAGAGATGTGGCTGCATTTGAATGTTTCAGTAAAATCCCAAAACTTTGGTCGAAAATGGAATTATGTTTTAGCTTTTCCATCAACATACATGGTTAACCTAGATTTAGTGCATAACAAACTTAATGAATAAGCAAAGAAATAGGCCGGATATAGCCACTAGATGAGACCTTCGCCTTGCTTTGACTAATTTAAAGCTTGAAATTTCTAATATTGTCATACTGCAGGAGGCACGGGGTTCCCATTAGCTTAATTTCACTTTGTAGTAAGTTCAGCAATAATAATGTTTAATTAAAAATATAAACACATTTACAATTAAACCGAAAAATAGTAGGCCATAATATTCAACAATTTAAAAGAAGACTATTCTTAGGATTTGAAAGAAAGTTATGACAATGACATTAATTTTTGTGTGTAATCACTGCAAATTATTTAACATAGTTTTGTTATAATGATAATATTGGCAATGATTTCGATTCCGAAGATTAAGACAGTGTTTCACATAACTACGTAAACCTAGTTGCGACTTGCATAATATTTCGAATTTCGTCTGCTAGCGGTCAATTTTTCTTTCCATCTTTTGCACCTGTCTTCAATAATGACGTTGCTTTGAGTCTCAAATGTTTGTCCCGCAGCTTTTGTGACAACTCTCCAGCTGCCTCTTTCAGAGGACATCTGCTGCTAGGGAAGGCTGTTAGGTACTTTCCTCTATGCCAGTGAGGGTGAAATGGCGCCTGAGTGGATCTTTATAGCGCTAACGAGGTGGGCACCTCTGTAACTACTCCTACTCTAAGCTTGCCAAAGAAGATCGCCTTTGGCATGCGGTCGTCTCCCGTGCAGGATACGTGTTATTGATTGCATAAAAATTAATAAATTGATGATATTTTTGTTCATATTTGACTTCTCACGATTCACGTGTTTTTCTTAGAGGGGGGCGCTGGCGGAATTTTTTATTGAAAAAAATACGAAAAGGGGGCGGTAGGCCAAAAAAGGTTGAAGACCACTGGTTTAGATTATTCAAGCTATTATTTCCAAGTGTTTAGACTCGTTACACGGTCATGGAATTTGTTGAGCCAGGAAGTTAGGTAGTGATGTTAGATGTTGATGAAATAGATTCTTGTCTGATCTCAGTACCGCCACTCACCTCCTAATCGCCCTCATCAGCTTCATTAAAGAGTGTACGGTATACACGTAGATGTTGTGAGATGTGGGCGGTGGCTGTAGATAACCTTTCACCCCCACATTTTTTTTCCTCAAAGAAAGTCCCGGAATGTTCGCCTCTTAGTGATGCACTTCCTATTTGAACACGTGCCATCGATGGGAAAAGGTATGAATGTGTTTTTTTTACTTTGATTGGGTGCTTCAAATTTTAGGAGGAGTGCAAACTTGGACTCTTCGTTCTCCGATAACAAGATGGAGTTAGTTTGTAAAGCGCAAGGGTTCGAGTCTTATCTCTGTAGTCAACATGTTTATGTACTCTTGACACTTTGGAATACCTCTAGATGTTTATTGATTTCCCGGCTGTAACTTGGCGGTGAGCACATAATCCATGCACCATTCATTCAGAAAGTGCCAATACTTTGAGTGTAGAAATAAAAGTAGGATTTTCAACCAAAATGGGGTGGGGTGCGGTCATAACAAATCAGAAATCTATAACCAACTGCCGTCTCGCCATAAGTTGCTTACACCATCTGCTGTGACTGTCAACTTTGAAAGTGTGTTTTCGTGTTGGACATGTGATGCAAAGGCCTAAACATTTAGAACGTTGTAAATCAACACATTTGTCAACGTTGATTTCTGGTTTGTTACCATCGAATGTCTGCTTTGTGTACAGGGCGAGTTTCTTGTAATGGATTAAACTTGTGACATGGTCTCCTTTTCTAGTGTTTTCTGATTTGGATAGATGGTCATTTAATGTCTAGTGCGGACTGCAGCCAGATACATCAATATATGGTAGGCCAGTGTGCTCAGCTGTTAGCTGTTGTGTCAGTATGTATGTGTGTGTGTGTGTGCTTAGTGGCAGTGAACTATTTCTGTAGTTATCAGGAGATTGGAATGTACTAGTCAGAATGTAAAATTAATGACATGCTTTATCCCTTGACTTTTTAACAAATTTTGTCACACATATAAGTTGAACTGGCTAGACTGTACAATCTAGTATACCTCAAAGTGAATCTTATGCATAGATCGACATCAATACCAAACGTCTTGACTTTGAAATGCTATATTCACCTGTCAACGATTATCAATATTTTCTAGATGAAGCTTTTATCTGTGCATATAGGTACGGCTGGTCTTAGGCCACTGCAACCAATGCGGCCGTAGTGGGCCCTGCACTTTTATAGGCCCCGCGCGAAATCTAGTTGTAAATTATTAAATAAAACTATTTTAGCTTATTATTGAAGAGTTCCTGGAATTCTCATGAAATTGCAAACTTTACGAAAAAAGTCATGAAAATCTCCTGAAATTATTTAAATCTTCTTAAAACTAATGCAAATCTTCTTAAAAACAGACAAAGTTGTCATTCTGGGGTGTCATTCAATATGCAAAACGCCAATCCTACTCGCGATTAAAAAAAAAACGGCATTGTCGGCTTTCATTTAATAAAAATGTAATAATAAGGCGAATTTTAAACAAAACAAGACACTTCAAATACTTAATTTACTTTAAATTTAGATGTCTCGTAAAGTTAATTTGACATTAAATTTGTACTAAGTAAAATATGAATAAAATGCAAAAACGATTTATTAAAAAATACAAAATCTTAATTTTAACTTATCCTTATCCCTACCCAGACTGGGCCCCGCGCAATGCATTTCACATATGGCCCCGCAATCTGTAGGACCAGCCCTGCATATAGGCCTAGATCTATGTTCACTCTACATGTAAACTGTACATGTTCAATGACAGGGCTATTGAATTTTCTGACAAGATAGTTCAAATAATAATAATGATTAAAAAAAAATCAAAACATTGTTTCACATCTTATTCTCCAGGCATTTTCAGAAAGTCTGGAAGTTTCACTGTAGAGTCTCATGTTTGTTAAAATGCAAGTCGCGACTGAATTTGAGTAGTCACGTGATTCTTTAAGCATAATTGGTATTGCCAGGTTTCATTATTGTTTTTAGTTTTCTTGGGCATGATGGGAGGTATAAGTAACAATGCACTGTATATTCCTCTATCTCTACTGACAATGCCTGTTCTCAAATCTAGACTAGGTACTTCACTACATACGCCAGTGTCTGAAAGTTTCTATGTTTTAAATCGTCTTAACTACGTCTGAATGTTGGCACTGTTAACGGTGTACATTTTGTGGTTGGCTTAGCTTCTGCCTCAATCAACGTTAACTCGCGTGCGCATGACTGGCTCATGTCTAATTGACTGCTAAAATTCTTCACTGATAAGATTTTATAGACCATGAATACAGCCAACTTATTTCGTTTTTTTTTCCCTTCTCTCTCCACCAAGAAAAAATAAAAACGTTACCATGGTAACTGTTTCAAAATGTGTAGGTACTAGTAAAAAAATTGAGACGTGCTGCCGATGTTTTGTTAGGTTAAGGTCTCTCTCTCTCTTTCTCTCTCTCTCTCTCTTTCTCTCTCTCTCTCTCTACCTCTCTTTCTCAACCGCCTCTCTTAGCGTCCATCACAAGTATACTTGAAAACACACACATTTTCTCTATGTCCCTCTATTTCGTACTTTTGTATGTAAAAAAAATAAATAAAAGTACTAAGTTGACCTCTGTATTGTGTGTTCTATAGTTTTTAGCTGCTTAATGAACTTTTTGACAGCGGTAAAAACATGATTTTTTGAAGTGCGTCTACTGTTATTGTCATCTCTTTCTTCTCTCTCATTACATACATTCTTATTAGGGGTGTACCGGATAGTACTTTTTGATATCCGGCCGGAGCCGGATATGGCCGGATAATAAAATTTGATATTCGGCCGGAGCCGGAGCCGAATACCTAAGTATTTTATAAATAACTTGTATTGCTGAACATTTTACGAAACTGTTATATAACATACCTATATTTGTTGGTATTATTTTTTTCCTTTTATAACTTATTGTTTTAAACTCTATTACTGATTGATTTATCAAAGATCAATAGTATTTATAAACAGAAATTAATCTGTGTAGCATCATCATGAATAGCATGAGCGTGTCTGTGTGTATGTACGAAGCCACCAACCATATAGGCTGTGTGTTGGAGGGTCACTGTAAAATATGTTTTATGTATATATTTTACTAGTTACTAATGTAAATCTCTCATCTGGCTTGTATGGTGCTTGAATGTATGTTTTCAAGAATTTCGACCAACAATCGGTCATCAGACTTGTATTTTTAAGTCCAAAGACTGTTTCTGGTACTGGCTTTAAGAACTTAATACTGATAGCTGTTAATTAATAGTTGGAATCTGAAGCGTAGTAGGTCATATATTTATTAATCCGTTTGCGGCAAAAGATATTTTATTAACAGCTGGAACATCCATTACACCTACATTATTGATGTTTAGATCTACTGATATATAGATCAAAGAGCATTATGAAATCAAATATAGACGAAAACTCATCCACGCCCTACCTAACAAAAAAAGAAACATAAATGGATTTTGTGTTCGATTGATTGTAACAACCTGGTCAGATAGACGTTGTGAACCTACACATGTAGATGTAGATAACACATTGGCATGGTCAGTCAACAAATAGATAGGCTAAATTATCCGTACACTAGTTACAGAGGTCAAGCGTTTCTTAACATTCCAGCATATTATGGTGCTTTAGATCAATTTATTTTCTGCGATCAATTTATTTTCTGTGATGTTAAATTTTACTGTAAGGTTTTCCTTTAGGCCCTATATATTAAGTCAATAGCATTAAGCAATGAAATTTCATTCTAAAAGTTTTAAGACTAGGAAAAAAACTACATACACCCATACAAGTACTCTCCAAGTAAACAAACTTAGTGTCCTCATCTGTTGACATATAGACAATGTCAATATGTCTTAACAATTTGCGTTAATCCATTCTGGCTTAAGTATGGTCAATGTCTATCAATACATTGTCATGGGTTAAACAAATAAGAAGGTTGTTGAGTCTCTTGAGCCCTCCCTTAAAGATACCACTGGTCATTGTCTGTTTGGCTTGTAGTCCAGCCTCCTAATTGAGACTTAACTCAAAGTAAACAAACTTATTACCCGGTCAATGGTATAAAAGGTGTGGCTTGTGGTCCTTTGACCCTTTGATTGACAACCTATCTCATAATAAACAAACCCAAACCAGATTAACCTTATAGAGAGATGGCTTGTAGTCCCGCCCCCTAATAAAAATTCTTCTCCAAGTAAACAAACTAAATTAGTTCCCTCTTAAGATAGACCTCTAGACAGTGTCAACACGTTGACATCTGGCTTAATGTGGTCAGCTGCCTATTTGTAATCTCAATGTTATGGACTAAACAAACAAAAGGAGGTGGGGGTTGCTCATCTCTACCTCTGTAGATATACCCGCACATCTAGACAGATTATCAGCGTGACGTAGTTAATGAATATTAAATGTTTACTAGAACAACCAAAGGTCAAAACAGGCTTTTAAAATGTGCCAGACATCGCTGCTATGTGATCTTACAATGTACAGTTTTATTTCTATTTAGATTAACACGCCTTGTCTGTGTACTAAATAAGATTTGGTGCATAGCCATTGTTTATTGTTTAAAAAAACAAATTCTTTTAATTGAAACAAAAAAAAAAAGTAAATGTATTTCAGAACTGACATTATTTAATCATGTCCACTTTGTGAATAGAGGACGGCCCAGGAACACATGGCGCCGCGATCTGGAAACAGAAGCCAAGCAGATGGGCAAGACATGGGGACAGTTGGAGAGACTCGCCCAGAACCGAGATGCCTGGAGAAAGCTGGTTGGTGGCCTATGCCCCAGTAGGGACCACAGGCTGAGATGAGATGAGATGAGATGACTTTGTGAATATTTGTATATTTTTATCAACATGGAGATTTAGTTTAAACTTCTTGTTGGACATCGTTTATCAGCGTCGACACCCTTATATTGTTTGTCTTTCGCCTGTGTTGTTTCGATATTTAAGTGTTACCTCCGTATGGCGTATCTGGAAAAGACTTAGCGCGCGGAGGCGCCTAACAATATCAACAGAAATACAGGTACTACGCTGTAGTTTTTACTATCCGGTTTACTATCCGGTAGTGATATTCGACCGGAGCCGAATAGTGCCGGATAGTGAAAAAGTGCCGAATATTCGGCCGGAGCCGGAGCCGGAGCGACTATCCGGTACACCCCTAATTCTTATACAAATCTCTTTCTCTCTTCTTCTATTTCTTTCTCTCTTCTTTTATTTCTTTCTTCTTCTTTTTCTTTCTCTCTTCTTCTATTTCTTTCTCTCTTCTTCTATTTCTTTCTCTCTTCTTTTATTTCTTTCTTCTTTTTCTTTCTCTCTTCTTCTATTTCTTTCACTCTTCTTCTATCTTTTTTTTTCTTCTTCTATGTTTTTTCTCTCTTCTTTTTCTTTCTCTCTTCTTCTGTTTTTTCTTTCTTCTTCTATTTTGTTCTCTCTTCTTCTATTTCTTTTTCTCTTCTTTTATTTCTTACTCTCTTCTTCTATTTCTTTCTCTCTTCTTCTATCCCTTTTTCATCTTCTATTTTTCTCTCTTCTTTTTCTTTCTCTCTTCTTCTATTTCTTTCTCTCTTCTATTTCTTTCTTTCTTCTTCTATTTTTTCTCTCTTCTTCTATTTATCTCTTTCTGTTTCTCTCTTTGTGTGCCTGTGATTTATGTATAAATTCAGATAATTGAAACGAAGTAACCTAAACCTAAAACCAATTTTATGGAGTCCATGTAGATTTAGTTGGCGATGTATCAATCCACAGCCAGGACATATATACGTAGTTATATGCAAGACATAACCGATAACACTCTATACAGTTCAGTTACATTTGTATAAAAATGAAAAGTAGTCTAGGTTTCAACTCTTTACTATAGTACACTGTTGGATGGACATTCTTTGTTTTCCTATTCCCCCCTCAGCTAATAGTGTCTTCACTCTCCATGGACTTACCTGAACTTGTCAGATATTTATTTGGAGGCAGGGTTACCTTCTGTTGGAAGGGGCTTTTGTTTTATCTCACAATAATGACCTTGTCTAAACTAGTGGGAGTTTGTCAGATATTTATTTGGAGGCAGTGTTACCAGATGGGAGGAGGCTTCAGACATTGCCAATGACAGATCATTATGGAGACAGCTTGCCGCCCAATGCGCCGAACGGCGCGGGAGGACCTAAGTCTAAGTCTAAAGTAAGTTACCTTCTGTTGGAAAGGGCTTTTGTTTTTATCTCACAATAATGACCTTGTCTAAACTAGTGGGACTCTACTATAGACTTCATTAGTGACATTCACGTTGGACTTGGTGGCCATTTAATGCAGCACAACGAGATAACAGACTTGGAAAATACCCAGGAACTATAAAACAAAACCTCATCTGCAAGTTTTCAATAAGAAGTAACGCTTAAATTTTAAATATAAAGTCCTAGATCTAGACACGTATTGGGGAAGTCATTATATCAGCTGATGATATTTAAGCAAATGTATGTTAGTCATAAACAGAGTCATAATAGAAGAAAACAACAACAACTGCTCATCTTTTGACCACTAAAAAGGTTTGAATAGCACGCTGAGAATGCTATTGTATTATTGTTTGTCCAGCTCACGAGTTCATTGTGTTATGAAAAATGAAGTTTTGTCTCACACAATGATCAAACACAAACTCATGGCTATTCAATTCCAGTTTATTGACACTATTTACAATCATTACAATATTATGTACTCTATACTGACTCTATAGACACTGCTACCTTAGTCCTTTTTATGTATGGTGTCACATAAACATGTTGTTTTTGTACAAGTCAAGGTCACTTCTCCAGCTAACGAAAAACCCAACAGTTATTTTTAGTTTCTTCCAGAACATCGGTCACATGATCTGGAGAGGTCTGTATTCAAAATTTGATTGGTTGGAATGGATTAGCTGAAAACGAGACTTGCCGACAAGCTGCGCCCAGAGCTAGCTCAAAATTAGTCGAAGCTTAGAATTTGTTGAGTACAGTCGCATTAGTAAATTTAATATAATTCTACATAAGAAATATGCTTTTGTTGAACTACTTATTTCATTGATATATATTAGTACATAGCTGTACTTATGTTGGATTTAAATAAAGGTTCCTGTATTTAATTTATCAAGGCATTTACTCAGTTGAATCCTAGATCGTCATCGTCAATAATTAATATTTAAATCTTTACAATCCCCGGCGGCACAAGACTTCTCTCCTATCAGCTAGTGATATCTAACAACACCACAAGAAGAGATTGTGACATCAGGCACTAGAGAGAGAGGATTGTGACATATGGTTTCGAGAAGTTGATAGAACCAAGAGAAAAAAATCTGGCTACAAACTAACTTTTGACCCACTTGGAAAATGTAGTCAGTGTAATTTATGACTCTGAAGTTTGAAGCTGCTTCCAGTCCTCCAAGTGTAATACAGGATGTGTGTTTACGACTGGAAAGTGTGTGCTATCATTTGTCACACTGTCGTCAGACCGCTACTGAAATATTAACAACTAGATCTATGTTTTTAAGTCCGGATGCATGGGCCATGTGGAGGCCATAAAGACCAAAAGGGTTCTAAACTTGTTTTAGTAACAATCTTTATGTTTGTTTGGAGGGGCTGAATTTGATCCATATTTTTTTTTTAAATTAGGCCATGAATTCCGTTTTGTATTTTGTTCTCTAATTGTTCTCTGTGTACAAAGCTTCTAGCAACTCTCTCTGACTGCGTGGTACACATTTTGTACACGTTTTCTCTCCCACTTCCCATGCTCCAACTTAGTGGAAAGTTTTCATAGTCGAATCATTCAGAAACTTAATCTACTAGTTAATTAATTAGTGGTAATTCATTCATTTTGTTTTAAATTGAAAAAAGGGAGTTAAATCTGTCAGAATTGAGATATATGGTAGTGATTTTGCAGTTCTCCCCCTTAGATAACACGTCATTGGTTACTTAGTGAGGAATTAAAAAAAAACTGCCTGCAAATCTTGACCTTGTAAACTTGTTGATAATCATAAATCATGTACATCATGCAGATAGCCATAAATCTTATACATAGCATAAATTGTATAAATCATATAGATAGCTATAGGGTATGCAGACCCATTGCCATAGATCATGTCAGCAGCGATAAATCATGCACATAGCCATCAGCCATAGGACTTGTAGATAGCGATAGATCATGTTTTTAGCCATAGATCTTTTAGATATTCATAGATCAGCTCATTTCGTCTGTTCTGCTCATTAGACACCATAAACTGAAAAGCATCTAAAATGCCCCCCCCCTCCCCAAATGTACGTTGCGATTGGATTCTGTGTTTATAAGATTTCATGGTTTAGACATCCCGGTGATTTACATCGACTTTCAAAGAATTCTGTTTCCGGAACTTGAACAAATGGAATGGTTATGTCCACGTGGCTCCTAACGTTTTGCTGTTCAAATCTCTTTTCTTGAGTTCACTTGTATTTGTTTACTACAACCACCGAAATCCACCAAACATCGTAAATTTACATCTAGCTAGTCTTCCAGATTAAATGCAGTTCAAAGTTCAGCCTATAGCATCCAATAATTGAGGTCTGGAGACAGAATATACCAGTGAGACAGTGTGGAAAATGTTTATTAAGTCGCAATAGTTCAGACATTTGAATCCAAAACTATTTGTCTGAATCTACTGAAAAAACAAACATAATTTTTGTTTGTTTGTTAATGAAGTAATTTGTGAGTGCTGCCTTCAACCTGCCATTGGCAATAATGTTTATATCAGAACTGTGTTCAATAGAAGAATTGCTCGTCTCTCGGTTTCTACTACTGCTAGTTTTTGCAATAAAAGACCAACCAGTTAAAAGACATTGAAAAATAATTGCCCTCTGCGCCTCTCTGTTTAAGGGAGTGATGCAACTGTCCCAGCTGTATGTCCTAAATAATATGTAGCGCCCAGAACGGATTTCTTGTCTAACGATAAGTGAGTGGCGCAAGTGATCAGGCATCCCCTGTAATCCCGGCAAAGTTAGGTCACAACCACATTTTTAAAAACTTCTCTCGTGTTAATAGTGTGTGCCACCTTTTTTTTTCAGTTCTTGTATCCTGGCCTCTAGTAAATGTAACTTCGAAAGAGAGAAATATGGGGTCGTGGATGGCTAAAATATTGTTCACATCCTTGTAGACTCAATACGTAATGATTAAATGGTATTTTTGATTACAGACAAGGTAGTCGTCTGTGTGTGTGTTTTTGATGACCTTGGCTCTCTCGTGTGAAGCAATAACTGGTGACCTTGTTTGACTGTTTTCCCCATCTAGTTAGACACAGAGTCATGTTAGATCATGTGATCAGTTCTATTACAGCTGTAAGTCTCATTTTAGTATCTATGTGTACAATTATGTAGAGATATTTAGTAGTTTTGATTTGCGGCTCATGTATATTTATATTTTAGACACCTTTTAGAGTTTGTCTCATGAGCGTCATTCATATCTAATATTGCTGTGTTTTAAAAGAAATTTTTGAAGGTATTTTAAAGCGTCTAAAAAGTACATTCCGTAATGTTAAAGGATCTAATATTTCAGTAAATGCTTTAGTCTCTGTTTACTGCGATGTGTTCCAAGATAAACATTCCAGTTCCTGGTAAACAGTCAGTGTTGCAAGGGAAAGGTGTAAACCCAGTTAGTTTTAGTACACAAATGGCTTCCCTGTTTGTTGTCTTATCAGCGGGAGGTGCCATAACTAATGACTTCTCAATGTGTGTGGATAAATGGTGGCGTTAAACACTTCAGTTTTGGCTTGTGACAAGTTGAACTGATGCTCCAGATAGTTGAAGTTTATAGAGATGTACTAGGTTGATGGTTTCACTAGTGAAGCTGAGTCTGAAGCGCCTGTTACTTCTCGGCCTCATGACCGTGGATTCTAAAGAGCTACCGTATTCATTGAATTCAATAAAGACACTCAAAATATTGAGGCCCAACTATTTTGAGTTCTCTAAGATCTAATAGTATCTAATACTTGATACAATAACACACATTCATGTCTGGATGGATTGATATGTGCTTTCATATTTAAAGATATCTGTCCATGGTAAGTAGATCTAGAGGGTTAAGAGCTAATGTTCCAAATATCGCTTTAAGAGTTTAGACGTTCCGAATCTAGATAAAGTGTAGACTTGTGTCTTTTTGTATATCCAAGACTGTTGTGTTATTGGAATAGTCTAAAGTACTCTAGACTGAAACTAGTGAAACCTGTCAATTGTTAATTTCCTTTCAAGTCAAATGGAATGTAATACCATTGCTCCGATGTTTTCTAGACTACATACATTCACGTTATTAAGTTGTTGCTCAAAAACATACATCCAATGTTTTCATTCACTTCATACATAATGTATTGGTTTCGCCTACATGTCTTTCAAATAGTTCATTTCCTTGTGGCCCTCAGTCCACTAGCTCCATTGAAAGTTACGTTTTTTTTAACCTTCATTCACACTTGCGAGAACGGAAAAGAGAGACAGACAGAAAATATCTGTTAACAAAAGTAGCATGCCAGCTTTAAATCGGACATGCTCCAACATTGAGACAACGTTAAGACTTGTGTGCAATGTTGCGATGTAAATCTTACGATCTAGTTCTAGTATGAGAAGTGAGTCTAGAATGGTCAATGTCTAGTTCTAGTATTAGAAGTGAGTCTAGAATGGTCAATGTCTTGTTTCTGAGATAAAACATCTTGAAATGCAATCTCTTTCAATACACCATCTTTACAACTGACTGATCTCCAAACATTTATCTGGAAAGTTTCCAGATATTTAAAACAACAAAATGTGTAAGACTAACGTTACTAATGCTTTGTCTTTAACCTAACATCCCTCAGTAATGGCTGAGTTAAAAGTTAACAAGTGAATTTAGGCCACGTAGTCTTTTAGTAGCTCTCCTCTGTCAAGTCTGTCAGCCTTGAAGGTCTTGAATGACAGGTTTAGAAATGGTCTCCCCCCCCCCCCCCCTAACGCCGTGTGATGTTACTTTTGTCTTCCAACTATTTAACTGGCTACTATTATTTCACTTTTCATAGGCTTGCATTGGGCTTAAATATGGACGGTTGAATGTATCTTTAATTTGCGTTGTTGTAATAGTTTAAACTGAATACACATTTTCAGTACTATCACTTCTTGGATGATATTTGAAATCATAGGAACTAATCTGATTTCTTTCCTAACAAGTTCGACTAGGTTTTATAGGTTTCCACTGTCTATTTTCCCATACAAATTAGATCTCCTACTAGATCTAGGTCTCCTAGATTGACCATGAAACTGTCTATAGTGTGATGTAAACTTTAAACAGCATATTGCATATAGATCTACATTCGGCTTTTTTGTCAAGTTTAGAAAAACAAAAATGTTTGATAACTCTGTTTGACGGCTGTGAGACTGTTGTCTGCCCTTGTTTAACTTGTTTTTCTCGGCACGTGCATCAAGGGCCCTGTCCGATTGGCCGTGATTTAGTGGGTGTTAATGCGGTCTGGTAAATTATTGGTTGGTGTTTGTCACGTGATAAGACTCGCACTATTGCATATTTTAAAAGTAATCACACGTACACACACACACACGCGCACACACACACGCGCGCACACACTGACAAAATAAAACGTCGATTTCAAAGCTTTTTTTTTTTCTTCAGGCCAAGAAAAAACTCTTTCCCATAATTTCATTCTATTTCCCCGTTCTTTCCTCCATCTTTTCTCCTTAAATGATTGCCCTCAGCTATCCATTTGTTGACAACTTTCTGCGTGGAGCAGAGTTTAAAGGCACACATTTGGTTCGATCTTAAGGCACATTGAATGGAGTTTGGACACTTTCTGCCCTTCTTTCTTGCTTCTATATTCCTTTCTATTCGCTCTTTATCCTCATCTATAATTTCTCTCTCACTCTAGTTATCCTTCCATTACATGTCTACCTCTTATTACTACTATTCGTTATTCTTTGACAGTACTAACTGTGCAGGTATTAGTACTACTTTGTTGGGATAAGTGTGTGAGTAGGTCTTAGTGTCATGCTATAAGCAAACTAATTCACTCGTCTTATCAGAACAATGTGTGGCCGAGAGGCTTAAACCGCTTGGCTACCCATCAAGGGAAATGGGGGGGGGGGGGCGCTCAAATTCGACAACTGACTCGAGCAGAGTTCTGTTTACAGAGCGCCTTAAGGCAGCACGAAAAATCTCTTAGATACCCCTCCCCCCACTGGTCCATAAACAAAATTGGATCATAGCGTTATAAACTTGTTACAAGCATGGGTGTTGCGCTTTATAAATAGCTATCAAGATAAAACTATTATTTTCTTCTTCTGAATTTAATAAAAAAAATAAATAAAAGAGTTGTTGACCCTAATAAGAAAACAACTCTCCTGAGACTGAGTATTAGTGACGTCATTTCTCTTTCTCACTTCACATCTAATCACTCCACCAACAAGTTTGTGACTTTCAGATTGACAAATTGCAACAAAGATACACCGCTCTGGAAAAGCGCATCTAGAAAGGAAATTCATTCGCGATTTGGCATAAAAAAAAAAAACTAAATTAAAAAGATCCATTTTGTTTATGCAATAAAAATGTTAATAAAATGTCTTTATGTACAAATATGAAAACAACAACAGCAGGTTGATTGTCGTAAAAACAATGTATTGCGATGCATATATTTCTGATAAAATAAACGTACAAGATACATCATACATATCGTTTGCCTCCATGATTAGATAGGAAGGGGAGATAAAAAATTTGATTGGACAAATTGTTGATATGATGACGGAAGTGGCCTGGGATGAAGGACAGACTGAAAGAAAAAAATCAATAAAGCAATAAAGATTTTGATATTACAGATTGGATGGTGTTCACGAGTCCTTATCATATGACTAGGGTCGTGGGAAGAAGTTGAATGGAAAACAGTGAGTAATTAGAAGACACAAGCAGACTACTGACTACATGGGCTAGTGTCTTTATATACATCCTATGTCCTATAAACTCCTGTATTGTGCTCACTTCTGACCGTTATTCCATGGCAATACAATTCATTTGGTTCAATTGTAAACACAAGATGGTTCCACATTTTCCTTTTTAAAGACAATCACTTGTAAACGAAATAATAGGAGTGTGCAGTGACTGCATGGATATAGAAGTTGAAACATTTTATTCATTTTTTAAAAAACACTTTTTCATAACTTTTGAAAATCATGTCATCATTGCTAGAATAAAGATTTGATTTGACTTTGATTTTGATTTTAGGCTCATCGGCACAGTATAGGGCATGTCGTGCCTGCAGTCCCTTAAGGATTACTCTCCCTCTACATAACAAGGGCCAAATTCTATACAATTAAATCATTAAAATCAAGGTCTATTCACAGTTAAAATAGTAAAGGTAGTAAAAATGTAATACTTTGTTAAAAATCTAATGTAAATAGTACATGTTCACAAATTCATAAATCAGATCTTCGTAGATAGCCCCACCTCCCGGACAAAGCCCAGTACCTTCCCAGGGTCGACATTGTCGAATAGTGTTTTTAAGTTAGTGGTTCTAAAATATTTCTCTCTGACATCCTGAGAATAAAGATCTAGATGATTATCTTGAATATTGATCTAGAAGCTTTACTAGAATATAGATATAGAAGTTTTGTTAGAATATAGATCTAGAAGTTTTGCTAGAATATAGATCTAGAAGTTTAGTTAGAATATAGATCTAGAAGCTTCACTAGAATAAAGATCTAGAAGTTTTGCTAGAAAATATAGATCTAGAAGTTTTGTTAAGATCTAGAAGCATTTCTAGAATATCTCCTCCCTTGTCAGTCTTACTTCCTTGTGTTAAGTAATGGCCTAAAGTAATGCCGTTAGAAGTATCTCTCGACAATATCATCCCAAACCTTTGCATTAGCTTGAATTACTCCAGAGCTGGGCCGCTTTATCCGATCAGGTGAAGTAAGAAGTCTTAAGCTCCCGTGCCGAGAAGAATTTTTTTTCCTAGTAATAAATTAGTTATTTAATTAGACTCCTTAGACGCGTTACTCTGGAGACTTTGATACGTATTAAAGTGTCTCAGTCATCTACATTGCATTGAAACTTATTTCTAGACCTGTTTGAACTACTTTAGAAACAATGTCTCTTTAGAAACGGAATCTAGACACGTGACAACTATAGCAACTTGAGTATTTGTTGGCTCGTTACTATAACATTTTAGTTCTCCACTTTTGGTCAGCGACAAAGTGATTGCCAGATTTTAGAAAGTTAAAAAAAGTTGAGAATAATGTATCTAACGCTAGGAAGTCATTCTCTGCCTAGAGTGTAGAAAGGTCTGATACATTCAAGCACATCAATGGCATCATTCATCTCTCCAAACTGCTCTGCATTGTGATAATTTAGCTTTGTGGTGCGGGCTTGAAGGTTAATTTAAAGACTTGAGGAGAAACGAAACGAGATCAACAGAGGCTGGCCAAGCTTCCCCCGTGGGAATAGAGTGGGAGATGTTTGTTGCTGCTCACAATTCCACCAGGAGTGAACTGATCAACTTTAATGCGAAAACGAAATCTACTGACTAAGAAACAACAAAACGTATCCATAAGTGAGCATTCTATTTATTACGACGTGCCTCGATCATTAGCTCTCATTGAAAACACGAGAATCATTGAGTCGGCTCAGGGAACAGTTCTTACCCCTGGGCTGTACTTACAGCGGACGGCGTTCCTTATAATTAGCTAATTTATTTGTTGTCCTTTTTTTTTGTTCCCTACGTTTCGTTTTTTGTACACAATTTATGCCTCTAGTCAGTTGACAGAACTAGACCAAGATCGCGATATATTTGAATGCAAAGACGTCGTTACAACTTGTTTCATTCATGCATTATTAGCATCACCATTCTAAGAGCCTATCTATAGTGAATATAAATGTATCAAATAGTTGCATCTTTTTAGACACCATAATGTTTACCCCGTTCTCTTTTGTCCAAGATCCTATCACCTTTACTGTAAGACCCCAGAATCTTTATTCACACTTCGTCATCCTTACTGTAAGATCCTATCACCTTTACTGTAAGACCCCAGAATCTTTATTCACACTTCGTCATCCTTACTGTAAGATCCTATCACCTTTACTGTAAGAGCCCAGAATCTTTATTCACACTTCGTCATCCTTACTGTAAGATCCCATCTCCTTTACCCTAAGACCCCATCATCTTTATTCTAAGACCACTATCTAATGCGAAAATTTTATTGTCTCTTTCAACACATTGCCATTTAATGCTTAAAAAAATCTGTGATAGATTTTCTTTTCTCGTCTCGGCGATCCATCAGCTTAACCTCCGCCGCACTCTCCCTGTAGCCATCTGTCCCCATCTCGGTTGAAAGAGTGGAGAAATAAATAATTAAAACAGACATAATGTTGAAAATAGAATTAGCGTTCTCGCATCAAGGAGAGATCCTTCTACGTCACTAGCCATCAGCTCCTAAAACGGTTTGTACGACATCATTCTGAGTTGTTATCAATTGGAAATAATGGAGTGTGATCATCATGTTGATGAATGTATCACTTGGTCAGTCTGGGACATACATCAACTTTAGTTACGGTCAGGTAGTGTCTTGATTTCATTAGCCTACTATCACTTTACA
>JADKLZ010003886.1:24506329-24519823 GCA_021533235.1 Biomphalaria straminea
GCCTTCTCGAACCGGGCAGAACGCCGCTCGACGTTTCTAGGTGGTCAGATGACTACGATTCTCGTGACGCTTCTGAGCTCTATTCACTAAGCCGATCCTTCCCGAACCGACTCGTCTCGGCTGACCGTCGTAACTCGTCACGCTTGACCGCTCGTCTGGCCTGGGGCGATTTATGTCGGCTGACTACACACACCACTACTACCCCCTCCCGTCTGTGCCACCACCAGGTTTATAACAATACGTAAAGAGGTATATCTATGTATAGATATGAATTTATTATGACTTGTTAACTTGGCACCATGTAGTCATTCTTAGATATTACTTATTTTTGTGTTCTCTTGTCAAAGTGTCGTTCAAGTTGTAGATTTGACAAACTCAAATCAAGTTTTTCTCCAAACCCACCCCTCCTACGTATGGAACAGAGCCACCGTTATACATACTGTAGCGCATAAAAAAGGTCACACCTGAATAGAATAAATGAACTGGATTAGTGTACATTGTCACCCTTCACTGATTCCGTTGCAAGAAGCAGTCTTCATTCTGACATGCCTTAATAATCTAGTCTAGCCGCATTCTTGTATGGCCGTTCTTTCTAGTTGCTTACTTAATTATAATTAATGACTGCATAGTATTATTGATTTCCAATATAGGAAATATTTGCAGTCAGTTAGACAGGATACGGAGTTTAGAGTTATAAATATTTTACACATCTGCTTATACTGAATATGGCTATTTAATTTAAAGAAATGCTTGCAATAGACATTTCATTTAAGTTACATTATCGTATATAAAAATCCTTGGCCCTGAGGACTGAATAATCATTACAAATTCTTCCACTTGTTGTGGAACATAAAGTATGAAAATTTTAACTTTAACCCAAAACTTTTTTTTTTTTTTTCATTTTCAGCCCAATATCTATCTATATATATTATATATATATTCCTCAAAGTAAGAGTTCAAACGAGCAACACGCAACAAGTAATTGGAAAGATCCCATGGCGCACGCACGCGGTGTGAATGGACCCAATCCGCACTATTTCATTCACAAAATAGCATAGACATAAATAAATATAGACTGGAAAAAGGAAGTAACTTCGTGTAACTTGAAAACACATGTATATATATCTACTATTGAATTATGATTTCTAAATTATGAAAAAAAAAAAAATTGCATGATCCTCAGTCTTAGAGATTAAACACAATTTATAGACATAAAATAAAGTACACACAATTGTAATGCATAATTTTTTTTTTCATAAAACTCTCTTATGAATTTGTGTAGCAAATGGAAGGGAGGTTAAAAAAGTGGAAGCCGGAAGAGATTATATTGTGTCGTAAGACTCTTGAAACTAGAACGACAATACACAGATAGATACTACTCTCAGGTTTGACTTTAGAGCGGGAAATCTGTTATATCATGTTATAAAATGGTTCAATTTAATAATTTATACACCTAAAAATTAGCACGGGTCCAAAGAAAGTTCGGGACCCACTGTGGTCGCATATGTTGTTGTATTTTTTTATTCATGAATTCACTTATAACAAGTTAAAGGGAAGGTCCCATGGCTCGATTATAGAACTTCTCTTCGCAAATATAGTTTTATGCTTTAGCACATGAACATACCAATTATAGTCCATTTAATCAAATTAACATTCAAATTTGTTTTTCTAAAGCATTGTTACATGAGTGCAGCTATATTCTTAAAATCGCGTAAATTAAGGTCAATTAGCCGTTTTCATAGTATTTTTCATTCATGAATTCACGCATTCGCTTTACTTATATCAAGCAATTGGGAAGATCCCATGGCGCCGCATGTTGTGAATGGGAAATAATATATCCAAATCCGCACTATTTTCATTCACAAAATAGCATAGCATTTTTTTTTTACTTTAAAAAGATTTTAATAATGTCCGGAAATTTCCAGGACTTTTTCGACCGGCGGCATAGCATTTAATAACATTTCAGGAGATTTCCAGGGGGCTCCTGGTAAATCAAGAGGCCGCGGGAAATTTGTTATATGTGATAAAATGGTTAAATTTAATAATTTATACACCTAAAATTTAGCACGGGTCCAAAGAAAGTGCGATACCCACTGTGGTCGCATATGTTGCAGTGCCTAAGGCCTGCCTTGGAAAATAGCGGCGTATGATATGCCGCCGGTCGACTAGTCTATATAATATTTCTCAAAGTAAATAGGTCAGACGGGCAACATGCAACAACAACAAGTAAATAGGAAAGATCCCATGGCGCACGCACCACGGTGTGCATGGACCCAATCCGCACTATTTCATTCACAAAATAGCATAGACATAAAGAAATCAATAGACCGGGAAAAGGAAGTAACTTCGTGAAAACACATGTATATATATATCTACTATTGAATTACAAAAGATTTCAATAATTTCCGGAGATTTCCAGGACTTTTTCGTAGGTCTATATTTAATAACATTTCAGGAGATATCGCAGGGGCTCCTGGTAAATCAAGAGGCAGCGGGAAATCTGTTATATGTTATAAAATGGTTTAATTTAATAATTTATACATCTAAAATCTGTTCCTAGATCTAGATCTAGATCTAAAACTCGAATTCAACTCTAAGAAGATTATAGAACTTCTCTTCGCAAGTATAGTTTTATGCTTTAGCACATGAACATACTAATTATAGTCCATTTAATCAAATTAACATTCAAATTTGTTTTTCTTAAGCATTGTTACATGAGTGCAGCTATATTCTTAATATCGCGTAAATTAAGGTCAATTAGCCATTTTTTTAATCTCCATTCATAGTATTTTTCATTCATGAATTCACGCATTTTTACTTATAACAAGCAAATGGGAAGATCCCATGGCGCAACATGGTGTGAATCGAATGGGAAATAATAGCCTATCCAAATCCGCACTATTTTCATTCACAAAATAGCATAGCATTTTTTTTTTACTTTAAAAAGATTTTAATAATGTCCGGAAATTTCCAGGACTTTTTCGACCGGCGGCATAGCATTTAATACCATTTCAGGAGATTTCCAGGGGGCTCCTGGTAAATCAAGAGGCCGCGAGAAATCTGTTATGCTTTATAAAATGGTTCAATTTCATTATTTATACACATAAAAATTAGCACGGGTCCAAAGAAAGTTCGGGACCCACTGTGGTCGCATATGTTGCAGTGCCTAAGGCCTGCCCTGGAAAATAGCGGCGTATGCTATGCCGCCGGTCGACTAGTTAAAGATATTTCACGTAACCTTGCAGACTCAGTTGTCCAATGAGTGTAAGATAGTTATATTCGTTTACCCTTTCCATTATTTAATTAATGTTAATAATACTTTTAAAATATAATAAATCCGTTTTTATAAGTAAATAAAGCGGTATTGGTATCTGCTGAGAAGGCCTGGTTTAAACAATTTTAATTAACAAAAGTTCATTAAACAATAAATAAACTTTTAAAGAAAGGCAATCAATTTTCTTCAGTTTATTCTAAGTTGTTAGTTTCTTTAATATACGAAAGTAGAATTTTACCACTCATTGATTGATCATGAGATCTCTTAAACTGTCGTATGGATTCGAATAAATGTTCAAATACAGGTTCTTTTTACCATCTATGCGCTCAATGAGAACCGGTTTTGACCAATTCGCAGAATGACCACCGCAATTCGTGTATTTATAACCACAAACTTTCTATCAATCCTTTTTATTTTATTTTGGGTATTGTCCCAAACGATCACAGCCTATCTATATATATAATTCTCAAAGTCGACAAGTTCAAACACACAAGCAAGCAAGCAACAAGTAAATAGGGAAGATCCCGTGGCGCAGCATGGTGTGAATGGAAAACGGTGTAACCAAATCCGCACTATTTTCATTCACAAAATAGCATAGACACAGACATAAATAAATATAGACTGGCCAATAAGAGAAGGGAAAATTTGTGACTTGCAATTTTGTGTACTTTACTATACAGCATGAGCGTATAAAAGTTAAGTATTCATATCTATTTCCGCCATAACCTATATAAGTATTAAAATATCTTCACTAGTGTTTTTTTTTTATCTCTTAGCGTAGTTTTGTTTAATCTCTACGACTGAAGATCGTGCAACTTGTCAGATTTCGGAAATCCGAATTCAATAGATATACATGTTTTCAAGTTACATAAAGTTACTTCCTGTTTCCAGTCTATATTTATTTATGTCTATGCATATCTTCTATTTCGAAAACGGCTCTAACGATTTTCTTTAAAATTTCAACGTATCTAAATGTTAGTGAGAAAAAAATTCTCTCAACTCATTGGCCACATCGGGAAAACTCGAGTTTGACCGTTATATCGGTTTGAAAAATGTCTCATTATCGAGAAATTTATTTTGGTTTGAAGGTTTTATGAATGACATGGAGAATTTATGAATGAAAGTTTTCCATGACGTAAACGGGAAAAACGCTGCTTACGTCACTAGGCTTACCTTACTACAATGCAAACAAGAACGAGTTTTAAAATATCAATGGACCTAATTAAACATTTGCGCACCATCCTATTGAAGATTGATTTATTATAGAACTATGGAAGGAAAGTCATGAAAATAAATATACCGATGTATGATTAGTTATTGCATTTTAAGTGCTTAATAAATTGTTTACACTTTAATTGCGTAGAGCGGTGTAGATTCCTCATTAATCTTCGGATTTGATGTCAAGCCTTATTATAATTATTATTTTGTTGGTAAAATTATGACCATGTGTTCATGCTTCAGTGTCTAATGTCCCGTACCAAAGCAAAGGAAATGGTGATTACACAGTTGCTCTACGCCTTACTTTCTCACACTGAACAAGATATCTAGCTAGCGGTCAACGAGTTTGCGTACGCTGCAGCCACTTTTGATTTAACTATAAACCTCAGTAAAAAACTTGGGGTTAGGGCGTGGTGACGAAAGGCCTAGGAGATATCTGAATGGAGGGATGTGTAAAAGCAGGCCATATCCTTCCATGGGCTGTAGCACCAGTAGCACCACTGGTATGAACTTCTTATAGTCTGACAGTCTGGCTGAGCAGGGCACATATCCCGTAAAATAATCTGAAGAGTTTCTTTAGTGTTCTGTTTGTTCTATATGTAATTGTACATGGCGATTAAATATCAAGTCTCTTAAGTCCTCCTACAGTCTAGACAGCGTAAAACTATCGTAGGCCTACTATTATTGGCTTGGAAGAAAGTCTTTGCAGTTTTACCCAATAACGTAGAAATTTGCGTCACTCGATGTTTCGTACTAAAGTCATAATTGAATATACTTATTCCAAAATTAAATGTCTGAACGTACCAATTTACATTTAGAACAAACAGAACACTTAAGAAACTCTTCAGATTAGTAGTCTTTATCCGATCGTTCATTTTCGTAATTATAAAAAAAATCCCAAAATGACTTCGGGTATATAACCTTTCTTATGAAATTATTGAACCGAGCAAGGCTCGGCCACCTGATATTAGACATTAAATAAAGTACACACAATTGTAACGCACACATATTTGTTTCATAAAATTCTCTTATTGGCCAGTCTATATGCCTATTTATTTATGTCTATGAAAAATAGCATAATTTTCTTCCGGATATTTTTTTTTTTACTTTACTTTTACCATGGAACTATACTAATGGAACTACGACTTCGAAACAGGTCTTTGCGCATCCTGTCTGCGCATCCTGTACAATGTTTAAAAAAAAAAACAGAGACAAAGAAGGATTTTAGGGCATCGAACGCGCGCGATTTACCCGTGTTGATTAGAAAATGTTGTTTAGCTTTTTATAAACAGATTATAAAAAACTTTATCCATTTTCCGACAATCTGTTATAATAGATATATTTTATTAAAGTAAGAGATAATCACAAAATTAATTTATTTTGTATCATCCTACTCAAAATTATATGTTCTCAGGGATTCCAATGTTGGGTTTTTTCTACTAGGTATGGTGCAGTTTCATATGCTACTTGCAAATGAGCATACCGTTCCGCATTAAGCGGAACCGTCCCGCTAAAACATAAAAAAACACACACATGTTACGGCATTCCTCATTGGCTCTTTTATTGTGTCCCGCAAAGTCCCAATTCCGACAAAAAAAAATCGTCATTATTTTTAAATTAGAATATAGATCCAGATTTACTGCCTATTTGATCTTTTAGGTCTAGATGTAGATTCAAGTTGTAGTCTTGATTTAAATCTTGATCTAGATCTATCTATATATTTAAATCTATACTAGATCAGATTTACATCTAAATCTACACGATATCTAGTAGGCCTAACTAGTAGATTTAGCCTTAATGTAGATATTAGATTATTATCTAGATTTAGATTATATTTATAAAATAATATAGAGTAGATATATAGTCGTAAAGTGTCTCTTATATAAGAGGCTAAAGCTTAGATTTTACATCTCAAGTATATTTTAAATTATTGTACGTCTTGATTGAAATTTTAGATCTATTTCTTAAATTTGTAATGCAGATATAGATTCTAGATCTATAATGACAACAAGATCCATGTAGGCTTATAAGTTTATAAGTTATAAGTATATGAGTATGTGAGTATGTGTAAGTTTATTTTTTCTAATTTTAAAAAAGGTAGGTTTTTAAACGTGAATGAAAATTACAATGGCATAAGATCTAGAGCAAGGTTCGTCCCATTAAGATATATATATATATAATTGAATGTAAGAAGTATGTATGTAACTATGTATGTATGTCTTTGTTAGAAATAAAAAACAAGTTAACCAATCTTGATGAAACTTATGATAAATACTCCTTAGATACTAGCGGTAAACCTAAAATATGTTAAGTAGTACTACCATAAAGTGAAGATCCTAAAAATAATATTAAAAAAAATTACTAAACTCTGTAGACACAATTTTACATGTAGCCCAAATGGTCCGCTTGACATCGATAGCTCCATTCATAATCCCGCCCGCAGCTTACTTGAGCAGCACGGAGATACAAATCAAATAAGCATGAAGGCTCCCCACCCCAAAAAAAAAAATAATATAAAAGACGTATTGTTACGAATCTCACTATCCAGGCTCTCTGCAAACTGCACCATACACCACCAACTGAAAGAACTTGACAACTCCGGGCTCCAAAATAACGTAAAAGTTTAATGTCACATCGTTCGCATCTTTTTGATTGACCAAGGCTTTATATACTCACTCTAATCTTCAAAAAGATAACTTTTTTAGTTTTAGAAGTGAACGTACAAAATATAAACTATCCATTTGTTCATTTGTTCTCAAACGGGCGTTTCAATTTTTTTTTTAGAACTACAGATCACTGTAGTAGTAAGTCTTTATTTAAGATTGTGTTAAGAAAAAAACTTTTATATTACTATAACAAGTCCATTTTTTAAAAAATTATGTTATTGCAACTATTAAGGAATATTTCAAGTAGATAAGTAGATCTACATATATCGGTATAATCTATTATGTTAATTAATTAGGCTATATTTAAAAGTACATAAGCACACACACTCTTTGCCCAAGTATTTTCTAGATCTAGTACGATGAATTAAAATATGTATAACAAAAATAAAAAAAAAGATTCTGAAAAAATCTTGAAGAAACTTGCCACGAATATAAGAAAACAAATTCATAATTCAAAACCCGAAAAAGCCGGGTAAAACCGCTAGTTGTAAATACTACTGCAAAAAAATCTGGCAATCTGGGTATATTTAAAACTAGAATATAGATTTAGGCATTTTCGTTATCGAATATTGATCTACGATGTTTACAATCAATCTAGATGCCTTTTCTACACTGTCGTAATATATAAACGTAGTAATAATGAAACCGATAATAGATTTAGATCACAAAAACGTATAGACAAGCACTATGTTTTCACTAGAAATAGATTTTGTTTTCTAGATATAGCGCTAGATCTAGTATTACTTTAGATTACGGCATTTTACTTCGTTTGTAAACACTGTAGATCTATTTCCGTTATGGAAAATGTCTAGATCTATATTTCTAGTTTTAAATATACCCAGATAAATATTATTTTATTGACATGGTTTTTAGCATCCTATAGATTCTATTAGATCTATTCCAGGCTCATAAATATCTTCTGCAAACAAGCATACTAGATTTGATAGGCTATCTGTACATTAATTAGGTTGATTTCATTAAATTATTTTTAAATATTGTCTATAATTAAAATGTCTATAATATCGTAATGATATAGATTGTTGAGCTCGACTTTTATAAACATTGCTAAATATATAATAGCATCATTAGATATATAGATCTAGGTCTAACTCTCTAAATATAGGCCTACCGTCTCTGAATAAGTCTACTATCAATAGACCTAATAGGCTTACTGTTTTTTTTTCTTCATAATTTAGATTTTTAAGAAAAATCTCTTAATACTATAGGTATATAGATTATAGTTCAAAAAAATTATACTTTTTAATAAAAGTGGTCCTTTCTATCGATCGCACGTTTATTAACTTTGCTTGCATTAGACCTATATGAAGGCCTACGGTTTTTTTTTTATTACTGTTGACTGTTTTCATGCAAATATGAATTTAACTAATAAGAGATAGAAATTACATTCTTATGGATTTTTTTAAAAATGTAGGCTATAGGCCTATAAGTTGGCCCACATGCATCAGTAGCGCATAAAAAAATTACCCAGATCTAGTAGAAAATACCTAACATGAAAATTACTAAACGAACGGCAACTTCAAAACAGAAGCATCGACTTTAGAGTGAATTTGACGCCAGGGGTGATTAAAAATTAAATAATTTTGTGATAATCTCTTACTCTAATAAATTATATTTACTATAACAGATTGTCTGAAAATGGATAAAGTTTTTATCGATCTGTTTATAAAAAGCCAAAATACATTTTCTAAGCAACACGGGTAAATTGCGCGCGTTCGAGGCGTAAGATCCTTCTTTATTTCAATCATTTTATTTTTTAGGCATTGCAGGATGCGCGAGACATGCGCAAAGAACCTGTTTTCTATACGGCTTTGTAAAAAACCTCGGAGTCGTAGTTCCATTAGTATAGTTCCATGCTTTTACTTAACAAAAGATTTTTATAATTTCCGGAGATTTCCAGGACTTTTTCGTAAGCCTATATTTAATAACATTTCAGGAGATTTCCAGGGTCTCCTGGTAAATCAATAGGCCGCGGGAAATCTTTTATATGTTATAAAATGGTTTAATTTAATAATTTATAGGCCTACACCTAAAAATTAGTACCGGTACGGGTCCAAAGAAAGTGCGGGACCCACTGCGGTCGCATATGTTGCAGTGCCTAAGGCCTGCCCTGCAAAATAGCGGCGTATGCTATGCCGCCGGTCGACTAGTATATATAAATATATATAACACTCTAATTCCGTATTCTTTTGCAATTTTTTACTTTTTCCCTTAGTTAACTTATTTTTAATATACCTTACGTCATTTCCGCTTCCGTTAAGACGATGTCCAAATAATTTTAAAAATCTTAATAAGGCGTGTCTTTGAGTCCGAAGATTAATGAGGAATGTAGTATTTTCTATGACTAAGGAACCTCAGCTGCGACATACATCTTTTGCCACACATTCAGCGCAGACATAACCATTTTCCACCAGTGGTCGATTTAGATTTTCTTTTCGCAGTCTACGTCTGTCCTCGGCAGAGGATTGGCTTTTGGCCTCTAATATGTATCCCACGACCTTTGTTAATGATCTCCAGCTGTCCCGAAGCCGACTGCAGCCAGGTGCTCTCTTCTATGTCAGTTAAAGCAAGTAGGACGTAATCATCTTTTTTGAAGTAACGTCTGTAGCATATAAGTTGGCGCCTAAGCCGGTCTTTAAAGCGTTTTCGTGGAGCACATCTGTTACGTCGATACCCCTTTAAGATTACCAAAACGAAATGCTTTTAGCATACGTTCATCTCCCATACGAGATACCGTACATACCGAGCCCAGCGTAACTGTTGGACTATATGAAGTCTCTTTTTACTGTCCATACCGGCGTTCGCAAGGACTTCACCGTTTGTAGTACGGTCTTGCCATTGTATTGACATTGAAAAAGTTGGCATGGCGACGGACATTTTAACATCCAATTTTAATACAGGTATACAGTTCCTGATCTTTGTAGAAATTTAAAAAATTAAAATTGCAATGATTTTTTGTTAGTACACATTTAAAATTGCACCCATACGCTTCCCCCACTTTGCAAACACTGTTTTGTATCAAACACTAATTCACGGGTTAAAAAGTATGTTAGGGGGATCGTTATTCGTTGATTGAAATTAAAAAAAAAAGGAGGGGGGTATTTCAGTCATAATAGACACTAACAAATCAACAGGCGTATCTTGTTGCACTGCTAGTAATGTATAACTAAGCTTGATCTGGAATTGGATTTATGTCGACCGAAAAAAAAAAAAAAGACTTTAATTTTAATTAAATGTAGGCCAATGACTGCCAGGTCGAGTGGTTTGCGCTAATTACAAAGGTGGTGAACTCTAATAAAACGGTATTAGGCATATCTTATTTACACCTTTAGAAAAGTTATTAAACCTATTGAGTTTTATATTATCTGATTATAAATTGAACTTTGCTGAGATAATATATGATCTGAGCAGGTTATAAGTGAATTCGCCTATAATGTTGCATCTCCTAAATTGCAATTTTCGTTGTTATTGTTCTTATTAATTAGATTCTAGGTCCTCAACTTTTATGCTCAGTGACACTTCTTTACCCCCATACAGCTATAGAAGAATAAACAATACCGTAACAATCCATATTTTCGATGATTTTAGGCGACCCCTGTCAAAATGTTAATCAACCCACAGGAACCCCTGGCCTATATTGATCAGTGCTTTTTTTTTCCCTTCCCATTTAAAAAGAAAGTACCGGTATTTACAGTTCGGTATTGAGACCTAGCCAACCTTTAAATATAATTAATCTGTTTCAAAAATACAGTACCGGTATCCATGATTTGCTATGTTACAAAGGCACTTCTGGAGTAATTGATTTACTAATCAAGTTATTTTTCTTTTATTGGAACAATTGTAAACATTTTCCCTATTTTTTGTATTAATTTGTTGGAGAATTTATTTTTCTAATTTTAGGTTCGGTCAGAAAGCTGTCAGTTCGTTGTCATTTGAATGAACATTTTTTTAAATTAGTTTATGTGTTAAATATTACATTTGTACACAATATTTAAAGTACCCAATACCGGTATTCTGCTAGTTCTGCACTGCGCGTATCTATTAGATTACCAAATGACTTTAACTTTGATTTCTTTCCAGTCTCAAAGAATTGCCATGGGTATTTCGTTATAAAGTGAAAAGAGCCAACAGCACGTTGGCAAAGATAATGGCCAGTAAACCTATACCGGTACCCATTTCAGTGGAATCAAGACACTGAGCATGGAACAATGGACAGCCAACAACTGGGATTGAATATAAAGCATCCTTGCTACTTCTAACATTGTACTCAATGATCTTTACTTTGTAAATAAATGTGATCTTTGCATAAACAGACCATTGCACTTTATCGGTATTTTTTTCAGTAGGCCTTTTAAACGCTGGTTGCCACAACTCTTGTTAGCGGCTTTATACGCCCAAACCATCATTTATTTCTAGCCACAACTCAGTGGTTTGCTGTTACATCAGGGATGTCAAACTCATTAAGATGTACCGGTACCTGGTATGGGCCATATAAAAAACTTTCTATGAAAACGTAGCCTTCTAGTTTAATGTGAATTAGAAACTATAGAATACAAGTACCGGTAATTGAATATCTGTCCCTTAGCTAAATTTGTAGTTCCATTTCATCAATTAAAAATTACTTTAATTACGCATCATTTTTGTTGTCCGAATGCTTGCCTACTTTTCTAGGCTACCGGTATAAATTAATTAATGTCAGATTGAAGTTTGCCACTGACACTATTATCACTGATGACAAATGTTGACCAGATAAGCCCGAACGGTGAGGTGTTTTTTGTAGCGTTCAGTATGGAAAATAAATGTTCGAGAATTTATTTATTTTAAACAAAAATCCGACCATTAAAAAGAATGCAAAATAAGTTCTACGAAGTGTTATATTTAATTTTTTTAAAATAGTTTTGTAGAAAATATTTTACAGTACCAGAAAGTTACAATAATTGAGAAGGATCAAGTCAACTGTTTAACAAAATACAATTCCAAAACATGCATAGCTCTTTTTTATCTTGATGTTATAGTCGCTATACAAGACCTAACTCAAAATAAAAATGACAAACTTCTCGGAGCTTAATTCCTAATTGTAGAGTGTAGTGCAGCCTAACAAAAGCAGAACTAAGAGACATGTAACCCCTATGTAGCTTAGGCGTATACATACATTATCTGTAAATCATGATCATATCTTGTATTGTGGTAGGTAGTGGACCACAAACTAAGCCTATTTGTGTGACAATGTGAAATATAACAATGTTTTTCTTTTATTTTAACAAGAAGAATTCCATAAAAGATATTTAGGCTTTGACATCTACACACACACACGAGAAGAAAACATTTGTTTGGATTACTTTATTCCTGAAATAATTGTGTGAAACAATACATAGGAGGTGAATAAACTGATGAGTTGAAACAATGACAATATTGAATGATCACTACAACATTTCCTTGTGTTCACATACAACATGAGCTAGTCATAAATAAAGAGGGGACATAAGAGACCACAAACTTAATGGAGAAGACTTTCAAATACATTTCACAACTCAGTCTGCACCAATCAGTGATGCCACAAGTAAACTTACCAAAGTTGTTTTATCTTCAAACATAACATTACACATTCATGCTTACCTTGAATAGAGTTGTAAACATAATAAAAAAAAATGAACATAAGTCTTTCAAAGTCTAAGCAAGAAAACCAAGACAAGACAATGTCTAGAACAAGTAAGACTGTACAGAGCTCATCTAATTTTCAACAACTAATGCTACAAATATCAAGATGTATGAATGAAGTTTAAACTGAATCTGTCCAGGTGCTATAAAGCATTGTTTAGAGTGTTTCAAGGCCAATACAAGTTTCATGAGAAATGAATTATATAAAATGGTAGTGATAAATCTTTTGGTCTCCATTCAAGAAGTGAACTCATTGAAACCAACATTTAAACTTGATTCACAATGCAGATGTTTGTAGCATACACACAATTTGGAAATGTGAGTTTCTAAGAAAATCTATTTACATAAATCATTTTTAAGTAACTAGAAGATCATGTCAACCTGAAACAAGAAGAAAGCTTAAAAAATTAGCATGAGTATACAATACATAATCAGCAGAGAGCCTCCAGCAGATCTTGAAGTCATCACTTGCTTGGAAACACACAATGTTCTTTATGTTGGTAGTGCCTGCACTTCATCCTAAACTCCCCCTACCCATAAGTAATTTTCCCCAATTATAGGAAACAGAAATGAAAAGGTTGCCATTCACTGCTCTACCCTAAAAAAAATAATGATTCTTTTATTTCTCTATATTTCCTACTCATCTCTTGATTGTGTCTG
>JADKLZ010003886.1:24520269-24538776 GCA_021533235.1 Biomphalaria straminea
AAGTTGTCTCTTCATCTGTTGTTTCTTTCTAAGATAATGGTGAAGTCTATTCATCTATTGCTTGTCTCTAACATAATTATGAAGTCATATTGTTGCTAAGATAATGGTGAATCTATTCATCAGATGCTAGCTTATAAAATTGATGAAGTGAAATATATACATCTTTAGCTTTGTGCAGTCAGCTTATCACCTAAAAGACTGACTGCATATTAATCTGCTCTTTGAAAATTCTGTGTTCAACCTTCACATCTTGATTACGTACAAGAACAACCATGCAGTTGTTTTTTGTTTCCACAAAATTCTGATAACCTGGCCTTTAACATCTTCAATTTTGGTGCTTGCAATGCCAAGGAAGAAGACAGTGTAATGCAGCCACATCTCAGTCAATACCTATTTATCTTGCCACTGATATTTTAATGTACAGGTACCGGTAGTAGATTGGTGTCATTTTCTTCAGTAAATAAACTGCTACTCTGTTGTATTTTCATTGATTCTATTTGGCTGCACCTGGTTCCCTTTCTGTATGCTGTACAACAATTAAATATCTGTATTTGCTGTTCATATCCTGATTGACATCATAAGCTTGACTAAATACTGTACGTGATTTATCTTTTAAGGATATACAATGAATTTTCTCCAGGAATTTGCCTTGATAACATTACGAAGTAAGATGGCTAAGAGCAGTGAGTGACAAAATCTTTAGTTTCCATGTTTCCCCTATTCATAAATTGAATAGTAGATGCAAATGATTTTGTAATAGCATGGCATGTTTAGACCTGAAGGGGGAAGGAAAATGGGTATAGGCCAGACTTGAATGGGTTAGATGGGTGGTCTCAACACAACATGCTAAGAAATCATGGCCTTTGATTAAATGTCTTTAATATCTGAAGCCACAAATCAATGAAGAGTATGAATTCCAAAATGAGGGTGACATAAAATGATTGTCCTGGTGAGAATGAGACTCACATAATTGTCTTTGATGCACTATCACAGATTGGGGAAAAACAAAAAAAAAAAAAAAAAAAAACATTTGCTACAAAGTCTGAACAACAGCCATGTTAGCTTTACAGTCAATATTGCTGTTGTTGTCTGTGAATGTCACCCCCTTTTCTTGAAGAAATTCCAAACATTTACTCTTGTCGGTAAATGCCAACTCTTTCTGGAAAAACTCAACTGGTAGAGATGGTCGATACCTATTATTTGTAAGACATCAACCAAATTGACAAAAAGAGCAGACAATGTGAGGGACAAACATAACGAGATGCAATCATTTGGTGAGCACAACCACATAGCAGCCAGGCAGATGTCATAGAATGAATGAAATAGAAGAAAAAAGAAGATTATTAATAAAATGCTTTTAAAATTTTAAAGTTAAAACCAGTTAAAAAAAACTATATATTTGCATTTATGTATATATAATGTAGAAAGAAAAAAAAAAGGTATACTTACTTTTGTCCTAAAAAATAAATCTGATTAGAACATCTACAATAATATATCCCAACTTACCTATACAACTACTTTAGAGATATATGTTTAATTTAATAATATTTTAATAATATTGCTAGCTTAACAATTAAGAGTAATTATTTACTTAAAGATCTAACTGTATACATACGCTTTGAGCAACAGCTTGAGAGCACTCTTACGGACCCTGTCAATAAACCAATCCATCAGATACCCTGACATTTTGGGGGCCTGTCCATATAACTTAAAAAACCTGTGATAATTATTAAGGGACCATGCTATTCGAACATCCAAAGCATGCTTTATGCATTCATCTTTTCTACACTCAGGGGTCAATGAAGCCAATGCAGTTGTTAAATCTGAAATGAAAAAATAGAAAATTCACTAGAAAGAAAAGTCTTTTTGGTACTGGATACAAGGCTTAACTAATGAAAAAGGTCTTATAGAACAAGTACAAGTAACATTACTTATGTCTAGTTAACAAAGTAATATCAAGCGATATTAAATATATATATATATCCTGATGAATAAAAAAAAAAAACATAGGTGCTAATTTCCAATTTGAAGGTGTTTGCTAGAGTGATGTTATTTTATATAAGGACTATTATTTACAATTCATGATATTTAAAACCTTGAATATTGTTTGTAATTTAATACAAAAATTTTTCCAAATGTAACATTCATTAGTATAACTATTTAATCATAAAATCTATTGAATTATAAAAACTGTTAGTTACCTAAAGTATTTGATGTGTAAATGTAATAAAGAATTCGGTATGCCTTGAACTCTAGTTGATTTCCTTTTAATCCTTCATGATACAAAAGCTTCAACTGAGTCTGACACTGGTTAAACTCTTCATGGTCTCCCTAAAAAAATTAAAAGAAACTTATAGGTTTTTGTTTGTTATTTTATATTGTCAAAAGAGTTTTCAAAACCTGTCTAAGAAAAGATCATGAATATATTAAAAACCTTACAGATAATTTAAATACCTTTTCCATGGCTATTCTAGCATGTGTTTCATAGACACGAACGGTAAATCCATCTCGTATGCCTTGCACCTTTGAAAAAACAAACATCATCTTTTACATTGCCAAATAGTTTTCTTTTCAGTATGAACTTTGCAATTAAAAAATACAGCAATGTATGAGACTAAAACAGTGTAGCTTGTTAGGCTACTTGATTTGAGTTTCAAAGTCTCAAAAAAAATACTATTGCATCCGGCCCTTCTCTATTGACCTATGAAAGCCAGCAGTACACAGGGATGCTTCTCATAACAATACAACAATAAAAAATGTTTCTCAACATTTTATACTTAAAGCAATATAAGATTTTATTTGGCATCTCCTTATAACAGGGCTCTCGTGTGGAGTTTTTGATCTCCCATCAAGCGCCTCCCCAGGTGGCGGATAGGGGAATGCCCTCCAGATATGGTGGGTACCGGTGAAATAAAATACCTGGGGTGGACAGAAATCAAACCTGCTGCCTTGCAGAAAGTGGAGGGATCTAAAAAGGCTAGGGCACCTTACCCGAAAATAAAGGCAGCTATCCAGAGAGCTGAAAGGGGCAGCCCCCCAGATGGTTGTGCACAGGGCTAACAACTCTGTCATATAAAAAATATTGTTACGAAAGCCTATACACACAAGAATACCCAGACAGATCTCAACGGAAAACGACCTAAGCCTGGAAAAGGACATGATTTTTGTTTTGCGACATGGAATGTGCTAAGCCTTTATAGAGCAGGTGCGCTAGCCCAACTGACTGAAGTGTTAAAGAAATATAGGATACCCCTTATAGCCAAACAGGAAATCAGGTGGAAAGACTCGGACATTCTCAGAACCTAGGAGTATACTATATTTTATAGCGGTGGAAGCACTAACAACTTAGGTACAGGTTTTGCTGTTAAAAAGGAAATGGTAGGTAATGTAATTGGATTCAAACCAGTAAGTGATAGACTCTGCTTACTACGTATGAAAGGAAAATTTTTCAACATATTTATCAATGTTCATGCCCCTACTGAAGATACAGATGATAACACAAAAGAAGCCTTCTATGATGGACTGGAAAGAATTTATGATGAAGCACCAAAGCATGATATCAAAATAGTCCTAGGAGACTTCAATACAAAAATTGGAAAAGAACCAGCATTCAGACCAACCATTGGCAAAGAAAGCTTACATGAAGAGACTAACAATAATGGCATACGATTAGTGGATTTTGCATCATGAAAAGGAATATCTGTCTGCAGCACAAAATTCCAACATAAGAATATTCACAAGGTAACCTGGATCTCAACTGATGGCAACACCCAAAATTAAATAGACCACATACTCATAGATAAGAGGCATGGATCAGATATACTAGATTAAGAAGTTTCAGAGGAGCAAATGCTGATTCAGACCACCTACTAGTAAAAGCTAAACTTAGACAAAGAATAAGCACCATACACAATTACCAAAGAAAGAGAGCACAGCAATATGATAGTCAAAAACTCACAAAGGATCCACTTGTGGCAGAAACTTATAGAATTGCACTCCAAACGCAACTAACAACATTAGAAAAGGACAGTGAAAATAACATAAATGAGCATTGGGAAATAATAAAGCATGCCATCAAAAGAACAGCAGAAGAGGTAGTTGGCTTTAAACAAAAGAATGAGAGATTGGGATGGTATGATGGTGAATGCAGAAAAACTATAGAAGAGAAAAACAATGCTCAGATGATAATGCTACAGAGAGAAACCAGAAACACTAGACAGCAATATAATGAAGCAAGAAGAAGGGCCACAAAAGTTGTGAGAAAGAAAAAACGTGAATGGGAGACGTCCAAGATTACTCATATTGAGGAACTAGCAAAGGAGCGAGATAAGAGAGAAATGTATATGAAAATTAAAGATGAAAAGAACGGATTTCAAGCTAGATCACACATGTGTGAGAATAACGATGGTCAGCTTATTACAGAAAACAGCAGGGTCATTGAAAGATGGGCTGAATACTTTGAGGAGATTCTAAATACCACTGAAGACGGAGACAATGGAGAATATGAACTGCCACAAGGAGGACCAGATCCCTTAGTGAACCCACCAACACTCATTGAAACATCAGAAATAATAAAGACCATGAAAATTAACGGAACACCAGGAGAGGACAAAATTACAGCAGAACTAATTAAATTTGGAGGGAAAGACTTACCCAAATACACAGACTAATATCAAGAATTTGGGAAGAAGTAATACCAACAGAATGGGAAACTGCTCTTATAACCCCAATACACAAAAAAAGGATCCAAGCTTAAGTGCAGTAATTACAGAGGAATATCTCTACTAAATGTGACTTATAAGATATCTAGACTATGTTACATGTAGATCTAGTCACAGTGATAGTACATAGATCTAAATCTTGATCTGGTAGTCTAGATACTAAATCCATTCTTAGAATCTAGTAAGCCAAATGCTCCATTCAAATCCCTTTCCTTTCCTGACAATGAAACCAGATCTTGTAGAGTTAGAGCTGGTTATTTAGTCTAAGTCTAGTCAGACTCTAGTCACTAAGTCAGTAAGTCACTAGACAGTCTACATAGTCATAAGAAAAGCATTTAATAAACATAACAAAAACGTAATTAAGTTAAGATCTACATGTGATCTATTACTAAGTATTACTAAAACACTTAGATCTAGTTAGTCTAAATTACTTTCTATTTCTAGATTTAGATCTAGAATCCAGATATATCACTAGCTAGAGACTTAGATTTTAGATCTAATAGTAATATTAATAGTAATAATAATTAATTAGTAAGCAATAGACTAAATTTCACTAAATAGTACAATTGCTGAATTAGAAGCTGATAGATCTAGTAGATTTCTAGAGATGTAATAAGGCCTAAAAATAAATTCACTATTTAGTTTTTGTTCTCAATAAGTCTGTAGATCTATATCTAGAGACTAAATATTAAGATCTCAGAGGACTTGTTAGATCTAAATCATTCTAGAACTAGAAACAAAATTTAGAGTGACTTGAGGAGAGATCTATCTAGAAAAGCTATTCAAATTCAAGTAGATCTAGAACAATCTATAGTTACTAGATTTAACTAGTTCTAGTAGTAACAAATACAAAATAGATAGAAACATTAGAATACATTTTGAATTGAATTCATCATATAGATCTAGAGTTAGAACTATTGATTGAATTACATATTTTCTTACTTTGAATTCTACTATTTACATTTATGTATAAGAAGCAAACCAGCATCGTTATTTAAGTAAGAATTGAAGTTTTATTTATTGCGCGCAATACGGCTGCAAACATAAATTTACGCGTTTATGTTCCACATTGGGGCCCAAAATTCCACATTTTCAACCTGAGTGTTCCACATTCTGGGTATTGGGGGTAGGCATGTCTGCTTGTACATATGACATTAAACAACTCAAAAAGGTAAAGTCGTAATACAAGGAGAACACTCATGGGAATTTAGGATTAAACGAGGATTAAGACAGGGTGACTCACTTTCTTGCATGCTTTTCAATCTGACACTGGAGAGTTATAAGAAATATACACATAAACACAAGGGGAACTATTACTAACTACTTCAGGAGAGAAAAACAGGTCCGCAACCAACAGGGACAATATACAGCCAACCTCTACAATACCTTCCTTATGCCGATGACATTGCCCTATTGGGTAAAGAAACCTCTGACATGCTTGAGCCTTCACACAACTAGAAGAAGCATCTCGACCAGCAGGACTTGAGGTCAATGACAGTAAAACCAAGTACATCTCAATGACAAGAAACAATGAAACAGAGGGACCATATATCAAAATCAAAGACCACAAATTGGAAAATGTCCAAACTTTCAAATATCTAGGAAGTACAATTGATTTCAAAAATGACCTAACAGAAATAAAAGAAAGATTAGCAGGAGGCAACAGAGCATTTTATAGCACCCATCATTTACTCAAGAGCAAAACAATTTCAAGGAAAACCAAGAAAATAATATACAAAACCATCATAAGACCAGTAGCAATGTATGGAAGTGAGACTTGGACACTTACCAAGACAACTGAAAATTTACTCATTACTTGGGAACGGAAAATCCTCAGAAGAATCTATGGTGCCATACAGGATGAAACAGGGTGGAGGACACGCACTAACCATGAGATTTACCAACTTTATGAGGACCCACCAATAGTGACTGAAATAAAAAAGAACAGACTACGTTGGGCAGGTCACCTTGAAAGAATGCCAGATAACGGGCGCAAAGATCGTATACCGACAAAAACCAAAAGGCAGGCTATCCAAAGGCAGACCCCGAATGTGTTGGATTGATGATGTGCAACAGCTTGGGATTAGGGCGTGGAGACAAAAGGCCCAGGAGAGATCCGAATGGAAGAATGTGTGCAAGCAGGCCAGAGCTCTTCAAGGGCTGTAGCGCCACTGGGATGATGGATTATAACAGGGCTGATTCTTCTGTTTAAGTAATAAATTGTCAACATATAAAAAAAGAGATATAAGCAAGACAACAAATGTGTTTCTAAAATTATATTAAGTAACTAATTTTAATTATAGAGGCTCTATTTATCAAAAATGTGACAAAAAATGCATTACGTTATTAGCCAAGTATATTGCTTTTATTATTTTTTTTGGTTAAGCTTAACAGATTTATGCATGTAATAAGTTACTATGACAATTGTTTTTTGATGTCCATTAGAATACTCCATTAGAATACTATCATAAAATGCCTACTGAATTTGTATGTGTGTATTGTTATAAACCTGGTTTATCGGCACAGACGGGGGAGTAGTGGTGTGTGTAGTCAGCCGACATAAATCGCCCCAGGCCAGATGAGCGGTCAAGCGTGACGAGTTACAGCTGTCAGCCGAGACGAGTCGGTTCGGGAAATATCGGCGAAGTGAACAAAGCTCATCAGCGTCACGAGAACTGTAGTCATCTGACCACCCAGAAACGTCGAGCGGCGTTCTGCCCGTTTCGAGAAGGCCAGCAGGGACCCTATATAAGGAGCGCAGGTATCAGAGACGAGTCAGACACAACTTCCCGATCTACAGTTCACTACGACGGCTCAGTACAAGTTCGAGACGAAGCAGAGAGACCAGTACAAGTGTTGATACGGCGGTGCGGCTATTATCGGAGAAATATTTGTACAGTCTTACGTGAAGTGCTGCCAATTGTACAGTATTAGCTGTTATTTATTGACATTAAACATTTACGTTATTTGGAGCACTGAGTTGTCAAGTTCTTTCAGTTGGTGGTGTCGTGTGGTACAGACAGCCTGGATAGTGAGACTCGTAACAGTATGAAATACAAAGTAAACTTGTGACTGGTGATAGGTTTATGCAGCGTAACTTAAGCAACTTAGAAATTCCAGTTGTTCCCCCCCCCATCCCCTTCTAAGTGAAAGCTTGAGCCCATGTGAAACCACGATTCTTAATTCCAGATGTCAGGCCATCCATAGCACAAATCAATAGCACTTAATAACATTGTAGGATTCTAATATCAGAAAATCAAAAAATGTGGAGTAAACAAAAATTGTTAATCATGAAAATAACAGTTTTAAAATAGTACAGAAAGGAAGAATCCACTAATATAGATTACATTTTGTCTAGTAAATTGACAATGTACACTCCCAATTTATTTACTTATGAATAGTAAGTAAAATTGTAATTTTGGGACTACTATTATTATTTAGCATCCGGCCCTTCTCTGAAATGACCTATAATTAAGGTCAGCAGTACACATGGATGCCCAAATACATATGACACAAAACTAAGAATGTTTAAAATTATGACATATACCAGTATGAGCAAAGGTAGAGATAAATTTACACATACTGTGAGATCCTGCCGGATAGACTTTAACTGCTCGCAAGCATATCTGTAGTCTGTTTTTTTCTGCCATTTCTCTTGGACGTTGATCAGGGCTTTCTTCAACACTACCAAAGGACGAATTTGTTTTGGATCAGGAGCCTGAAAAGACAGGAATAATGAAGAATTGATATTGTACATAAAAATTTTTTTTTTTTTAAATATTAAATATCTGTATGATTTAACTAAATCAGAAGTAGCTAGATGAACTACTTTTGAAAATAGTATAATAAAATCAACAAATACTATAGCATCCATCCCTTCTCTGAATAGACCTAGAAAAGGCCAACAGTACACAAGGATGCTTACTGATTTCAAAAAATACTGTTACACAACTATCTTGTTTTTTTGAAAGCACTACAACTACAAATCTTGAAAAGAGAAGTAAAATTACCCCTGTAAGTCGAAGGTAAGGCTTTTCTATGTCTTGACAAGTTCCCACTACAGTGAATTCTTCCAAATCAATATCTTCATCTTTCATAGTCTGCAAAATTATAAAGAATTGAAAATTAATTCAATATAATAGCCGATAAATATTCAACAGTGTTTATAAGAAATTTTCATCTAGAAAAATAAAAAATAGCTTACCGAATTCATGGAATCATTCACAGTAATAGATATTTTCTGTCTCGGCTTACTGAGTTGACCAGCAAATCTAGCAGCTCTGATTTCCATTCTTTCTTTTTTCATTGGATCATTGTCATCAAGGGTAAATTTTAAAGATCTTCAAAGAATAATAATAAAAAAAAAAAAAAAATAGACAACATACACTTGATTTATGAATTTATGCCATGATAGCACTTGTGGTACTATTAGAGTACATAAATACTATTTTCTTTACAAATGTCCATTTACCCTTTAAAATGGTTCACTTTTTTGTTCTTTTTATTTGTGGAAAGTGTCAGAGTTTCACCTTCACCTTTGGCTGTTATTTTACTACCCCTGCCTCTTGGTGTTTTGGAGCCACGACCTCTACTTTTTGTAAATTTCCCTCTTGGGGAAAACGATCTATTAGATTCTGATGATGGGCTTCGGCTGTCACTAGAAATAAGCCAAAAAAGAAATAGGGATTAAGTAAAAAAAAAAAAAAAAAGTTGTCTTAGCAAATAAAAACATTTATTTTCTTAGTCTATATATATTTTTAAACACCACCTGCTACGTCGAAATCTTTTTCTTCTTCTCCCAGGAGAACTAGATCGTGACCGTGAGCGAGATTTAGACCTTGACCAAGACCTAGATGAGCTAGAAAAAGAACGGCTTCTTGAGTCTCTATAAGTTGGGACACGATCTCTGGAATATAATGGTCTTTGAGGGATACCCATGGCTCTTTGACCTAAGGAGCCTCTCCCATGTTGAAAATGCATCCCTCTTCCACCTCTAGCAAACTTTAACTGGCCTATTTCACCCTGGTTCAGATCAAACCTGTAAAAAAAAGTAAGAAAACATACATGTGAACAATAAAAATTATTTTTTTTTAGAAAAAGATAAATGCTAATCAATTTTTTAATTAACCCATTAGCTCCTACCGCAGTTGGAAACGTTTTCCCGTTTTTGTCCTAAACCGTTGTAAAACGTTTCTAAAATCCCCTATTCAATTTTTTTATTTAAACTTTTTAAAAAGAAGATTTCTTTTAGTCTCGTTTCAAGCCTGATTACAAATCGTTTTGGAGATTACCCATTCTATTTTTAATAAAATCGGGAAGGTTTTTATTTTTTAAATAGATTTTCAAACGAACAGGCCCATAGACCCAGTGTATAAGCCCCCCACGTGGGAAAATGAGTATTTTTAAAACTTTTTATATTCTAGTGGTATTAAACATATATATTTTTTGAAACTAGACATATGGTTCTATTTTTATAAGTTGTTTGTTTGTTTATTTGTATTAGATCTTAGATGTGATTATTTTTTCAAAATAAATATTTTTTAGGATTTTTTAAATACGGAGTTATCCCTCTTTGCTTAGGACTACAGAAGGGTTTTTCGTAACCGGAAATAGGAGCTATTGGGTTAAAAAAAAAACTCAAGCTTCAACCCAATAACAACTTTTTAACAAAAGACATGTACAAATATAAACATTTTTTTAAAAAATGAAATACTGCTGCACTAGAACTCTATAACAGATTTGTAACTTACACTGGTAATGGTTCAGATTCCCAGTTAACAGCATTAGCACCACCAGGTGAGTTAAAAATTTTGGTTAATTTTTCTTTAAGAATTCTCTCAACCTGATCTTTTTGGCTTTCATTGACAACAGAAGCAAATGCTCTTTGCACATAATCTCTGAAAAAAATAAATAAGAAACATACATAGTATAGAAAAATATGTTGACATAAGCACTATACTTCTCTTATTCTTTTTAACTATCTTAATTCCCCCCTAAAAGAACTTTAAAATGAAGAAATGAGATCACGTAGTACATTAGAATTAAAAAGAAAAGCTTTCTAGCATGACACTTTGGTCAAAGAAGCAAAAGAAAACAACGTTATATAATGCAAATAATAATCTAATGTACCTGTACACAATAAAATGAAATATTGAAAGTGTGTGCAAGAACTTACTTTAATGGCTGTGGCCATTCTCCTGCAGCTTCAGGGTCTTTTCTGCAATTATTAGAATTAGTTAAAATTATTAATAATTTTTTTTTGCATAAAAAAAAACATACATTGATATAAAAAATAAATTTCCATTGAGGAAAAAAATGAAATGATAAAGATACTTACGAGTTACCACTTTTTGAATCTTCTGATAATTTGTCTGAGCCGATTTTCATACCATTTTCAGAATTAGATTTTGTGAATGATAGGTGAGATGTGTCTCCAGGAGAGAATTTATTGTTTGGAGTATGTAATGGGTTATCCACAATATTGCCATTTGCATTTTTGCGTTTTGGAAGTTGAAACCGAATTCCAGAAACACCTGGAGCTATATTTTTTGGGAAAAAAAAATGCAGAATATAAATTATAAAAAAAAACAACAACAACAAAAAAAAACTATTTTAAAGTTATGAATTAGCTTACCTTTTCTCATATTTCCTCTAGGACTGAGGTTCATAAAATCAGTGGAGGTATTTTCATGTTGGTTATCCAATCCTCTATCCTCTTCTCTGTTCTCATCATTAAAGGGATATCTTTGAGGAGGTGGTCCTCTAAAATTAGGATGCTCTGAAGAGCCTATTGCTGGGCTCCCAAAAGAACCTGGCCTAGGACCCATTGGTGGTAGATGCCCACGGGGACCTTGATTATTACTGTAATTACCTGGTCCAAAGTTGTTTGCCTAATGAAATATGTTTTAAAAATCAGTCTTTTATTTTAAAAAGATTAATTAAGAACTACTGTATAAAAAATTACTGAACACCTAGGCTATTCATACTTGTTTTTAAAAAAAATAAGGTTAAGTGAAAATTATTTCAAAAATTAGAAAACATACCCATGGCGGTGGTGCTCCATAAGGTCCACCCATAAATCCTGGTCCACCATAACCATAACTTTATTTAAAAGAAAAAAAAAAGTGTTGAAAACTTTTTTTCAGTTATTTGTCTCAATAAAATTATCCTTTTCTACAACAACAAAAATTAGAATCATTATCTTACTTGCTAAAGCCATAGGGTAAATACCCATTCGGAGGCCCATATCCCATGCTTGGTGGAGGATAACCAAAAGCATATGGATTCTGAAGAGGTCCCTGATTCATATGAGGTGGCATAGGTGGACCACCCAAGTCTAGTCCATTTTGAAAATTAGTAGAGTTTTCTGATGAACTTGTGCTTTTTAAGTCTTTACCGTCTTGATCTGTCCCATCACTGTCATCATTATTCTTTGAACCTTTGTTGGTTGATTTTATATTTTGCAATGCCTTCATGGCATTGGTCCATTCTGGGCGGTCTGGAAATTCTTTGGGTTTATTCTGATCCTCAAGGGCTTTTAGAGCAGTCATCCATTCTGGTTTTAAGTCTGTTGTCGTTTCCATCACATATCACTTCTTAAGGGTTATGGAAAAAAATTAATTAAAATTTTTAATGCTCTTTTTCATAAATGTTCTATAATTATACTTTACTTTGTGATACATTTTTCTATTGATAATATTGTGAATTTGTGAAATTCATGGATTATTGGACACATCTTCTGTGAGTGATGGGAATGGATTTTTCATTTTTAGGGGTAAGTGTGCTTGACCTAATTTTTTCAAGTTAAATAATTGTCTGTTGCTTCTGATTTTTTTTTAATTCCTCTATTCTTGGGCAATAAAACTGATATATAATATGTCAATAATAATCAATTTGAAATTAGTCAAAACAAATGTCCTAAAAAAGTAGAATATTGAGAGCTCAATCTGTTTTCCACCTTACGCTCTTATTGCTAAGGCTAAGCCAGCCTAAGCTGACGAGACAAACCCACAGCTCAAAAGTTGGAATTGAGTTTCGTAGACAAAAGATCTACTAGGCCTACTTATTAAATAAGAAATTAAATGGTAGATTTATTACATAGATCTTTCTTTTTCCAAGTCAACCGACCAATGTTCATGTTAGGTCAAAACGCCACAAAAAAAATCATAACTTTCTAACTGTTAAACATACAATCAAATTCAATCATAATTTAGACACCACTTGCCATTTGAAAATTTTAAGAATTTAAATAATTGTAATGATGTACTAACAAAAAATTGTTTTTTTCAAAGATAAATTTTTATTTTCACATTACTAGATTAGTAGGTAGTAGATATACTATCTAATATAGGGTGAAACTTTACATCCAAGGCCCCTAGGTTTTCAGTTATGAAGAATGTTGCGCAAGTGGCGGCGCCGCGCTATCGCTACGGTAATCAGGTCACGAGGTCACTACCGGCTTAACGGTGTCGTTAGTATCATGTAATAGTTAGTAGATCTAGTCAAATCTAGTGATCTACTTACGACACTAACAATGTAACGTTACTAACGAATTGTTTTTTCCAAATCAAAGATTTTGTTATTTCACCTCCCTACACAGTACACTCTTCTACAGTAACGCTGGCTACACAGTCACAGTGACAGTCCATACTAAAATGATACTATTTTGTACCAATTTAAGCAATTTCAGCCAATTATCTACCAGTCTACCATGATTTGATACCATCTAGCTATGTGAAAATCTGTAAAACCGGAAGTAAAAAAATAGCATAAAATTTTGAGATTCGTTTTTTCACTTTCTGTATATATGGCGGAAAACAGATTTCCCATTGAAAATGCATTTTTGAGAATCAATATTCATTATCTCTTAATTTAGAACACCTATGGGATATTTTTTAGATCTGATATGTAGATCTATGTTTGTGTAAGCTTCGTAAGCAATATTTTGTGGAAATTCGTTTTTCATGTGGATTTTTTAAAAAAAATGTATTTTCTTACTTTTTTTTTTAACTTGAAAGTATTTGTATTTTTATTTTTACTGATACTCATCTTAGGTACGTAGTCAGGTGTCAAAATTTTTTTCTATCTAGTAGATAATGCATCGAGCTATATTTCTGCCAATTTTTACTTTGATACCTTGCTTGGATCGATTACAAAAAAATTTAGAAAGTTTGCACTGATTCGTATGGGATTTTCAATTTTTCCGATTTTTTTTTTAAACTATCGTTGGTCACTCCCAAAAAATGCTTAGGCTAGTAGATATAGCAATTATGTAATTTTCTAACTAGTTATTAATTAGTTTTTGCGTTTTCTCTTTTTTGTATTAATTTTAAAGCGCATTTGAAAAAATATTGTTTCAGACGATTTTGATCCCACTTTTTAAATATTTTTTATTTTCTCCCATCACATCGCCGCCATTTTGTCCACGCCTCTCTGACGTTTCTTTTAGATCTAGACCCGATAATTTGTTTATTTCATCAATATTTACATTTTAAACAAGTAAAGTTCATAAAAATAAATTAAATCCGATTTGTGAGCAAGAAATTTACTAAGAATACTAGCTCTACAATTAAATTTCTTATTTAATAAGTAGATTTATCCTCTACGAAACTCAATTCCAACTTCTTAATTGTGGGTGTGTCTCGCGAGCTGAGCGACTGATAGAGGCGATGACGCGGGATTTTCTTGTTCCATTACAACCTCATGTTATCTCAAAACGATACAAAAAAAAAATCATAACTTTCTAACTATTAAAGATACAGTCATAATTGTAAATATAACTAATATACCATTGGAAAGTTCTTTTAAAGTATTTTAGTTTTAGCGATGCACTAATGAAAAATTGTTTTTTCAAAGATAATTTTTTTATTTCACCTCCCTACTATAGCCTATATTGCAAATCACGGCTGAAATCAGAAATAGAGGAGCGTACCGATGTCGGCCACCCAGGTTTCGTCTTGCATATCGGGCACCTCACTTTATTATTATTAAAACTTCGTTATTAGAATGTTTACTGCCCAACTTCCTCTTAAATATTGCGCATGGACTATTTTGTCACACTTCCGACACATACAGCTCCCTTTTTCATTGAGAGAAAGTAATTTTATTTGGGTTCAAAGTAGACTACTGTAAAACTGACCTTTTTTTCTCCCAATGGGAAGAACGAGGTAGGGTCTCGAGCTAAGACGATTTTTAAGCCCCTAGATCCATCAGCCACTTAAAACCCAGATATAATGCTTCTAAATAGACATAGAAACAAATAATTTTCAAAACCCAAACTCTCTTTTCCCAATTAAACATGTAAATAGGGGGTGGCCCACAAGTTTTACCATGAAAACATATGAAGCAAGTCATCAAAGGGAAATAACTTGACGCTGCAAAGGAGGGGAAATTATTATTATTTTTTTTTTTTTTTTTAACAATTAATGAAATAACTTTGTATTTTGTCAAAATAATATAGTACAAAATGTATATTTAAGTTATGTATGTGTTCTTGTATGTGTTTATTACGTGTTTCACTAAAAAAAAAATTATAACATATTTATAAAAAAATCTTAAGATCGCGTATATGCAAAACGTATAACAATTTATTTTAAGCCATTTAAAATGCAACTAATTACTAATATGTACAAATGTTATGGCACTTCTGTGCACGCCACTATCATTACTAAACTAGCATCAATAGGCTGCTGAAAAATAAGTCACAATAGCAAAATCATTGTAGACATCGAGCCTACATTATTAATTGACCAGGCGCGCTTATAATTAAGGCCTTTGTGTGAAACATCAACGTGCACTGGGCTTGTGATAAGTAGATAAATACACACTATGCTATGTGTGGTCTAAGAGATTGTTAAAATCAAAGAGAGTATGAAGCCTCCCCCACTCCCCTTTATTCCATGTCTCCCAAGCATACCATAAGAGTGGAGACGCTCTAAGGGAAAAAAAAAACAGGTGAGAGCAGGAGACTAGCGATTATCGATCGACTGGTACCAAAAAGGCTAAGGTGAGACAGGCACACACTGCGTTAGTGAGAGCTGTGCTACGGGGGAAAAAAAGTGCCCCGTAGAGACAATAAGGTACAGTAGAGAGAGTATACTCCTCCTCTTCTCCCCCATAACAAAGGCGATTTTTTCCCTAGCTAGGCCCAAAGTAATGGCCAAGGTGTGACGTCAGTTACAAGCCGAGAATGAAAGCGTGGAGCGTGGGAAAAGTGACAATATGGCTTGTGTCGTTGCGCTAATGTACAAAAAAATAAAATTAAGGATGAAATGTCTTAATAATAACATGTTTTACATATATTTCCTTTGATGTGGCCGATAAATCTCCAAACCGGCCCACAACTTTTACAGAGACAAAAAACTGGCCGATAACTTTTCAGATCAGAAAAACGACCCTACCCCCTTTTCACATTAGATCTAATTTTAACTATGCGTAGTGATACATTGCAAAGAAGCTATTTTTATAGGGCGGAAAACAGATTTCCCATTGAAAATGCATTTTTGAGAGTCAATATTCATTATCTCTTAATTTAGGCCACCTATGGCATATTTTTTAGATCTGATATGTAGATCTATGTTTGTGTAAGCTTCGTAAGCAATATTTTGTGGAAATTCGTTTTTATAAAGATTTTGTGCCGTTGTGAAATTCACCAAGTAGGCTATTTGTGACAGACAAGATTTACTTTTGGATTTATGTGATCCCCTTTGAAAAGGTAAGAAACATATTATTTTTATAGTTATATGAAAAAATTTACCTGTTTACCATTAGAAATTGGTTGTTGTAAATGTTACAGAAAAAAAAAAGTGACTTGAATGGTTCGTTTGTCTTAGATTTAAAAAAAAAATAGCCTCACTGCAAATACACAAATTGTCTGTCTCAAAATATGTTTGCCGATATTTCTTTTATTTGCACTTAAATATTACCAATTTTAATTAGGAAACACATATTTTTATTTTAGCACTCATATTCTAATATTTTCGTAGTTTAAAAAAAAAATAATAATAAAAAATAATGTTTTAGCACGTTTTTTTATAAACCAATCGGAAGTGGTGTCGCGGAAATTGTAGGGCTTACGTTTTTTTCAAAACTTGTTTTTTCAATCATTCGCTCTGAATCCTCGAGAGAGACGCATCGCTAAAAACGATCTCAGTCCGATCTATCCATTTGACAATATTTTTTACATTATTATCACTTATTCGGGTAATTATTGTACTTTAATACTAGCTTGTCTCAAATAAGTTGCATTACCGATAATTGTACCACCGAACATAGATCTACGCGCTCGTCTGTTTCCAGCGCTGGAACCAAAACACGCAACACGTGTGTATTTTTATTTAAAGATTAGATTACTAGACTCTAGATTTCTATTAATAATAGTGGATCTAAACAATTCTAATATAGATATTAGATAAATAGAAGACAGAATATGTTTTAATTACAAGAAAATAATGAAACTGTAGGAATTTTAGACCTAGATTTCTAGATCTAATCATTCATCATAAATTCATGTTAACATCGGTTAAGAACATTACTTCTAAAGTGTAATATATCCCCAGATTATAGGAATACCTAAAGCTATAATATAGTATTTATAATCTATAATAATAGAGATTAGACCTAGCCCAAGTCTAGATCTAGTGATTATATATACTAACTAAGTCTTAGTTTATTGCTGTAATTGGCGTAATAGAGACTAGAGCTGGCCGCCCTAGCGTTATATCTAGAAAAATGTCTACGGGTGTTTTTTCCTTTGTAAATTCTTTTTACTAACGCTAAGATAACCAAGATCATGATAAAAGACTGGATTGTGGATATAAAATCTAGAACATCTAAATGTTAAGATGAAAATTAATAATTAAATTACGGAATTGCTAGATTAGATCTAAATAAAAAGCTGACTTCTAAAAATCGAGTGCTCGTGCTGTATTCCTTCCATTGTATAGATCTAGAAAGTAGATTTAGATCTACTCGATCTTCTAGAGCTGCCAAAATAACGCAGATGCTGACATTTTTGTTTAAAAAAGTCATTGTAAATTGTTATGTTTTTTATTTATAAAGATCTAGTCTAGAAGACTAGTCTAGAATCTCTAGATCTAGATTTTTACAAATAGTCCTAAAATAGATCCAATCTAAGAAATTGAAGTTTTACAGTAATTAAAGACGCTACTATTTAAAATAAAAGAAATAAATCTTATACAGATATAAATATACTTATGGACATGGAATAAAAGAAAAGTTATATGTTTATTATTTATTTATTTCTGTGAGCAACACTGCCAACATGCAGTCTTGACACCCTAGTTAGATCTTAAACTAAAATCTCTCTATATAGATCTAATTATTTCTAATAGATCTAGACTCTACTTATGACTTTAAAAAGACTTTATTAAAAACAACAACAAACACATATAATTATATAAACCAAATAAATGTTGTTTTTATTTCTTTTCTCAGCAACAATTACAACAAATACAGAGATTGAGATCATTTGATATAGTAAACAGAAAACACCATGCACCTCTAAATAAAGTCTTAGTTAAGCCTATTATTAGGTCTAGAGTTTAGACCCTGTCGAATGCCTAGATCTAGAATTTAGAAATGATCAACAACTAGATCTAGATCTATATATATCTTGATTATATTTCATTTAATATTAGATCTTTTCTAGTCTAAAATACATCAATACCCTTTATCTAGAATAGATATAAAAAGTATGTAAAAAAAAAATTAAGAGATAAAAAAAAGTGACTTTTTATGGCAGGGTTGAGCCGAAGAGGGGGCTTAT
>JADKLZ010003886.1:24538876-24553724 GCA_021533235.1 Biomphalaria straminea
TTTTTTTTTTTTTTTTGAAAACTAAACTCTCCAATGAAAAAAATCATGCATAGGCTAGTAGATATAACATTTATGCATTTTTCTAAATAGTTTTAAAAGAATTTTTATGTTTCATTCTATTTTTTTTTCGTTTTTGAAAAATAATTGTTTCAGGCGATTTTGATCCCAATTTTTAAATATTTTGTTATTTTCTACCATCACAAAGCCGCCATTTTTTCCACACCCTTTTGACATTTCTTATAGCTCTAGATCCGATATTTTGTTTATTTTACCAATATTTACATTCTAAACAAGTGAAGTTCATAAATATATAAATAAAATCAGATTTAAGAGCTAGAAATTTACAACAATTACTAGATCTACTATTAAATTTTTTATTTAATAAGTAGATTTTTCCTCCATGAAACTCTATTCCAACTTTTTTAACTTTTTCAAACTTTTTGATTTGTGGGCATGTCCAATGCTTGAGTAACTTGCTTCAATAGCTCTATAGGAACAGTGTTAAGCAAAAACGACACCAAAAAAATCATAACTTTCTAACTGTTAAACATACAGTCATAATTTATACACCATTGGAAAGTACTTTTAAAGTATTTTAATGATGTGCTAACGAAAATTTTTTTTTTCTAAGATAAATTTTTTTTTTAACATCCCTAGTGATTGTTATTTATTTTAACATTATCATTAAATATCATCATTATGTAATCATATCTTTGGAAAATGAAAATCAAGTTTTCATTAGTAATTAGTACATCATTAAAATACTTTAAAAAAGAATTTCCAATGTCCACCCCAATGGTGTATAAATTATGAATGTATGTTTAATAGTTAGAAAGGATTTTTTATGGCGTTTTGACATAACAATTAACATCGGTTGACATGGAGCAAGAGAGAGGAAAGCTTGTCGACGGTTAAGGCTTCGGTTAAGCCAGGGAGACACAGCCCAGCTGAAAAATTAAAAAGTTAGAATTGAGTTTTGTAGATGATAGATCTAATTATTAAATTTTAGAAATTTAATAGTAGATTTAGTATTAGTAAATTTCTAGCGGTAATGTATCATTTGGTGGGCACGGTCGCCATTTTGAAAAAAAGGTACAACAAATCAGTTTAATATACCTCGTGAAAAATCGTTAAGTACTCTGAGGTTTTAAATCCATTTACGCATAAACTTAATTTAAGTTTGTGAGATAAAATTCAGGTAAGTTTGCAAAGTTCTTTTGAAGTCTCAGTGGGTCAGTCTGTAGCTGTGCAGTGTGTTATCCATAGGACAATTTACAATAAAAACAATAGAACCATGTCAATATTTAAAAAATATAGAATCCTAGTTTATCGACTGATGCACTTCCTAGTCATTGCAAAATTCATGCATGCTTGCGAATCTTGGACACTGACTGCAGATCTTGATAAGAGGACCCTAGCACTAGAACTAAAATGCTACAAAAGATCCTGGGTGTCACTTACAAAGACAGCATCACAAACGAACTTTGAAGATATTAGAAACATTATTGATACAGCAATCGGACCCCACGATGACCTGCTAACCACTATTGAAAAACCCAAACTTAAACTCTATAGCCACATCACTAGGTCCTCAGGATAAAGAAGAAAAGGTAGACAGGAAAGCACTGGGTAAACAGCATAAAAGAGTTAAGTACTGTGAAAGTGAAGATATTCTGAGCCTTGTCAGGTGTAATAGCTGACATTTGGCTTGAACAGTGGATGGCAAGCCTATTCTTACCTTTGTAGATTTGTCAGTAAAGTCACCAGCAGCACTAATGATGACTAATGTACTAATAATTATTATTTAAATAATATCTGACAGTCTTGCATAGACAATTGGGTCTATGATAGGTGAAAATTGTGTAATTTTTTACATTCTAAAATGTATGTGTCTTATGTTTTGTATTTAATGTTTAAAGAGGAATTATAATTTTAGACGTCTTAATTCAATAGTAATACAGTGTTGGCTTGTTTTTGATAGGTTCAAATGGCTATGTTTTTTATTATTATCTTTATGATAGGTTCAAATGGCTATGTTTTTTATTATTATCTTTATGTAGATAAACAAAAAATATAGCAATCTATTTTATAGTGTGCCAAAAAAAGATAAAATTGATTTAAAATTTTCTTTTTCTATTAGTTACATTTAAAAAAAAAACAACTATTGAATTGATTTCCTCTATTCACTCATCAACTTTTTAAAAACTATTTTAGATTCAAAGCAGGGGTGCCACTTTTCCAGAATAACCCGGAAATCCTGGATTTGGAAGGTCTGACCCCCCCCCCCCCAACTGGGTTTGCCGCCTACAATTTTGTTAAATCCAGGTTTTTGGTTGATTTAGAATTGATCGAAATTTCTTATAATTTTCCCCGTTAATTTTAGTTTGCTAGTTCCGATTGTGCGAGCTGCCATTTTTAAACAAAATTGACCAGTTTCATATCTCGCGATTCGTGAGACTTTCACTTTGCATGCGCACTAAGCTTTATTTACAGTATTTTTTATTATTTTTTTTTACAGTGTAAACACTATGTAGATCTCTATATCTATGAAACACGCCTCGATTCGGTTCAATTTAGAGTCTAGACTCTGGATCTAGATCTTTTTTTTTTTTTCCTGTGTCTAGCTAGAGCTATATTGGTCTAGGGGTAGGATCTAGATTTAGGATGGAATAATAACTGTATTTACATCGTTTTTAGATCAGAGCTAGAATCAATGATTGAAGAATTAATAAAGTTGGCGTTGGCCTGAAGACATAGAGAGGCTAGATCGATTGGTCAATAGATTTTAGTTCTATACAAATGATGTACAAGACAAGCAGTCCAGCACATTATTTTCATCTAGGTCTACATTTCAATATTAGAAACTAAATCTAAATGTTCATTTTGGAGTAGATCTCAACTAAATCTCTAATTATATCTTGTTGCTATAGATATACTCGCCCAATATACTGGGCTGCTTCAAAGGAGTAATGAGGGAACAGTTGTTAAGAAACATCATTTAAAATAACTAGGGTGGGGGTACAAACATTGTTAACATAAAATTGTACTAAATCCTCTTGTATTACAAGCTTTATCAATAAATACACACAAACTCTATTATAATGATAGGCCTACTAATTACATATTTAAAATATGGGTGCATATTAGGATATAGATCTAGGTAGTAATTTAGGCTACTACTGTTCTTATGTAAAATTTTGGTGCTTAAATTGTATATACGCCACGTTTCAGTGTTTGTAAAATTTGGAAATTCACGTTTCAGGGTTTACTTGGTCTCATGGGTGGCACCCCTGATTCAAAGTATCGCACATATTGATTGTGTGGGGGGTGAAAACAACTTTTCTACATCTGCAGTATTAATTATAGCTGTGGCCTAAATGTATACTTAACTATTTGACTGGAATTTTCCATGTTTAGACTGAATTATTGCCTTTTAGGAGCTTGAAAAATGCTTTGATTAAAACTGACCACTATTGACAAGTCTAGATTAGATCTTGGAAACATTATTATGATCCAAAGTAAAGTAAAAAATTACATACTTGTATACATTCATATTCATTTTTCCACATAACTTTATATGTAAACCATTTTAAAACAATAAAATGATTGTCTTAAGCTCATTGTCCTGTATCACTACCATCCAGAACATCAATCTAATGCAAATAAAGCCTTTTTAACTCATTCTCTCCGTAATTATGTTTCCATGTTTTGAAGGAATTCTTCATTTTGCTCATTACTATATCATTACCCCTGCTATGATTGGGCTTCAATAACTTTGTTGTTTGTTATCAGAAAATGTATCATGTTGTATTTGGTATAGAATTAAAGGGAAATGCATGCTCTTTTTATATAAGTCAAAGTAAAGTTTAAAAAAAAAACAAAACATGAATTTAATTTAATGAGGTCAAAATCAACGATGGTATCGTCGATTAGGAAAGAAAGAGTTAAAATCCCACTCTTTAATAAAAATCTTTCTTTGTAATACACACTGAAAGAAATATTGAATTTGCAAATATTTAGCAAAGGGAAATTTTTCAAGATAACATTATAAGCAATAAAAAACATTTACAAAAGAAAAGGAAACTGAAATAAATTTTAATACTCTGACGTGGCTAGCATTGATCAGATCAGAGCACTTTTTACCTTTACCTATTCTTTAGTCTGTTGTGCCGTTGGGGCGCCAATCAAGATTTGTCGATCCATTTTCTCCATTCCTCCCTGTCTTTTACCTTGTTTAAAACCTCTTTCAGTTGTAGGTCCATGCATTCTTTTATGTTGCACTCCCATTGATTTCCTTATCTGTCTGCCTCTTCTTCTTTTTCCTGTTACTGTTCCCTGAAGGAAGCTCTTTGCAAGACCATAGATCTGTACAGAGAACAGTTTTTATGACAATTTCTGATCTAACCCTAACCCCAACCTCTGATCTTCATAATTTGTGAAACATATTAAGACTTAAAGTTGATAATATATATATTTGATTTCAACTTAAAATAATTATTCCATTTTGTATTGTTGCTATTGCAGTGCTTACAGTGCTAACATTTCATTAGCATTTTGGGCAGAAAAATGTCATGCATCCACTACAAGTTCAAAAGTAGCCTGGACTACAATTCTGTTACTTTTGATGGCCTACATCTTTCTCTTGCTGATTTGAAGAAAGCTATTATACAGCAGAAGCGATTAAAACCTGGAGAATTTGATCTGGAAATTACAAATGCTCAAACGGGAGATGGTGAGTATATTATTAATACACATACTTTCACTCGTGTCCTCTTAGAGGGCTGTACATTGTCTTATTTCAAAATTATCATTAAAAACTCTTAAACCTAGTTTAGTAAGAACAAGATTATATATTATTTGCTGCTTGATTCAATGCTAAACAAGAAATATATATATTTATTATATTATTTTTAAATATTTCCCCCTGCATTTTTAGTGTACAAAAAGAATGATGAATTGATTGCAAAGAATACATCTGTGATCGTTTCAAGGGTGCCTATGAATAAAACCACTGCTAGCAGCACCCAGAAATCATGGTATGTTTTTTATTTTTTATTAATTCCTTGCATTCTAAATATAATGTTAATCTTTGTCTCCTTATTACATGGATTCATTTTTTTTTTATTCTAATTATTTTTAAAATAAATACTTAATTGGAAAAATACTGTCAACCTTTTTTTCTTCTATTAAAAAGGATTCTAAATGCATTCTGGAAGTCTCACAGCTTTCATTCACATCTTTGCTTTGCATTACCTATTTGTTACACAGTTTATCCTTATCTAACTTGGGTCACAAATATATTTGATCCTCTCCACCTTAAAAAAAAAAAGAATAGGCAAAACAATCAGTACATTCAGATATTTAGATGACAAGCCGGCAGCATGGTTTCATGTTTTGAGACATTATGTTTGTTTTTCACAGGGAGGCGTTCAAGCAGGAATGTGCAAAAGTAGTACGTGTTTCTTTGGTAACTTGTAGTCATGGTAGATAAGTGATTTAACCTTTTTTTTATAACAACTGATACATTTTAACATGTTTTATTTTTAAAATTTAAACTGGCTCATTATGTTACTTACTTAAAACAACATGATTTGTTTTGTGAGTACTGGTATGTGGCATTAAATACACCAGGGTAAAATTAGAGTATACATTAAGAAAAATGTGTGCGTCAATGGTTAATACCAATTTTATTAGTTTATTTAAGCATTCTTCTATGTATCTTGTTCATTTTGTTTATCTTCATATCAAATTGATAATGTTCTAAGAAAAATTTTTATGTGATTGAATACATATCTCTATTTTGTTAATGTTTATAATGTAAATTTATGATCACTTCTTGTTACAACAAATATATCTGTGATAATTACTTTATAAGGCAGCATTGTATAATTCATCTATTTTTGTTAAAATTTTTACAAAATGAAACTGATCAGATTTTTAAAAATGAACTACAAACGTACTGCTAGTTCACTTTGTCAACTGTTTGTGCAATGTAACTTTTTAACATTATATGTGGTTTTATACATATTTTTTACTGTAAAGCCCTTTTTTTATATATATATATATATATATATATATATTCTTGACATAAGTCTTTTCATTGGAATCTAGTCAAGCAATATATTTTCAATTTCTAACAGTAGTAGTTGACTTTTTTAAAATGGGTAAAACCTATAAAACTCTAGAAACTTGGAAAAATAAATCTAAACTGCAAAAGTATTAGTACTAATTGTTATATCCAATAGAATTAGTCAGCACTTAGTTTATCATTATCTTAGTTGCATATTAAATATTAAAATATTCAAAGACCAAAATATAGTCCTGATCAGGACAGCCCATACAATAAAATTGTCCCAGTAGGCTAAGTGAGCTCCTTTTCTTTTTATTACCACAATCGAATCTTGCTGATTAATTAATGAATGACCCATGAACATTTTTTATTTTACCATTTGTTTATTTCTTCTGGAAGAAGCTTTAACACAAATCTACCAATTTAATTACTGGTAATAATGTGTTAAATTCATTAGTGAAATATATATGTGATTGATTAGTTTAATGTAAGCATTTGAATAGGCTTTATCCACCAATAGGTGAATTTCTTTTGTGCATGCCTTCTTGATCACTAGCGAACATGAATCTCAGTAAAGCACTTAAATATTAATAATGATAATTCTTTCCCAGTTACATCTTGCCAATATACATAAGGTTATCCATGCATAGATTACCCATGATGGTTTTCTAATACTCTCATCTGATAACTAATTTATGATTGCTTTATGAATCCAATACCTGAAGTTGCTTAAGGGGAGGAGGACCACCTGAGGCTATTTTTTGTATTTCTCATCCGAATGCATTCATATTTGGTATACATATAGATGTTGCTCATTAATGTAAGAAATGTAAAAAAAAACTTTACAAATATTTTATGTATTGGATTTTTTTTGGCAACTTTAGACTATCTCCTTAAAAGCTATTAGCTTAAAATGAATGAAAGAATTTGTATTATATGCTTAAACATAGTATCTATAAAGTAATAGACTCAGAATTTGAATAAGCCTTTTCATTTTTTTTTTTAATTTATTCAAACATATGAATTATTTTTTTCTCTAAAAAAGTAGTTTTTTTGTGACAAAATAATATATTTAAAAAAAAATTAAAACAAATATTGAAAAACTGGCTCTATTTGATTGAAGTACAATATCCTGTTAACATATATTCCAAGTTTCATAAGAATCCATCAATAAATAAAAAAGTAGATAGAAATTGAAGAAGCTGACCGAAGCAAAAATGTGATTATCGAGAAAAACACCTAAGAGTCTTTTCAAATGATTTAAACAGTATTTTCCATAAGTGGGGCCTGTTTTTTTCAGTTAATTTGATTTCCCTGCAAGCTTAAGCTGCTCTCCTTAAATGAATAGATGTTAAAAAGCTTGATTTCCTTTTATACTGAGTTGGAGAGTTTGTTTTTTAGGTCCCATTTTTTGCAAGTTGATGACTATGAATAGTAATGGAGACATACAATCACTTTTTACGTTATACAAAAAATCCAGAGCCAAATTTCCAACAGATCTAAGGACTGAAAAGTTAATTCTTTTAAATGAGATTCATTTTGTTTTGCTATAGTTACTTTTGGGTGAATCGTCTCATTTGCATTCTGGGTGGCTCCCGAGAGGCGCAACTGTAAAGGTTTTGATATGATAACTGTCGATACAAATGTTCCAAGAGATTAGCAAGTCAATCATAGTTCAAGAAATGCTAACACATTAAATACTTTTACAGGAACTTTGTCCAGTGCAACAGCAAAGTTAAAATAACACCATAAAGAAACTCCAGTTGGGTAACGTGGTACATTTGGTAGAAGAAATCCAGTGTCGAATAATGGCTAAAATGGCATTTCTTATTTTGTCCACATGATGATAATTTTTTATAGCTATTGCATAGCATGTAGAAAGTTTTTTTTAGAGCATTCTTGGTTGAATTACCATAGCCTTGGTCACCTAGGCTGATCTTGTCCTTACTTCGGAATAAAACATGGCTGCAGAGAAAACCAGGTCGCTCGAAACCTGTATGCCAGACGAATTGTTCTGTTTTATGACAATCTGTTTTATGACAATACCTGGGCTCAGATCTATTAATAAAACTCTCACAAACAACCTGGTGTTTTCAACAGACAAGGTTGTTTATCTTGGTGTAAACTTCTGCCCTGATCTTTTCCATAAAATTTCAGTTGATTGCATCAATGCGAAGAACCTTTAAAAAGTAAAAAAAAAAAGCTTGTTAAGTCAACTGAATTATTTTTTTAAAATAGTTTCTAAACAATAGAAGTTAGTTTTTGTAATATATAATAAATTCAATGTGATTTCTTTTTTTTTTAATTTATCTATATCCAAAGATTTAGGTAGAATTAGAACTAGCCCAGCCCTATGTATATTATAGTAAAAAAAAAAAATTACTTAGATCCATTTATGTTTGTTTTTTCTACAATAGGGATAACACTTATAGTGAAAGTTAGACCTATATCTATTTCAATAATAAAAAATATATTACCTGAGTAGTTGACATCTTGTTTCCAAAGTGAATGTCAAAATGGTAACTAGATTCTAGATCTAGACTAGTCACAAGAACTTGTAGAGAAGAAAATTAGATCTAATTTTAGATTCAGATCTTCATGTTGTACTTGTAGATCTAGTACCGGTAGTGAAACTGTTGATAATCTAACTAGGTCTAGACCACATCTGTATTATAAGCTTTGATTTTTAATTCTTAAGTTTTGATTGAGATACATCAGTTATTATAATTATGTAATTGTGTAGTGTAAGCACTGTAAGTAGTGTAAGGATTAGTAGGGCGTCATCTCGGCCTACCCTGCTGGTAAGTCTTATAAGATCTAGATTTAGAAGCTGAATAATAAGTCAACACGTAGAGAATCTCAGACTTGATCATCAATAGAACATAAACAACCATGTTTTGTTTACATTCAAACTAATATGGATACGGGCGGAAGCCCAATGCTGACCAATCGTTTTGTCGGAAATAATAAGATACTATAAATAAATATATTTAACACTCTCGGTGACCACAGATTTCCGCTCAGAGCCGAAACGCTATTTATTATACTTTGGAGATCGGTTATTTTAGGAAAGCGTAAGAAACGATGTTTTCATTGATACCCAATATGCCTAGGTCGAATATGACTACTCATAACTATTCAATGCGTTACCAATGGTATTATTTACACGTAGATTCGAAATTTGATAAAATAAACATTATACAGGCTCTGGAAAAATGAATAAAAACAATATTTAAAAGTAAAAAATTACATATTTCAATGTTCAAAAGATAAATGGATAAACTTTTAAATAATGAAATAAAAAAAAAGTTCGATTTTTTAATTTTAAATATCGATATTTTGCTTCTTAGTGGTGGTCCTCCTCCCCTTAACTATCTGTGCTATTGACAAGCACTCAAATGCTGAAAATTCTTAAGCAGAAAGAAAGAAAGAAAAAAACTTTTTAGTAGTATCTGCCAGCTAAAATATTTGTAACCTTTACATAAATATTTAAAGAATTTAGCTTTCAAATGTTAGATTTAAGGTTTAGATTTACACCTCAACAATGCACATTATGGTTAAAGGCAGTGTTTAATTTGTCAAATTGTGTATAAAATGCCAGTAGTATAATAAAATTCAGAGCAGGCTCTTCATTGCAAAGATAGAAAATGTTAAAATATCAAACTTTGAAACGGGTTGCTAGTTTTGTTAAATTTTTTCGTATTACATAAATACTTATCATTTCCATATATAATACTTATTCCTGGCAACACGCAAGCTACCTTCACAGAGAGTGATAAGATGTTGATTTTCACTTCTGTGCTAGAAATACAGTTTCACTACCTCTAGGCTCAAATGTTGCTTTGGAGAAATGTGTGAATCCCACATTCCTTGTAAGGCCTAACTGAATTTTCTCAAAATACATTTTCTTATTAAAATGTGTTTTAAAAAAAAAACAAGTAAACAATCAACAATCAGTATAAACACATTGTTATCTGCAATGAGTGGGTCTTAGGACATTTCTATCTGCAAAGGATGGGACATTTTTGAGAATATCTAGGGTCTGTCTTATAATATTCCTCAACTGCACACCATTTTTCTAACCCTCTTGGTCATAGAGATAAATGTTTGACTTTTAATGTCAAAATAGCTGAGGAAATTCATTTTACAAATGTGGAAAAAAGGTTTAAATAAGCTAATTCCGATGGGCAATTGTTGAATGCCAGAATGGCTAGGCATTTTTGCCATCTGAGCTTATTTCAATTATGCAAACTCCGTTTAAGGGCATCTTTCCCATGTAAGTGAATGAAAATGTTCAATTGCATTTTGAGTTACTATTTTTGTGCACATCTTTGCAATAATTGGTTCAGATAGCCTTTTACAATAAGATATATCAGTTCACTGATGGTGGAAAGAATCATATGCATATGTTTCCTATATGGTTGTTTCAGAGCTTGTGCTCGCTTCTAATTGCATGATGATGATTGTCAAGCTGAGCAAAATCTATAAGGTTCCTTATATGTGCTCTTTGTGTGGAAAAAGGAACTCTTCACTGTCAGACTTTGTTTGCTTGTAGCTGTACTACTACACTATTTCTCAAATTTTGCAAATGCTATTCTTTTACAGCTAATTTTGTTTGTATCCGGAACATTCTCCTGTAGCGGAACATTCTCCTGTAGCGTAGACCTGAAGCTTAATAGTTAACTTTTTTCTACACCAGGCTTCATCAGATTGTAGTTGAGTTGCCTTTTATTGATAGGTGTTAAAATAGTTACAGCATTGAACATCCTTTTTAATATATGGTTAATGCTATCTTCTTTCAAGAACAGCAATATTATAGCCTGAACCTCGAATTGCACTGAAGTGTGACTTGAGTCACCATTGCTTAACATGGTACTTAGGCCTTCTTTATTTACTGAATGAGTTTGGATACTCCCTCTGCCTCCATGGCATTATGATCCATTAAACTTTTTCTGGCACTTTTCCAAACTGTGTTTGTGGTACACAGCTGACAAAGATTGGATAAAATGTCTGTCGAATATAAGCCCTGTTTTGACATTAATGGCAGTACAGTAAACAAGTTATAAACTCTTTTTTTGCCATGACACATCAAAACGTTTTCTTTCATTGGGTTCTTCTGATGAGACACTGCATAGAAACACTCCTATCCTACTTCTTCAGCTGCAATATTTACAGCATTTGACAAAATTAAGAAAGGATTTCTATGTAGTAAACTCTTATGTATTTAACAATTTCTCATTTGGCATATACCACATTTTTTTAAGGCTCCAACAGTTCTACTATTTAATCATAACTTTTTTCTACCTTTTTTGATGTCCACACTAATTTTTCACGTCAGGCAGTTGACTGGAAATAAATCAAGATTGGTTAGAAATAATAAACAAGACTGAATCTAGTAGCTCTAGAGCTTATAACAATTTCTAAAAAAAAAAATCTTTAAAAAAATAAAGAAACAACAATTACTTTTCAGTTTTTTATTCATGGCCAAATATAAACCCTTTTTTTTAGGCTTTTTATGTAAAATAATGATACAGTTGAGAAAAATGTTTAGAATTCGCATGTGCAAGCATCAATATCTATTAAAATATTCACACTGAGCAAGTGTGCACTGTCTTAGGAAGTTGTAAATGCATTTACTATCTAACAAAACTATACTATTAAATGCACCCCCCACCCAAAGAAAACTATTGTCTGCTAGATGCATTTTAAATTTAAATGCCTGATAACAGATATTGGAGTTTTATTATATGACAGAAAGATACAACTATATGTATGTAGATTTTTTTTTTATAGAAATATTTTATTGCTTCCATTGTTGCATCCGAATTTTAAAAAGTTTTTCATTGAGGTAATAATCTTGAATTATTCAGCATCTCGATGTATGTGCACAAAATCTATTATATTTAATTTATTTTGTACATTTAAAATTTGTGTTCATAAAAAAAATACATAAGATCACACCAAACTTGTGTTATTGTGAGACCGTAAAATATATTTGTTCAAGAAGTTGACTGAAGTCTATTTTGTGGGTTTAATTTAAAGAGTTTATTCTTGTTAAGTTTGCTTTTAAGTATACATTTTGTAATTTTTTTATATTTTAAAAAGATTAGTGTGATCATTGTGAATAATTTACACATAGAATAATTGTAACTTAAGATATCCAATACCAGAGTGCCCTTGTTCAATCCTTCTACTCATCATATATTGTCATTAGAGTTGGTATGATACATAGTTCATCATCAACATAGTTTGGCATATGCAACAGAAGTCTTCTGTTATACAACTCACATACCATTCTTTTATACATTCCATGCGTTCTTTTACAAATACAAGGGACTGAAATCTTCAAGGAATAACTTAGCTTGATTTTCTTGACTGTAATTTAGCTAATAGACAGGTGTTTAATTAGAGATACAATTTAAATATTGAACTATTACAATTTCTAATGTGTGTTTTGTTATGGTCACTAGAGCCTTTGGCAAGCAGATTAGCATGTATCTTTCACACTCGTGGCTTCTACTCCTATGAAATAGGCATCTAAAGGTATACTACAAAAATATTCCATAGCTAAAGAATCCATAGCTGATAGTTTAAAATTATTTTTTTCATACATTAAGTAATGTCAGAGTTCTACTCCTAGTATAATATGTTGAAATACATGCTCGTTGCCAGTTTTGATGTTGTGACTTATTTATGAATGAAATCTATTTAATCTGCACAGAAAGTAAAAACATCACATCTCATTCTCAGTTGCTTTCTTTTTAGATGTCTTGGCTAGAGGCTTTACATAAATTAGCATTCTTGCAATAAACCTTGTTAACAATATATCACAGCGGTCTTGCTGTAAAGGAGAGTTGCTCATGATGCCTGACACTCTTGTTTCATCTCCACAAAAAGCAAAGAAGTCATAAGTAATTTGAATCTGCTGTTAGACAAGTTTTGGCATAGTTCCTTATTCACTCAAATGTTCTTTGGCTAGTCTAGATAAGCTAATACAATAGAAGGTTTTTGGTGTTTCTTTTATATACAATTTGAGTATTTCTCCAGTACTGGTGACCAAAAGATATTGGTTCACTAAAAGGCTATATTTCATAAAATTCTAATTGAAATGTCACAGTTTTTATTTCAATGCATTTAGAAATGATGTAAAAATTGTGATATTCTGAGCTTGAAAGGTGCAGTGTAATTTTAAAATTGTAGAAAATATTTGAAATAGTACCTTAGACAAAATGACTTTTTTAATGTAACACAGAACACCTGGGTTAGTTTGAAGTAATAGTCTACTAAAATCAAGGTGTATTGAACATCCATCTTTGTTGGGATTAGTTAACAATATAATTACATTGCAATATCTATGTCCTTTTATTTTAGTATTACTTAGACATACAAAGTCCAAACCTGTGGGTCAAAATGTGTATTTTGGGACCTCAATGTGTAACACAAACCCGAAAGTCTTTTTTTTGTAACCCTATAAACCAAAATGATATTAAAATATGTATATTTGATAGATAGATAATTTAATTCAAATATAATGTCACTACTAATGTCACAAGTGTGTCTTGTGATTGCCGGGGATTTTAACTTGAATTAAACAGTTGAACAAATGACGATCTAGGATTCACAATAATTAATTCTTTGTTGAGAATAAAACTCTAGAAACTTTATTTAAACATAACGTAAGTACAGCTTATGTACAAGGTACATATTAATAAAATAAGAATACAATAAAAAGGCTTCTTTCTTCAATAATATTTCAGAGCAAACTAGAAACACAACCTATCATTTAAAAAACTCGCTCCAGACCGCATCTGGCGCGTCTTATTCTCCTGGCGCTAACTCTTTTTAAAAAAAGGTCTTTTTATTTTAAATCAACCAATAGATTTGAATTCTAGAAGTCTATAGACAAGCTATAAATAACTCCCGGGCAAAACCCTCACGGTAATCAACCCAGATTCTAGGTTTTTCTAAGTGGCCTTAATAAATAAAAAAACATAAATAAACCTAGAATGGCATATGTGACAACTAACTATTCTAGTCTAAATAAATATAGATCTAGAATCTAGATTGACTAGATCTAATAATTGCAGAGCTTTTGTCCCTCTACAGATTAGATCTACCTAACTAACCTAACTACTAGATAGATCTAACTTATACTACTACTAATACATTAATTTATATTAATTTCTAATATAGTAGGCCTGTGCCTATAGAATCAAGAAATAGTAAGAGATCTAGACCTAGTCATTGCACTTCTTTATCTTTAACCTAAATCTAAAATAAGATCAATAAGCTAGATCAGATCTAGACTCTAGAATTTAATTCTAAGTGAGTAGTGAGTGTTACCAGTCCTGTGGATCTGCTACAATAGTACAAACGTAGACCAAGATCTAGAATGTAGTAGATCTAGAGAATCTAGCTTGGTCTGTAGCTAGGTCTAGAATCTAGATCTACTGTATAATAAGTAGATCTAGTTCCATTTAGATTTAGATCTAGAGGTCTATATAGATCCAGATTATTCTAGATCTAGACGTCTAGCTAAAATAGGATGTTTTGAATCGATAGTGCTTCGATATTTTTTATTAAAATTAATAAGCGAATTTATTTTTTTTGCATTCAATCTTTTTAAAGCTCCAAAATAATTAATTTCATGTTGGTGACTGAATGATACCAACCCGCCACTCCCATCACTCACGTTCTTCATTTGTAGACTAGGTCTAATTGCTTGATTCCAATCAACATATAGATCTGGGCGCAATGTGTCCACCCCACCTTTTCTGT
>JADKLZ010003886.1:24553734-24580247 GCA_021533235.1 Biomphalaria straminea
GAAATTTAAAGTGATGAAATGTGTTTTGTATTGTGATTTTTTAAATATTTATGGATTAATTGTTTAATTAAAATGTTAAATCTTTTAGTATATCAATTTTAAATGAATTTTTAAAATATTTTCTTTTCCGTACTCAGTTTAAAATTAATTTTAAAAAAATTTGTTTGTATAATTTATTTGATTTACTATACATTTGTAGCTCATTCATTTTCCTTTAAAATAAAATCAAATATGTTAGATTATTTAATAAAATAAGAAAGTTATAGTTGTTTTAGCAACTCTTCTCCCCTTAAAAGTTTGTGTTTGTTCAGAAAAACTCAATTTTTTTCGATCAAAATAATTCGCACTGAAAGAGTTAAGTTATTAATGTAATGGGAATTACTTGATGCAATCTCTGATACTGCTTAGTCCATAAATAGTGCCATTTTCTTTGGAGAAGGCTATACCAGTATAGTAATAAACAGGAACCATTAATTTACATTGTGTCCCACATTATTTTCACTGTAGCATCTGAAACACTGCATTAGAAAAAATGTTAAATACTTTTTATTCTCAAGTTTGATCTAGAATATTTAGAAGTTGATGCAATCCTAATTGTTTTATCATTGTTTGTGGTGCTACGCTGGACACTGAAGAAGTCGTGATCTAGATTATTTTAGGTCTTGTGTAACTTCATATGTACTCTATATTTCAATTTATATATAATCTATTTCTAAATATTGTTCTTGATGCATTGAACATCAGAAAGCTGCACCTTTTAGTCTATGAATAAATCCATTTTAAGCCGTTATGTCTACTATATTTTTAAAGGATTGCTAAACACACACACACACATATATATTTGATATATTTGTGATTACAGAAAACTATTTTGTGAATTACTAATAAAAGAATAATTGATAAAAAAAAGTATTTTGATAGGTTAAAAAGTATCTCAGCATGTATTAAAAAAAAAAGCTTTATTTTAAAAATTGCTGTCCCATTGTAACACCTCAAATTCTTGTGATAAAATAGATTATATTTATTGCTGGAATTTTTTAGAGATATTGCAAGAAATAATAATCTATATATTTAGCTACTTAATGCAAGTGTACTATAAATTCATAAATTACAAAAAAAAATTATTTAAAAAACTTTTATTTGTATTTAAAAAACTTTACCAGTAGTGTTACAGGTGCTATGGTGTCCCTTTTTTTTTAACTGAGTCCAAATGAAACCTCAATTTCTAAGAAAGAAATTCATCTATCTGCTTAATACTATTAGAACATTCAAATTATGCTAAAAAAAAAACAAGAAATAAACATTGTATATGATGTCCTAGTGATGCATCTGAAATGCAGAGTGTGTACCCTCCCCCCTTAACCATCACTGCTGTGGAAATGTATGTATTCCAGTTCATTTTTTATTGATAAATCCTTAAAGTAGAGTGGCTGAAGAAGTGAATACACTTAAAATGAAACCAAAAACTTCCACTTTAATTTTTCACCTAATGTGACCCTTTTTGAGACCAAGACTGGAGAAACACTCATCTACATTTGTATCAATCTATTCATGTTCAAATAACATAGGTAAACTAAACACTCAGTTTATTTTCTCAAACTTGTGTAATAATGTGAATTAGCATAGATATTGGATAAATATATATAAATGATAAATATCTTAACATCTAAGTGGCAGAACTCTCTTATTTGCATTTTTGAATTTCCTTCCCATATGATGTCTCCATGTCTAACATTGATATCTATTTATTATTATTATTACGTTATCTTAATTTTGTGTGTGTTCTACTTTATGAACCTGATGGTGGTCTACAATTTATCATTATTTTGATTTTTAGTAATACTTCATTATTAAAAGGAGTCTTTCCAGTGAGCTACAGAGAATGGCATTCTTCTATAAACAGTCCATCTAATGATTTGACATGACTCAAGGCAACTTGTGCTTGATCTGAGAATAATTTTTGGTATAGATATGCTATGGTATGTTGTACATGGTACCTTACATTTTGTGTGCTGTTGATGGTAGCTTTTTTTCTTTAACTAATACCATAACTAAATATATAGAAGGGAATAGTACTAATGTAGACTCTATTCTGAATGCCATTGTTGCCAAAGTTCAGAGTGATTAATGGTATAACCTGTTCTTATAAAAATTGGTTAATGAATCTGAAAGCACAATTGACTAGTGTTGTGATGCAGTGATTCCTGTTGCTGGTGTTTGCTTTGAATCATCAAACAATACTTATTGATACCACCGAAAAAACAGCTTTAATTGTTGCAGTCTGTTTTCTATCATACATAGCTTTTCATAATGTGCCTTTGATGAAAAGGATTCAGTATCCTTCCATTGTTCATGCATAACAAGTATGCTTAGTAATTGATTCTATTATTCTGTCTTTTCGGCCTGTGATATGGCAATGAGCTATTGGTGTCCACCGCGCACCACATGTTGCAGCCTCACAGGTCAATGTTCAGGCCTACTAAATTATAAAACTATTGGCCTTGGATACACATTTCTAACATGCTGTGAACATATTCTCACAGATGAGTTACAAGCACATGTATAACAAGTGCTGTGTGTGTGTGATAGTGTTGGCATTCTGCTTTTTAACAAGTGCAGTGTGTGTGATAGTGTTAGCTGTTTGATGTCTAGGGTAATATTAAAAAGACTACACTTGAACACTATTTACTTTGAGGCACAGATTTAACGGTAGGCAAGCAATAAAAACATGAAGAATAGTTTACAATTAAAATAATTTGTTGACAAAAATTTATATTTAATGAAATGAGAATATGGTGTATGATTACATCGGGGCATGATCTTTGAAATACACTCGTAGTTAGGTTTGAATCATCACTAGATGATGATAGTATCATTAGGCGCATAGCTTATCTTTGGAGCGTGTTAGTGCTGTGTAAAGACTGGTGGAGCTCTTGCTGCTACTTGTGGGCTAGTGGAGCAGATCCAGGCTGGTGGCAGTGACTAGCTTGCGGCTTCTAAGCTAAGGCAAGCAGAGTTCTCAACTAAGGGCAGATGACCTAAGTACTAATGGGAACAGAATGGAGATGTTGACATGTGTACCAGGGAATCTTGGCTTGATCATATGTGCCTCTTTGTCACCTTGAGCAGGTGTTCAGAGATTTAAAAAAAAGGAGGGCAGTGGAGCTTGATCACAAGGGTATTGGACACTGGACAGTGTGAGTCTTTGAAATGGTCTGCAGCTGGCGGGGGGGGGGGGGGAGAAAGGGAGGTACTGTCTGACATTGGGGAAAGGTAAATCTAAGATTATAATGATTAGGGGATGGGATCAGAGAGGGGTGATGGTTGTATTTTAATGTTTCATGGGCTAAGTATTTGGAAAATATAATTGTGTTAATGGAATGGTTAAATGCTGGGACTTGAGTGTTACCTTGGTTGAGCATTAGATGTTTTGTCACAACATGTAAACAGAAGAATGGCAACTGATACAGTAAATCATATTCATAGCATGTGTTTCCAATTTATTCTGTCACATAATAAAATAAAATATATAAAAGAATATTACATAGAGAAATACAATTTAATAAAAAGAAAAAAAATTCACATTTTGCTCCCAGCGATGCTCTCACCTATTTAACCTGTATAAATAGTATTTACTGTTTTTCTGCATAATCTAGCTGTTTATAAAGGTCATGGCATCATCATTAGAGACACATCTTGGTGCTCCTTTTACAATTTTTAGTTTAGGGAACAAAAGCTAGATACAAGTTTTTCTTTGATTCCTTTAATCAATTTATGTTTATTGGTGTTCATTATGTGAGCTTTCCTTTTTCTAAATAATGAAAAATCTTTTAAAAGAACAGCTTCAGAAACATGTGTTTAGTCTGGTCTTATACCGTAGGGATTTTAAAAAACCCTTGACTTGGATCAAGTGGACAAATACTGCAGGCTTTGAAACCAGAAAATAAGTTTTTTGCACATCAAATTACCATTCCATCAGTACCAAGCATTGCTTGAAACATTTTCTTGTCTTCTCCAATCTTTTTAAAGGTGAAAAAAAAAATTATGTCCAGGGGCTAGCATTTGTCTGTTGAATTTGTGGAAATCAGGATGAAGCCAGTATTGTGTTCCTCTCATTTTTTCAATACTAAAGAACGTATATGTGAGCATACTTTGTTTTTTACCTTGGTCATTAAACAAGATTGTCTTATCATAGTTAAGGATATTTTCAGGACTAACACCTTCTAGAAACGTCATGAGGTGTTTGAAGTATGCATTGACAAATCATCATAGCTTGCTGTAGTCTTTTTTTTCATATCCTCATGAGTATCCAAGTCTTCATACCGCACCACACTCTCAATCATCCCCAGAAAAGGTAAAAAAAATTATGCTTTATCTAAAATGCCCAGATATGACATTTACCTTGAGACAGGGCACAGCAAAATGAGGCAAACGTGTAACAAAAGAAAGACAAGCGAAAAATGTTATTGTGGAGTGAACTATGATGGCCCAAACTGTTTGGTTAACTGAATATTCCAAATTGACAGAATTATGAAGAAAAAACCCTGCCAAGTCCATAGTTATTTCTCTATCCAAAAAGTACAGCTAAGTAGCCTAGATGTCATTACCAGAGTACTGTTACTCCAATAATTTTAATCAGTGATGCTTAACCTCACTCGGATGGCGGGCCATTTTAATATCTAACATTCGAGTCGCGGGCCACATGACGAAAAGAAAATGGAATGATACATACTATTAGAAACGTGTGAATCTAGTATTTACATTAATTCATGAGAAGTTTATCCTAAACTACTTTTAAATATCAGGCTGCTGTCAATCATAGTTATGGCACCATCAGTAGTCACTTCCACTCATTTCTCCAAGGGAAAAAGATTCCCTGCGATGGTTGAAACTTTTTTGTCAGTGTTACGCCACTGGCGATCGGATGCATGCTCTGATTTCAAAACTGTTGTTTTTATCGCGAATAAATGCCAAAATTTTGATACCGCTTAAAATTTTCATATGTCGGTAGACTTGTCAGCGGCAACAGAAAATAGATATACAGCCAACTCATTTTTCCTTCTCATTTTAGGTAAATATTCTCATCAATTATCCTCTCTAGGTGTAATTCAACTATTGCGCCTCAAACCAAGATTGCCGCCTTATTGATTATGTAAAGCTGTTAAATGTTATGGGCTTTAAAGGGAGCCACTCTTTCTTAATAAAACAAATATATTGGTTTACCATCGGTACCAATCCATTTACCCTAAAATAGGGAAAGATATTTTTGAAATTTTTTTTTTTTTTTTTTGGACAATTAATTTTCTACAATTTGTGACAACATTTCTGCGGGTCGGATAGAACCTTGTCGCGGGCCGGATTTGGCCCACGGCCATAGTTTGGGTATCACTGATTTAAATAAAATTATTTTTAGCATAATTTATTTTCCTTCCTATAGGGCAATGACTAACTTAAAAAGAAGGCTGAAAGATTTGTTGTTTTTTTTAATACGTACCAAACTTGTGACAATTTTTACATTTATGATTGTGTTAACAACACAATGCTTATTTTTCCTTTCAGTACATTTAATGGCATAAACAGAATTGCTTGCTGTGGAAATATAAAATGACTAAAATACACCAAAGAAACTTCTATACTTCTTTTCCTTTATTATAATAAATTCCTTTCAAAACATTGATTCAATAATCCATATTACTTATTGGCTTATATTCTCTCAAAACCGCCAAAGTAATAACTTTACAATGTAATAGCACTTAAATATATTAATACAATTAAACAACTAAGCTTTTCTATCTTCTTCACTTTTTTACTTTCACTGATAATTCAAATACCGTATATAAAGTACTTAACGGCTTGTAACTACTTATGGACCTGCTACAACTCAAGGACTTTGAAAAGTTCAAGAACGCACTACAACTACAGGACTCTGACTAACTCACTTTCCCCCCAATTGATACCTTATTCTAGAATCATGGCAACGTCTGTCCCAATATTTTTCAGTCACCGTTCAGAAACTGATAATACAACTTTTTTCCTGACCTTTTTCTTGTATTATTTACTTCTGACCCCCGTTTCTAAAATGAAGTAGAAAGAGTTCACAGCATCGATTCGAGACAATAACTATATTTCAATTGATATGTGTTGTCTTGCATTCTATTCGCCCTTTACGTTGATTTTAATCATTTTCTCTCTACTTTCTCTTAAAAGAATTGTGCATCACCATTGTTCCAGGTTTAATTTTTAGCTGTACCTATGATGGTAAGAAATTCATTCCCCGAACTCATGAGCACTTAATGCAAGTTTTTTGTTTTTTGGTTGACCTCTGGTTTTAGAGTAAGTGGTGGTAACCTTTTCAGTCCTCTTTACTATATCTCTTATTTTTCTTTCAATCAAACTCCATAACCATTTGAATGAGGGCTTGAGAGCTCTTTTAAAAAGCCATGGACAAAAGCATGACAGCTTGTCATGTCTCTGTCAATTGTTTGTTTTTACAAATATATCTTAATTTCAAACTCTAACTAAACTCACTGAAAAACAGTTTAGCATTTCTTATAAAGGAATTTGTATGGTACAAACTTTTAATATTCACTCTCAATTTGTTTTTATATGAATCAACCTCAAACAATAAAAAAAATACACCAGAATATGTGTACAGGCTAAAAATGTTGTCTTGTTGCAACCAGTCATTTTTTGGGACTCAACAATAAATCTAAAGAATGCTCATCCAATTAGGTCCATGTAGTGGTGTTTAGTGGCTCTTGCATTAATTATTGTTCTTAATAATTGATATTGGCAGCTGAGGTAACCAAAGGAAAGGCAAGTGCCAATACAGATTGCTATCAGCGGCATTGCATGCTCTGCCAGGGTGTAGCACTGTATGCTGCAAACTACCTGCTCCTGATTTTTCATCAGGGTTGACTCTGAAGCTTACCTAGCTACCTTCCTCAATTTCAACAAAATGGCAAAGTATCCTATTAAACCCCAGACTGATTCCTACTACTATGGATTGACTTAAGATTCGCCACACTTTTATTATACACTTATCCTAAGAAGAAAGAAGCCCCCACTGTATATTTCTTGTAACTGTGACCTTTCTGTGAAGCACATGCTCATTGGTTGCCTCAGATGCCAGAATACCAGAAAAATATTTTTTTAATGCTAATCGTCACAGAACACTGTTCGACAGTGTGGTAAATTGGTTTTATGAGGAGATAGGTAAGATGACTTGTATAAGTATTCATATTAAATATTTATACAAAGATTCACTGAAAAAATTTATTGTAGCTTCAATATTTAGAATTAAAACTGATAATTTAATAGAATAACTTGTATAAATATTTGTACATAGCTTCACTAAACAAATTTATTGTAACTTCAATATTTAGAATTAAAAGTAATAGTTTAATAGATTGGAAGTGTTACATTTCATGGAAGTCGCTGGATATATGAATAATTAGTCTTGTGGAAGATAAATGGCCTGTATAATGTGCCAAATATAAACTTGTTCTCAAAACTTCAAAAATATATATTTTTTTTTAATTTGTGCTACAAAATTATATATGGTATATGGCTCCTTCTGTATGGAAAGACAATGGATGCACTCTGATAAATCCCTGTTTCTTTAATAATGGTCAAACATGCTTATATAAAGCACTTTTCTTTTAATATGAACACATTTTTTAACATATTGACTAGCAGTGATAGCAGTAGAATCTTTAATTAGAATTACCTATCCCATAAGAAATCTTTCAAAACTAGAAAGATAAAATCCTGACATATAGTTTTCATTTAGCTTGTTGTGTATGTTATGTGCCTACGTTTTCTTATTCACAATCTAGAGTTGCAAATAATTGACATGGAACAATATATGTTTATAGTTTTTTATGGCTGTTTAATAATTTGTTTTATTTTGTATACAATTTTAGGTCTGTTTATATATATTTTTTAAGCAAGTTATTTTTACATTTTTTTAAAATCAAGAGTAACACTTGGTATATTTTTAAATCATTGTATATATTTCATTTTCACATTTAAATTATTATGGATGGTTCTTTGTCATGTCAGAGATATTTAAAACTATTTAAAATCTGACATACTCTGATATGCATTTGTTGATAATAGTACTAGTCTTATTTCTTTTAGAAATATGGACCAAACTGAATAGTATTAAAAAGAGGGTTTATTATTATTTTTTATTAATATAAAAGCTTTAATTGCAATGTGTGCTTATAAGCCATTTGTCAAATATATTTTTCTAAAACTGACTCTCCACTTACAAAAGAGGTCTATTGTATAGGGTACTGACATTTTGAACTGAAGAATAAAATAGGAGTTCTCTGTGATTAAGTCTCACTTATTACTGCAGTGCTATTACTGTGGTATCTCAAGTTTTCCATATTTGATTTATTCAATTATTTTATTTTTTTTTTATTTTAGAAGTATCATCTCATGATATATATATATATAACTGGACCATTATGTGATTCTAAAATGTCGTTGTAAAATTCCTTTGATTTCTTTGATCATCTTACATATATTCAATTATTAAATTGGAAAATTATGTAACATGGTGATTCTAATGCCATTTAAAAATGTTTATTAATGGTGCATGGAATGAATAATTGATAACAGTATAATTTGTAATCAACCTTGAGTAAGTGTTGTATACTTGGAAGTTGTTATTTAACTTTTTTTTTTTAATAATTTTTTTTTAAATTTGGAACTATAGAAAAAAAGTATGCACTCAGTACTCTAATTAGGAATGTAGTATTTTTACTATTAAATAAGCTATTTGGCCATTAAAAACACAGATATCCCAAACTATGAAGACAGGATGTAAGAACTACCAAGTGTGATTGAATGAAATGTATATCAATGTTTTAGAATGTTCACTTTCAATGTTGTAAGATTTTATTTTTTATAATTATTTAAATATGAGTATTATAGTGAGTATTAATTTAAATCATTTTGTTCATTAAATAAGATTATTATTATTTTTGTTGGTTGTCTAACTTTTTTTCTACACAAAAGCTCTTTGTTCACAAAATTAATAGACTATTGATTGACTGTCTGTTTTATACAAAGTAGAAATATATAATTTAATCCTGAATTGGTTGTTGGCTATTTGAAATTATATTTGTCATCTATTAGTCACAAAAATGTTTTGTTTTTTTAAATTGATATACCTTGTTTACTTATATTGATTTTCTGTATAAGAACAAATGCTGTATCATCTAGTATAGTCATTTATTTGAATATAGCAACCCAATAGCAATCATTATTTGTAAACCTGTGTCACTATATTGTGAATGGAAATGAAACATCATTCTGTACAGACTTCAAAATCAAATGAAGCAACATTCATATAAGGATAAACTTTTGAACACCATGATCAAAGAATCAAGCACTCATCAAAATAACAGTATGATGAAGATCATCCTTACAGACTAAATACAAAGACTTTATTTATTCTCATTATTTTGTGTGTCCAACTCACCTATAATAAACCAAGGGATTTCATCAGATACATTGAGTTTGCTTTGTTAGTTTGTATACCAATTGACTGTTTCTTTGGTTAGCATGTTTTCTTTTCACGTTTCAGTAGAAATAAAAGAAAATGGATTTGTTACTTCCGTAATAGACTTTTCAAATTACTTAAATGTTTGAATTATAATTAATGAAACAAATTTAAGCACTAACAAGAATAGAAAAATATACTTCAAGATTATAAAAACATAATTCCTAAAAAATAAAAAAATATTTTATTACCACCACATAGATTTGAATGTTAAAAAAAAAAACTTACAAAAATCTCAACATATGTTTTAAAAACTATTAGTCAGTGTACAATTAATAACTCAAAACTTGTTTCTGTAAAAAAAAAATGTATGAACAAGTACCAAAAGTAGTATTTAAATTTAGAAAGCTACATGGAAATGATCCAGTTGATGTAGGTCAATGCAAAAAAAACAGATGTTTGTAAATAGAAGATTGTTTATGGACAACTTCATGCATCACAAGTATTGCATAGCTGCAGACCAATACATCCACTTCCATGGTAAGACAAAGACATTGTCTTGACCATTGCCCTGGAGAGGATATACGGATGATAAATTGTTCATTTGCCATCAGGGAGTTCACAACTAGTTTAGTTGTATTATTAGTTGTTTTTTTTTATTATTGCAAAATAAAACAAATTTTAACTTTTTCATTCTTGTACATTTTTTTAACTAAATTAAAAAATCTCATCAGTCATTGGGGTTAGAAATAATATTTAGAAAGTGTTTATTCTAATATCGTTATGAAATATTAACTAATATGACAACATTTAAGACTGAAGAATTTCCTACACATGTGCAATATCACAACATACTATTTCAAGATTGATAATAATGGCATTGTCAAGAGTTAGGTGTGGATGATAATCATGTAAAATAATACATAAAAATTTTAAACTATTTTTTTCCAGAAAGAGAAAGAACGACTGATGACTTTAGAAAAATTAAAACAGGTGCGATTTTAATTTTTTCATTAAGTATTTAAAGTAATAGCTTGTGTAATGGAACAGTGATGGAATAATGTTGGCTCTATGTTGTAGCTCTCTTGGTCTGTTCTTGTAAATGTTTTAGCAAATTAGCCAGCATTCATCTCAAGAAAATGACAAAAGAGCTAATTACTGCTCTAATAGGCTGCATTTTTAATTCTGATATTTAAAATGAGGTTTAACAAGACCATCAAACTGTTAATTTAACAAACCAAGCTTACCAGATAGCCAGCTAATTGTCTGCTGGATTATTGGGGTGTTGACCTCTAATAAAGATTTCCTTACTGTTAAAAAAATATCTGCTTTCCATTGAAACTGTATTCCATAATTTTCTTCTTTGTAGGATCTTTAACCCTGAATTAAGGGGTTACCAATATTGTGACATAGTCACTGTGAAACAATTTGGCTTCCCTTGTTGGCAGCTGATATAGTACTTTTATTCTTGAGAATTTCTAACAAAAACAAATAATCAAAAACATTAGGTTTTTTTATTTGATATTGTAATGTACACAACAATATCTCTGTTCTGTGTTCTTCTAAAGTATTTTAATATTTTGCATTGATAAAAAAAAAATGTTAATTGTTAAAATGGATTTTTCATTTTCTTTTTTTATCTTTAATATTTTTTAGACGCCTGAACTAGTTAGTGCCCCAGCATCAGAGATTGATAAGATCAAAGCTGTGATTGATCAATCAACTAAAGGTTTTGAATCTTCGACGTAAGTTCTTATTAATATCTTTTTTTTTTTCATTAGTTTTAATTTTTTTATGCATCTAATTACAAATATTATCTACAATTAATAACTCAAACCCTTAAATTTGTGACTTTTTGTGTCTTTGAAGAAGAAAAAAACATGACCACATTCTTTAATATTTCATCTTACAAAATGTTTTATTATTAATTGTGAAAACTGTTAAGATTAATCATGAATTTTCATGAAATGTCTCCAGTCTTCTTGGCAAAAACCAGACAGGAACACCGCATGAAAATTATGTGTGCAAAAGATGTGGTCAAAGAGGCCATTTTGTTGCAAGTTGTCCCAACTCCAATGTTGTAAGTCAAAATTAAATACTTTATAGATATATATATATATAGATACATACATACATATAGATACATATATATTTCCAACATTTCTCTTCTTTTCAAACATGTACTGATACAATTTATTTTCTCCTCATTATTAGGAAGATCGCATTATTGAACCTCGCTATAAACGCACAACTGGAATACCAAGTACCATGTTAACCATTGTAGATGATCCCTTGCATCCAGGAGCCCTGTTGACTCATCATGGCCAGTTTGCAGTGCCCACTGTTGATGTGTAAGTACAAGTGTTGACCTTTTCAAATGTCCTGAGCACAGTACAGAACCTGAGCTTTATTTGATGTCTGATGTCCAGGTGTTTTGTGTAGTCTCTCAAATGCATACCATTTTTACAGGGCTCTGTAGGCCATTGCTAATATGTATTTGTTTATATGTTTATCACAATTTAGACCTGAAGGTTGTTGAGCTAACCAGAAAATAAAATGGAGATGATATCTCTGTTGTATGTGCTGCTATATTCTTAACCTTTTATTATTGAAAATTACATGTTCGAAGCTATTTTTTTTTATGTTTTTTTTTTTGTTCTTAAAAAGATAAGGACATTTTTAGATACTTTCAGGCTTGTTTGGGTTTCAGTAAATGGAGTGTTTTGTGTTTTTCAGTCTTGGCTACATGGAAACCAAAAAAGAGAGACCTCCATTTTTGCCAGGTGAAAGTCATCCTGAACCACCAAAGAAAAAAATACCTCAAGAACTTCTCTGTCATATTTGTGAAGATCTGTGTGTGGATGCTGCCATTGCTCCCTGTTGTGGAACCAGCTTCTGTGATGAGTGTATGTAAAATTTACTTTTCAAAATGAGATTTTACCTAAACATAAATACATTTGTATTACAAAAGAGAATAATTCTTGAAAAATGGAAATATGTTTTTAAAATACTAATTGCTTCTATATTTAGGTCTTCGAGAAGTTTTGCTTGAAAGTGAAGATCATCAGTGTCCATCTTGTAAGGAAACCAATGTGTCACCTGATCGAATTGTTGCCAATAGATCTATGAGACTTGCTGTCACCAATTTTTTAAATGATACAGGATATACTAAGGTATTTCTATTTGTTTTTAAGTATCAGATTTATCCTTTTTAATAAGTGTTGAATTGTTTAATTTTTGAAGAACAAGGTACAACATATTTTACTTAATAGAACAAGTCTAATAATTGACTGTTTATTGGATTGTTTCAGGCCAAGAGACGTCGCACTATGTCAAGTGGTCCTGAGACAAATCAAACCAATACTTTACCTCCTAGAAGACTATCTCCAAAAAAGTCAGCCAGCAGTCCTAGCTCAGGTAATCAAAGGGCTGATGCTTCACCAACATACAGTGATTCTAAGGAGACATTGAGCACTTCTAACTTAACTCATCAAGGCTCACAGATTGCTAGTGATATGAACAGACACCACAACCCTCATTATAGATCATATAATAGGCCATCCAGATATCAGCACTCTAACTATACAAAGCCATGGCGGCGTTATGCAGATCGACATAATGAACGAAATCCTGGCACTTCTTGGAGGTTTGTTGGATTCTTTTAGAATGTGTTTATTCTAATATTGTTATAAAATATTTGCTTTCCATTTAATTAAGCATATTAACACTTTCAATTTATTTCAGAAATATTTTCCTTTTATTACAATGTTTCTTGCTGATTCTTTTAAAAAGATTTCATTAATTTGAATTAAATTACAAATAAGACATTAAGGCATTTTGTTTGTATAGAAAAAAAACAAAAAAACATTTTAATGTAAGTCATATTGTGGCAATTTTTTAAAGTTTATTCCTAGGAGTTAAAGTACACATTTTTAAGCCTTTTTAAAGTTAATTTGTATATGTTTTATTTTACTAGTACATATTTAGAAACTACGGAAATATAAAAAATACAAATTTACATATATTGTAGATTAGCTAAATATTTTATTTAATACCCATGCTCTTAATGTTGTAAAAATGTTTCCTTATTTATTGAAGAAAAAAAAATAGTTTAGCAGTGCATAGGAAAAAAATATTAGTTTTGACAGGTAGAAAATAATATCTGTATTCAATATACTTTATTTTTAGAAATGATTCTGACTACAATTCACATTCCTATAGACAAGCTGAGAACACATCTGCTAGAGATATGGATGACACTACTGGAGGAGGGTAAAGGAATTCATTTATATTTATTAATTATTAATTGAAACAAATTGTGACCTCATTATGTTGATTATTGACTTATAATCCAAAGCATAGTCCCATTTCAGTCTTAGAATTGAAACATCTGCAAACCATTTCTCACTAGTGTGCCTTGTGAAAATCATAGTTCCCAACTTTAGCAATGCTTTGGATTTTTTATAATTAAAGACAAAATCTAATATCACTTCTGATTGTTTTTTTTTGTGCTCAAAATTGGATTACTCAAAAATGGTAGCTCGAATATTCAAAGCATGCTCTCAAGAATGATGTTTAGCTACAAATTTAAATATGGCTTTGTTTAATTTTAAAAATTCAAGTTCTATTAATTATATGGTGTTTTTTTTTATTCGCATTTTGATCCAGATTATTGGTTTAGAAATGGGTTTACCCATGTCTCTGTCACAATCTTGCTATTTACTTCTAATGAAACTATCGGTCTCCTCTTATTGATTTACTATCATCTCATTGAAAAAATATGTGGGATAAAACTTCTATTTCAAAACAACTTTTATCTATTTATATCTTACAAGCCTACTAGAAACTAGAAAATGCTTATTAATTTTATTAATAATGCTTTTTAAAAAGAAGCCAAATGTTATTAAATGCATTTTCTTTTCTTTGTGATTAGATTATCTGCTTTAGACAGTGTTCAGAAAAATGGTGGTGTAAAAGAACCAATTCTGGCAACACCTCAGCTTAAAGATGGATTAAGTCTAACATCACAGCCTCAAGAAGGACTAACCTCCACAGAAGAGCATCAGGAAGTCGAGAACTCGACACGTCAGCACCAAGAGGGACATAACCAGATACATCAACGACAAGAGGGACAGATCCCAACTCATCATCGCCAGGAAAGACATCAGCCTCCTTGGCCTCCAATCCCTACCTCTCTGCCTGATAATCAAGCCAATGTGAATTTTCATTTGCTAAACGCTGCTATTGGCTTTTTAGCCAATGGAGGCATGCCTTTAATAAGTGGACCACCTCCAACACATCATCCATATCCAGGTAATATGAAGAATAGTGTTCCTATCCTATGGTATATTGTTTTAGTTGTTAAATAAAGTCCACACTAATTTCATAAATATTTCCTCAGCAATACCTGGTTATCATTTGGGTTACCCAGTACCAAGGCCTCCTGTGCCTGTTCCTACAGCAGTTCCTACATCTGTACCTTTATCCAAAGAGGAATTCTACCAAGCCAAGAAAATTCTACAGCAAACAGAGGTTCCTAAGAAAAAACCCATAGATGTCTTTGATTCTTTTGCTGATTTCACAAAGAGACGAACTCCTGAAAGACGAAGAAGGTAAGTTTAAAATGTTTTCTTTTTAAAAATAATAGTTAGTATATCACTGAAAACAAGTTACACAATTGTCTTTATGTATTTCAAAAAATCTTCTTTTATTACAATTTCAAATAACTAATTTATCCATCTTGTAGTACATTTTTAAAAGTCAATATAGGCTGTGTTGTTTCCAAATAGTATCATAATTCTTTGAGAGCACCCAATCATTTTTTGTAGATTTGTGCTTAAAATAGTTATCTAAAGTAAAATAATGAGAGATACTGTTACAAAAAATTAAATTCCATCACATTTAATTGTAAATATTTAGTTTTTGCAAACAAAAAAAAAGCTTATCAGAACAACATAAAAAAGTTTTAAGTGTTTGAAACTAATATTTTGCAAGTTGTAACTATTATTCTGTGTAATTTTAACTTTTTTTTTTTTTTTGACAGTTACTCAAGATCAAGATCAGGATCCTGGAAAAAGCATAGTAGATCTCGCAGTAGTTCACTAGGGAAAAAAAGATCATTGACACCCAGAAGAAGAAGTTCTCGTTCTCGTTCAAGATCTGGACTTAGGGCTCGTTCTAGATCTCTCAATAGATCACGCTCAAGATCCTTAGGGCCTTCAAGATTATCAAAACTTCGCTCTAGATCACCAACACCTAGGAAATCAAAATCTCGATCTCGTTCAGGTCCTAGAAGTCCAAAACCTTTATCATCTAGAGCTTCCCCATTACCATCTTTAAGGCGTTCATCAAAATCTCCATTGTCACGTAGATCAAGATCAAGATCTTATAAACGTTTTTCCAGATCTCGCTCCAAATCTTGGTCAAAACGAGAACGTTCTAGGTCATATTCTAGACCTAGGTCACCCAGGACATATTCTAGGTCACCAAGGCATTCACCTCGCCGTTCACCAATAAGATCACCTGTTCGCAAATCTTCATATTCACCTAGAAGAAAATCCAAATCATTCAGTCCTCATCGAAGGTCACCATTTCGTTCAAGGTCCAGAACTCCTCTTTCAAAAAGAAAAATGTCTAGATCTAGGACAAGGTCACCTTTTACAAAGAGGTCATCCTTTTCACCAGCACTCTCTCCACCACGAGCTAAAAGTCCCTATAAAAAGCCAATGTCTCCCATTCCTTTCAGGCGAAGGACTCCATCACCTCACCGTGGAGGTGGGGGTGGCTATTATCGTGGCAGGGGTAGGGGTAGATATAGTTATGAAAAATATCGGAACTACCACAGTCCCCCACGCCAGCCAGCTCCTGTACCTGTTCCTGTTCTACCAAATAATCTGCCCCCAGTACCTTACAATCCACAGATGGGACTGCCACCACCAGAGGAATACTTCAAGCATAACCCAGTTGGTTATCAAGAATTTGTTCGCAATTTTTATGCTCAGTTTGGCCCCCAAGCTCAAGCATGGGCTCAGAGCCAAACCTTCCAGCCTCCAAGCACAGAGGGGGCTGTGTCCAGTTTTCCTCAAGCTAATCCTTATATAGCTAATCAGAGAATGCCTTGGGAGTCTGTGGTCATGTCACCATCAGAAAGACCTAGATCTATTACACCACCAAGATACAGAAAAGAGGGATACAGGGATAACACAAGACAATGGGATAGGCGGTCTGATAGAGGGCGAGGTGGTGATAGAATGAGAGAATTTGATCAGCATCGCAAAGATGTCAGTGAGCGTAAATATTCAGGCAAGGAAGAGGATCGTAAATATATGAGCAGAGAAGAGGAGCGTAAATATACAAGTAAAGAAGAAGAGAAACCTAAATATAGAGATAGCCATAAGGAAAGTAAAGATGGTGGTCGAAGCAGAGATAAATATACTACAGACAGGAGAAGTAGTCCAAAGTCTAAAGATGAATCAAAAAGCAAAGATAAGAAACGACATGAGAAGAAAAAAGAAGAGAAGAAATCCAAGAAACGTTCCGATAGTGAGACCAAGAGAGAAAGTGTTTTAAAAGTAATCTCTCTAAAGACCAGTCCAGTAAGTGACCAAGAGATGACATCATCACCGCCTGTAGATCCCAAACACTCTCAAGACTTAGTGAAACTTGAATCTGAAGTTGAAGCTAAATCTGTGCCCACTGACTCTGCACTCAAAGTTCAACAATCTGTTCCTGGTGTTGAGAAAGACAAAATAGTCACTAAAGAAAGAAAATCTGTTGGCAAGAAGAAAACAGAAGGCCTTGGTAGTAAGAAGAAATCTAAGGAAGGTTTACTTGAAGATGGAGTAGAAAAGAAAGGGAAAAAGACAAAGAAAAAGAAGCTGACATTTGGCTCATCAGATGCTGACAGTAAACAGGGACTAAAGAAAAAGAAAGCCAAACGTCCAGTGGATTACAAATCTGAAAACAATGTCTCTGAAGATGGTGAGGAACGAGTTAGCCCATTAAAGAAAGCAAAGCTGTCTGAAGTGGGAGAGAAAACAGAGGAGACACTGCAGTCTGCTTCTGGTGAGCTAGATCATGTTCAAACCACTGAGCCAACATTTGAAGTCAGCACTGAAGTGGAGGCAAGTAGCCTTGGGGAGAATCTAACTGAAGAGAAAAGCACAGATGTCTTGAGCTCTGCTGCACTTAGTGGTCAGACTGAGTTAACTAGTCAAAATAAACCTGAACTTGTACCAGAACTTCCTGAACTAAGCAAATGGGAAAGAGAGGACTTTGATCTTTTTGAAGCACTTGAACAACCCAAAGAAAAACCTCAAGAAAAAATGATGCTGCCGAGGTTAGTTTGTTGCTAAATATTATTATAGGAGTTATTGAATAAACATCAAAATTTTGAGTACACATAGAACATAATACCCATTGCTTTTCCCATTGGCCATGTTACTTTACACATTTAATGAATTTTTTGGTCTTCTAATGTTATTCTCACATACAAGAAAAAGAAATGACTTTTTATTCCATTTCCTTATTTTGGATGATGAATTAATTCACTTCACTGACTCTTTAATAATTAAACTTTTCACTGTGACCATCTTTTCAGATCTGTTGTTGATAAAGCTGAGAAGTTTTTGAGCTACAAGCCCATGAAGAATGCTGTCATTGCTCCCAGTACAACTATGACAAGCAAATCTCCAGAGTCACCCCCACCTCCTGAGAAACGAAACACTGATACAGCTGCTTCCAGAAGAGTTTTTATTGAAAGGAAAGACAGTAGAGACAAGAAAACTGAGCTGCAGATTACTGTCAAAACTGACAAGAACAAAAATGAGAGCAGTAATGGCAAACGTCATTTAACGTCAAAATATGAAGATAGTCGGCATCACTATCGCCATAGCAGTAGTGATTTTGAAGAAGACCAACGCTCTGTTGTGAAATCACGGTCTTTAGAAAGAGAACTTCAAGAAAAAGCTAAATCCAGAAAAAGCAAAGAGAAAGAGAGAAAAAGAGAAGAAAAAGAATCCAAAAGAGATAGTCGCTCATATAAAGAAAATGCTAGAGATGACTCTTACAAGAAAGATAAGTCTGATATAGTTAAAGAAAAGCAAAAGGAATCTGAATCTAAAGAAAGACGACACAGCAAAGATTTGTCAGGTGGAGGTGACCTTCACAAATCATCCAAAGATTTACGTCATAAGCTTGAAGAAAAAGCTAAGTCAAAAACAGCAATTGATCCAAGAAAACTATCTGTGCTGGACGAGTCAGAATTCGTACCAGATTATGAAGATTTAGGTGTGGATGTTTCCAGTGATAAAGAAACAGACAATGTCTTGACCTCTCATCATTCAGGAGCCTCTACCCCAGAATCTCCTGCCATGGAAAGCAAGAGGAGGAAAAAAGAGGAGGAGGAGACTGAGGGAGATACCAGAGTGGAAGAGACCACCACAGACAATGAAGAAACTAGCAAGCATAAAAAGTCCAAGAAGAAACACAAACACAAAGAGAAGAAAGAGAAGCACAAGCACAAAAAGAAGAAACACAAACACAAGAAGAGCAAGGAAGAGAAAGAGGTGAAAGCACAGACTAGCAAACCTGACTCTACGTAGTGCTGGTGGAGAAAAGAACTCTTTTATTATAACTACATTGCTCAACATCTTGTTATGGAAACAGATGGGTGATGGAGAATCTTCTGAACTTTTAAGTTGATGTATGTAGCAGTTCTCAGAATTGAACTATCAATGTGTTCTAAGAGTGCATGTGTATGGCAGAGTGGGTTAGCTTTTCTGCAATACACCAAATCTTAACTGAGGGGTAGTCACCCTCTTGAGCATTGATTACTTCACTAATACTGCATGCTGGCTTGATGTATGGTAATCCACTTTCAATTGTTACACCCAGTGAGGACCTATTTAGTGGTAATTGGACACTTGTTAAGTTGTATCAATAGGCCATAAGTACACTATTATAACCATGTTTACTTAAAGCTGGCGTTTATAAAGAATCAGTATATTTGGAAAGTTCTCTTTTAAGGGCTTGTAGACATACACCATGTCACAATGGCATGACAAATACTTAGTGAAACTATTAAACTATGAATCTAGACATCCTTGCGCTACCAATCAGTAATAACTTTTTTATTCAACTAAACCAAATAATTAGGTCTATTATCAATTAAAAGAAGTCTATTGGTGTCTTGTAAAGAAAACAAATGGAGACAACAGTTACAAACCACAGAATTGTCTGTCTTTGTAACTGTTGTCTCCTTTCGAAACAAAGGCACACAATTCTGTGGTTTGACTTATAAAGTAAAAACTCCAAGCATTAAGAAGTAATATTAGAAAATAATATTCATATAATACCAAAAAAAAAATATTGATAAAAAAAAAAAAAAGAAATGTGTATCAGGTCAGTTTTTTAGTCTACAAAAGAAAACTTTTTCATTTGTACAGTTATTTGTTTCAAAATCTAATTTGGTACCCCATTTGGACCTTGTGATGTATGGGACTGATGATACAATGGTCATCTGTTTTGTCATATGTCAATTTTATTTACACGTACACTATCAAAAACATTTTTTTTATTTGACTTACTATTTACCATATCCATATAGCAAGTCTATTGATTTAACATTTTAAAATCATTTCCTATGAAATTATTTGAAAACAAATGTTTGTTTTTCTAATGAAGTATCTTATAAATATTATTTGTTGCCATGATTATAAGCCTCTCCCCCCCCCCCCCCCCCCCAAAACATGTCCACTCACAAGAATAAAAGTCCTTTCCTTCACAACACATGTGCAATGCAATCAATTTATTCAAGTTCCAATCATTGTGTTTTTGGTTTTCATGTGTACTGTTCTGGGTATTCTAGTTTCTCTATCTCTGTGTGATATGCTGCTGTTGAACTCACACATGAAATCTTACTCATTGATCCAGTTACCTCACAAGTTGAGCTTAACATTTAGCAGGTGTGGAGCTCTAAGGTAATAAAAGGATTCACATAATCAATCCCCTCTAGTGAATGATGGGACAGTTTTATCATTTCCTTTCTTCAGCTTTATATCATAGTGACTGGGTGCATACTAGACTCAGCTGTTGGTATATAGATCTAGATGACATTCTGATTTGTTTTGTTTATATTGCACATCTCTGACGCTTGACTTTATAAATACTTCACTAATAATATTCATTAGTGAGAGTTGGGCAATAATTATGTTTTGTGAGCAAGTATTATGATGTGCTGTTGAAAGAATGTGTGATGTATGTATGATAGTCATAACATTCTCCTTCTGTACAGTACTAGAGTGTTGGCCATCAAAGTATTTTTATTATCTTTGTTGCTATTGTTATGAAAATTACAAATAAACAATTTTAATGTGCTTTCTTTAGGTTTTTCTTTCTTCATAATATAGGTTGTATGTTGTTTTGTTTAATTTAGACTTGCAGTACCCAATAACAACTGTTCACATTGCATAAGAATAAACTAGAAGCCAATTTTTTTTAAGAGCATCAAGTCCAAAATCCATGTCAATCTGACTCATCGGCAGACTTGATTAATTGTGCCAACCAGCTCATTTGAACTAAAAAAAAAAATATTTCTCTTTGAGAGCAGCTTTAACCTTTTGCTAGACCTTCCTCCACAGTGGTGGCTGACTGGTAAAGCGCTTGGCTTTCAAACTGAGGGGGGGGGGGAGGTCCTTGGTTGACATCTCTGAAAAGAATGGGATTTTTACTTAACATTAGTTTAAGAAAAGTAAAGGCTTTTGGTCATTGTTCTGGCCACATGACATCATTAACCATGGGTCACATCATCTGCCTCATATCGCCAGGTCTGAAAAGGGTACTTTACTTTCATTTTTTTTTTTTGTTCAATATTTAGGCCCACTAATGTGCAGTAATAGTTACGATCAGCACAATGCTATGCAGTATAACATCTACATTGTCAAAGCGGAACCCGTGCACAGTTGCATAGATCTAGTTATATAATCTTAGCCTGTTATGACATGATTAAAGATAGGTTTATTTCGGGAGTAATTAGGGGATAAGTTTTCATTAGTGACGGAAGTGACGATAGGTTAGATTAAAAACAAGTCAGAAACTAATTAGTCAACAAAGAGACCAGACGCTGTTTATTGGAATAAGGCTACAGAAAGACATCGACGGTTCCCTTTTGAGTATTAAAGTTCATTTTATTGTTCAAGCAGCGTCGGCTTACTATATCATTGTTGGGCCTTCATTGGTGGTTGAATTGGGACAGTTTATCTATCAACACCGTGATCGGCACTTAACAACTGGCGACCCCGGACTAACTCACTGGCATCATCATCATCCAGAAATAGAGAAGCCCTCTGTTTGGAGGAGGCAGAAGTCAGAAGTTCAAGTCATCGGCCTAGTCTGCAGCTAGACCCTGATCATACAGCCACGTCGGCGAAGTGAAGCCAGTGAGTTTGGACTCGTAGACCTAGATCTAGGAGGTAACGAGAGATACCATTGTACCTTTGTACTTTGTCAGCGCCCAAACGTTGGGGCATCATAGTGGAACTTGTAGTTCCGAGTCAAGAAGACTACAGTTTGAGAAGACTACAGTGTGGTAGAACTAGAAGGGAAGAAAACCGTCCTGTCAAAGCCGTCTTAAGAAGATATAGCCTGCCCGGCATTATTCGTGAGAAAACGAACGTGAAGGAAGGTCACCTCTTCAAGGCCAAGATCGACCGTGGAGGTCACATCAAAGGACGTTTACGTAGGAGCCAGTTGCTGCCTACAACACTGAATCACAGTAGTGCTTTATTGCTCTACGGCTCGGCGAAATCTGTGCTACACGCTAGATAGCCAGATAGCCATTATTTTGTCGCTGGACTCTGACTTTGTCGCTGTTTGACTTAGTCGCTTCATCTGCTGTTGGTCCGTTCCAGTTTACGTTATACAGACGACCACCTGGAACCATCGTACCTGCGGCGGAACCAGAACCAGACGTTACGCCACCGAAGAGCCGGAACCAGACGACAGATCACCGAACCAGAACCAGACGCCGTACCACCGAAGAACCGGAGCCGTTACAGATCAGTACCGAAGGACCTTGGGGAGCAGAAACGTTCGTGGACCGTACCAGAGCGTTAGTGAAGACATCACATCACCGTGAGCCTTGCCGCCGGGACAGACGTTAGGGGGAAGAGTAGACCCGACACTGCGGAGTTATCGTCGCTTCGTGGACAGATAAGTGCTATCTAACTACTTTCTCCGTAGAATAATTAGAGTCTATAGGGAAGTGACCACTCGCTAGATTATCACTACCAGGTTAAATCGTGGTGGAGTGGGGTCCTTAAAATTAGGTGTTTTCTAGCAAGAGGTCCATTTATACGTTTAGCTGTAAATTCGTCGTGTTTGTAATTGTGAATCATTTCTTAATTTTTTATTATTTCGTTTTATTTTTTAGTAACGTCGTGTATTAAGTGTTTGCGATACTCCTGTCTTGAATCTTACTGTCAGACGAAAGTCTCATTCATTAGAAGTTAGAACTAGATCTATAGTTTGTTGTGTATTTTATTTAAGTTATTTAGTTCGTAATTTAGTTATATTCACTTCTGGCTGTGAAAGGTAAGAGGTAACTAGGATCTAGCGTAATCTAGACTAGATCTGAGGGACAATCGAGGGAAAGCCTGATTGCCCATGTGTAGTTTGTTGTTTATAAATAGACAGGTTGTTCTATTTATCAGCGACTCGTGTTGAGTAACACGTAGTCGGTTAGCGTGCGTGTGTCGCACAGTGTACTACAGTCGGGTCAGAAGAGGGTACATACGTGTACTAAGAATACTGTGGGTATTCTATAAGGTAAACCTAAGCTGGGAATCTAGACGTTAAGGGCCTCGAGCGTTAAAGTGAAGTAAGTCGAAGTGAGGTATATTGGGAAAACTTCGGGGCAGGGTTGAGTTAAAGTTCTAGTGGTGGAACAAAGTTAATTGAAGCTATTAAGCGTTGGTACAAGAGGAACCATATTGTAGTTAGTGAATAAGTTAAAAGTACATTAAAGGTAATATGGCAACCACTTCAGGTTCCGATTTAGAAGAGTTTAGGAAAAAACTCATTCATGAAGCCAAAACAGAATTAGAACTGCGCGGCAAAGAACTAACCGCTTATGTGCAGCAGATGGTTGCCGCGGAAGCAGACCGCAGAGAGCGGGAACGAATTAGAGAAGCAGAAAGGGCCAGAGAAAAGGAAAAAGAAGAAGCAGATCGCAGAGAGCGGGAACGAGTTAGAGAAGCAGAAAAGGCGAAAGAAGAGTTAGACCGTGTAGAACGGGAAAAAGTTAGAGAGGCGGAACGTGTAGAGAGGGAGAAAAAAGAAGAGGCAGACCGAGTAGAAAGAGAGAAAAAAGAAGAGGCAGACCGAGTAGAAAGAGAGAAAAAAGAGGAGGCAGACCGGAAAGTAAGAATTCAGGTAGAACAGATGAGGATAGATGCGGGCGTGAGTGTGCCAGTCGAGGGTAACAGTAACAACAGCGCCAACACGGAAAATCATAGCAGCGCCGCATGGATAAAAAAGAAAATTCAACCGTTTGCGGAAGACAAGGACGACATCGGCGACTATTTAAAACGGTTTGAAATAAAGTTAGCCAAGTTTAACGTTCAAGAAAAGGAGTGGTCCGAAATTTTGCTGGACTTCGTGCACGGACGAGCCCTCACGATTTGCCAGAACCATGACCACTCGATGCAAAACAGTTACCAGGTGCTCAAGAAAGAACTACTGAACGCATACGGGCATAACGCGGCAACGTTCCGGAAGAAGTATTATAACAACACACCATCCAGCCAGGTAGATCCACAAACGACCATAAACTTAGAAAAGGATTTCTTCAGCAAGTGGCTTGAGTTTGAGAATGTGGAGAAAACATATGACAGTCTGAGGAACTTCATCCTGATCGACAACTTCGTCAATAAGTGTGACACGCAGTTGCAGTCCTTCATAAAGGAAAGAAACCCGAAGTTAATCGAAGATTTAGTAGAAATTATTAGGACCTATAAAAACGCCTATCCAAGTAACTCACTTTCAGGTACAGACCACAAACCAGTTATTGACTTGGTAAATTATGTTAAGAGAAATGATGTTAATGATAGAGCTTATGACAGAAGAAATGATAATTATGATAGGGATTATGGTAGGAGAAATGACAGGTCCAGGGAACGTAGGAACAATAGTCGGGATAGTTATGAGGATAGGTATGATAGGACAAATAGGGAAAGTGACAATAGTAGGGAAAGTTATGATAGAAGGATAGATAGACCTAAAACGGGTAATAGAGACCTTAGTGAGGTGATTTGTTTTAACTGCCAGAAAAAGGGACACGTGTCATATCAGTGTAGGAAACAAAAAGGGTATGAAGCTGGTAATAGGGATGCACAGGGTAATAGTGGCACAAGTGATAGGAAAGGTAATCATAGAGACCGTAGACAAGATAGGGATAATAGGCCACCAGATAGGGTTAATTTTGTCAGAAGCATCCAAGACAGGGATCATGATAGTGGAGATAGTGAACCAGATGAAGAAATTAACTACGTTGACTGTGGGGAGGATAGATTTGAAGTATATCCGGGCATGTTAAATAATAAACATATTAAGGTAATCCGGGACACAGGTACTAGTACCCTCGCTGTCCGCACAGGACTAGTGAAGGATAAGGATTATTTGGGTTACTCCAAATCAGTAAGGTTGGCAGACGGTGCAGTCAAGAGGTTTGAAGCGTGCAAAGTGTTCCTTAGATCGCCATTGTATACAGGGTACTGTGAAGGGGTAGCCATACCAAAGCTACCGGGAGATGTATTACTCGGGAATGTAGCAGGTGTCAGAACCGCTACGGACAAACAGGGTAGGAATTGGAGAAGTAGAGGTGGCAACATAAGGCGGAACAAACCTAGAAAGGACGTAATTTGTTTTCACTGCCATAAACATGGACACATCGCTAGAGACTGCTGGAGTAGGGCAGAACAGTTTACACAGAAGATTGCGAGTTCGGACAGCAGGCGCAGGTCTACATCCGATAGCCATGAAAGAAGAGATGACGTTGGTAGCAGTAATCACAAGTCATACCGAAATGGAAGGCCACACGCGGTCTATACAAGGAGAGATTTAAACTCCAGTTGGAGAGAACAAATGCATGGGTCGTGCAGATAGCCAGGAAACATAACACTATACGACCCTAGTCTGTACATAACTGTGTAAATATCTGTTAGTTCAATTATTTCATTGTTAATGTTGTCACAAAATATATGGACTAGTAGTTACTACTAGATGAGTATAAGATGACACTAGTTATTTGCAAATATTTATTTAACTTTGGAATTCGGTTGGGTTTTGTTGATAACTATCTATTTTGTAGTATGTATGAATGCGTAGTATGAGTGTACGATTAGAAAGGGCATTGATAAGGCGACGGTGTATTTTTTTTTTTTATCACGGAACAAGTAAGTTTTGGAATTCCACTTATATTATGGCATCATGATCATTCATCAGTAAAAGGTTAGATCGATTTGGAATCAGTAAGTGGAGAAGGGAATTAAATACACTTATTAATGCCCGTCAAACGTTAGGTAAATAGTGATGAACAAGTGGTGATACATATCCGTTTGTCATGCCAGGAAAATGTCTGTCCTGACGTGTGAGGAACAACGGAACTTCGTGAATATGTTGTGACGTCGTTAGCTTGACCCACATATGGTGTCGGCATGAACTGTGTTGTAACTGCATCGTACTATCACCTACTGGACACCACATTGGACAGTATCACTCCTTAGTGAAGTATGGGTGAAGAAGAACTTGGTTTTGGACATTGTAGTTGAACCGAAATCAAGACTCAAGTTGTTGTTTTTATGTTTCCCCATACTTTTCGGCCCTTGCTCATTGTAAGACTAAGACTGTAGAAAAAAATTGACAATTTTTTTTTTAGCGGGAGGGGGAGGAGTTGTTATGACATGATTAAAGATAGGTTTATTTCGGGAGTAATTAGGGG
>JADKLZ010003886.1:24585247-24617009 GCA_021533235.1 Biomphalaria straminea
CTCTCCCACCAAACACCACCTTTTCTCAGACATGTCTGCGAGCATGGAAGTGATGAGTTTTGTCTCCATCCCTAGCTATTAAAACGGATAATTAAAAATATACAGCGACGATTTTTTTTTTTAATTTCGAAGGATATATTTAAAAAAACAAACAAGCATTTAGTTGATTCAAACCTAAATATAAGACGTAATAATTAAGTCTGTTGGAAATTTAGAATTAAAAGGAACACTAGTGCAGTAGCCTAATGGAACAGATGAGATTTGTGAATTCTCATTGTTTCATTTTCTGACATTTTTTTTTCATATTAAATCTATACAAATTGGCTTATAACTCACATACAGATATAGATAAATCTAATTTTGTGTGTAAATGGCATCAAATTTTATAAGATCTACACAAAACTCTTATATTATATTAGACCAGACTATAATACTAATAGCTACAATGATTGAATGATGTTTAAAATATTTGCACAGCAGTCTCCCTTCCCCATATCCTTTTTGTTTTCTGTTTTTAAACCAAATAAAACGCATCCTTATCGCATTAATCTGCTTTAGATAGATCATGGATCTACCGCGTACGCCGTAGATCTAGAAATTTGCAGAAATTAACATTATGACTATGTAATTTTGCGGATCTTCAAATTGACTTCCTCGCTCTTTAACGCGCCCTCTCGTCAAAACACGACGTGACATCATCAAGACAAAAGGTTCCGAAACAGGTGATTGAAACAATGTCAACAATAACATTGAACCTTTAGATCTACCAACAGGTTATCATATTTTAGAATTAAAGCATACACGTAGACAAAGGATATTCTTTACTAGACATTTGTTCCGTTTTTTATCATTAGATAACCGTAGGTCATTGCCTTAACTGCGTCATTTCCTTAAATTTTGTGATTGTGTTAGATCTAAGTCTAAGTGTATGAAGTTGAAATTGAAGACTCTGAAGTGAAGAGAGTTGATCTAACTTGAACTGAAGTTGACTAAGACTAAGTCAGTAAAATTAAATACTATAACTAAGACTAAAATTCTCACTTACTAACTTACTTTAAAGTATAGATAGAGTCAATAATAATAATATATCTAGTGATTCTAGTCTATAATAAAAATAGTAGAAATTAGTAATACTAATATAATAAGATCTCTATTGACTCTATATATTATCTATATAATAACAATCTTACAATGTAAGAATGTATTATTATTAAGTCTTAAATTAAGTATTAAGTAAATTTGGACTCTAGAAAAAGAAAAGAATCTAGATGTAGATTTAGATATAAATATAGATTAAAATAGATCTACAAAGTGATAGTGATAGTCACATAGATGATAGTATCAGCCATAGACTAGACCAGTGATGCCCAACCTTATTCGACCTGGGGGCCATTTCATGAACGAAAAGATACATAAACTAAATGAAATTGATGTGAAACTATTTAAATGCAACCGGTGGATCAAGTACTTAAATTAATTGATGGGATATTTGAAGTTAATCTTTTTTTTTTAAAACATGTCAGAAAATGGCCTCACCTGCTACTCAGGCTACTGTACTTATAATGTGAGTAGCATTGTAGATAGCTATACAAGCAACTCATTTTATTGTTTTTGTAGCGTAGTTTAACAATCTTTTATTAACGGCTAAAATCAAGAAAGCTGCCATATTGGTTTCATAAATATTGTCTATTCTTTTTGACTTATTATCATGTTCCACAAAAAAGTAAAGATCCGTTCACTTTTTCTGGTAGATTCTATATTCATAGTCACATTTCATAAACGCACAAATGTTAAAGCCGTAGTAACAATCCATCCTAGAAAATAATAGGGTCCTAATGTAGATCCTAATGTAGGTAAACTTTTTTTTTTTCAGTTTTAGAAGGCTTGGGAATTTTCTACACTTCGTGCCGACATTTTGGAGGGCCGGATGAAACTACTTCGCAGGCCGGATCTGGCCCGCGGGCCGTACTTTGGGCATCACTGGACTAGATAATTAAAATATTATTTCTATTTTAATACTATAGTCTACCATAGATAGATCTCAAATTCCCTTTAGATCTAGTAGTCTAAGTCAAGCCAGTCGACTCAAGTCTGAAAAAACTAGTCTAGATTTAGATAAATTCAAAATAAATGTATAACAACAGAAACTATCTAGTTATGTAGAGCTTGCTGAGAGGTTTACAGTGACACCAATTTTTCCTTTCTATGTTATATAGGAGCAAAGTTATGCAGTTTAATGCGTAAAAAAATGGACAATAGAAAATGTAAAAAAAACGTGATTTGAAAAAATGAATTTTTGTCTTCATCTCACCATAACTTTATAACCATAATAGATAGAAGCTTGAAATTTGGAACACAACTACCCCATTATATGACTTTTAATTTGATTGTTTCATCTTACATACAGCTAATCCAATCGTTTCTAAATTGACTTCGCTGTTTCAAGTGTTTGGTAGAAACTTCCTCAACTTTATAATATTTATAATATTTAAAATAACACCTTTATAGCATTCTCTCCACTAGGTTGATCAAAGATAAGCTGTTAAGCAATGCATAAATCATTTATATACTTCATATCATCATCAAATATTGCTAATGTCTAACGCCACATGTTGCTACATCATGGAGTGACTTCACTTAACATCATCAGGATGGGCCCAAACTTGCCTTAATAAGCTGATTTCCTTTTATATTTTGTGTGTACCTAAGTATAGAAAAAAAAAGATTTCTAACTCTACTCTATAATAGAAATATTGATTTTAATACTATAATCAGATTGTTATGGTAGTTATAATTTTTCCACTTACCCATTTCGAAAATGTGCCTAATTTTGCATCATTTATAACTGCGTGTTAAAGTAAGTTTTTTAAATTTTGGAGGACAAAATTTCATTAAAAAAATAATGAAATAACAAACTTTAAGCATAAATGTAGGTCTAAATACAATAAAGAAAATACTAAGCTTGCTTAAAAATGATAGTAAATGCAAAATCATTCTTACCTATGACTTTACTATACATTTTCTAAATAAACACAACTTTCATTAATTGACTATGAAAAAAATCTAATTGTTTTAGAATAAAAATTTATTAACATGCTATTCACTGCAGTTTTTCAAAATGTTTGTAGTGCAGCATCAATGATCCCCAGTGAGTTTCATTGAGGAAGCCATGTAATGGATGGAGTACCACAACAGCCCAAGGATGAGGGTACTCCTGAAAATCCTGGAGGGGCAGTTGGGGATGAGGAGAAAAGGGTGCGCGAAGAAAGTCCATCTACTGGTCCAGAACCACAATCAGTCACACTGTATGTTAGTAAAATCAATGCTCTTAGTAAGAAAGTAAGTTCCCTAACATTGTGTTATACTTTATTATTTCTTCTTTATCTTCATCTATCACTCATATTTAGCAGCATCTTATTTCTGGGAATTTTCGTCTGACAATAAAACGATAACCACAAAGAGAAAAAACAATGAAATCCCTTATTCTAGTGCTCAGAAGAGAATGTTACTGAGGTGAATGGTAAAGTAGCTAAGTGCTGACATTTTGTATTAAGCTATGGAGATTGAAATTTAAGGACAACCCTGTGTCCAGCCACCTAAGGCACCTTACATTTTATGTGCAAACCAATGACACATCCTCATTTTTTGTTGGCATCAGAAAGGGTGTATTTTATCTGCTCTGTAGGGAAGTTTATTTACTTAATAAAGCTAAGTAAAATTAAACTATTTCTTTTCTTCTGAGAATATACCGGTACAAGTAAACATATAATATCTGTTGTACATACAATATAATAGTTAAGAGTTTTAAGATTTTTTAAAATATATATATAGCTGTTGTTTAATCTATTCTTACAGAAACAACATAAAGAGGCATTAATTGTTTGTAATGAAGGTAAAAATTTTTTTATAATGTACAACTTAAGCATACATAACTGACATATATTTCAATCTTTGTAAAGCATATCACCTTGAAATCTCTGCTTTGTCTGCCATGATGAAAAAGACTTACATAATTTCTTTTTTTCAATAGTAAAGACTTCACATTTCTTTTTATGCTTATTTTTCTAAACATTTACTATAATATAATAATTTACTATTGTTGAAGCTGTTGCGTCAGGTACTATTACTTATTTTCAATTAAATCCTGTAGCTCTCACTATTTATCCTGGGAATTCAAGATTACTGGAAAAGAAAACCAAATTGCTTTGTCAGCTCCTTTTATTTCAAGATGCATTTAAGTTTGTTGAAGAGTGGATTCATTTAGATCCTCAGGTAAAAAATGTTTTAACATAAATTAAAATTAAGAATTATGTTAATCTGTATTATAAAGTTTTATTGAATTTTACTTAGTCATATCTTTGCAAAGCTTATATCAACTCTGTCTGTCTGATCAAAAGTTTGTACATGTTATTTCTCTCACACCCAATCTTGGATCATGCTGAAATTTTGCACAATTATTTCTTTTACCTGATAACACAAGAATCACACAAAAAATATAACCAATTAATTAATTAATTATTATTAAATTAATTATTTTGTTTGGTATCTCAAACAAGGAAGGAATTTGTACTGGTGTTATAAGCTAAATTAGTCCCCTTCATCATCTGAGACTTAGTGAACCCAACCTGAAAAATAGGATGAGACTATAGAAACAATAAATAACTATACAATCTTCCATGTCCTTAGACTCTTCATTAGCAGAGTGATTATCATGTTGGCTTGAGAACCCTGTGAAGGCTTGAGCCATGTGTTAAATTCAGGTCGTTCCCCCTATCTTTTTTTTTTATAAATGCTTTTTTTATTGTTAGATCTATATTACAAATTTAATTACATGACCGATCCAAACCAATTGATCAATTGATACAAGTACGCTTAATAAAAGCTTTGTTTGTTTTTTTTAAAGTAATTTTTATGATCATTGATTTTGTTTCTAAAATTTGCAGAATTCTATAGCAAAAAGAGAATTTGAAAAATTGAAAATTATATTGAATGCTGTTGAGGGACCAGACTCAGATGAGGAGGCTGAAGGGGATACCTTTAATCAGGAAGGTGAAAGTGATTCCCATGGCCTAGAGAAAGGAGATGCTTCTAACAAGGGCAATAATAATGTAAAACATAACAGTATAGTTAGACTTGGTCACACTTCATATGGAGATGTTGACACAGCTGGTAGTGTCAACAAATCTTCCAAATCTACTGGAAAGTCACCTCAGCACAGAAACAATGAAGGTAAGTAAAGTTAGAAGAAACATTAGATCTAGAACTGTGTGGTACCATACAAAGAAACATTAGATCTACAACTGTGTGGTACCTTACTTATGTTTCTTATTTGATTAAGCAAGGGTTCAGTTTACTAGTATCTAATTCAAGAACTGATACCAAGGTGCAAAATGTCAATACAAGTTCGATTACTGAAAAGTTGAATTTAAAAGTTTTTTAATTATGAAGAGATTAAAATGTTGTAAGAAAGAAATAGCTGCTTGAGTAGAATGTTCAAGATAAGAAGGTACTGTAGATTTATTGCTAAACATAGTACATATTATCATAAATGTTTATTCTTTCAGACTCAGTCCCTCAGTATGCCTGCAACTCATGTGAGATCAGTTTTACAGATAAAGATGATTTGGAGATGCACAATCACAGCTTCTTTCATAAACAGAATGTTGCAGAAGATGCAGCCAATCAATGGCAGTATAGGGCCCCGCCTAGAGGACTGGCTAGTGATGAGTACAGTTTGTGTAAAAGGTGAGGTGGAGAAATGAACTGCCTCATTGTTCTGCATTAATCTGTGCTTGTATTGTTTTTGTGTGCTACTTTTTTTGGAATATGAAGTGAATTTTAAGATATTGAGGACAATGAAATGGAGTTTTTCTTCATCATGCTGAAAGTTTGAAGAATTAAAATTAGTCATAAATCAGCATTGAAAAACAAATCTTGATATGAAACCATAATTAAGTTCAATGCTTTTCTGCAGGAAAAACTAAACCTTTGTATAGATTTAAGTTGTCTCATATTACCTCAAAGTAAATTAGATTTAGAAGAGGATAAGAAAATTGTATTAATGGTTAAAAAACTTTATTGGGTGTTGTTTTCATTGCCCTTGCAAAGTGTTAATATTTTAAATCAAGAATGGGTTGTTAATCTCACAGTCAAAATTTCACCTAAACAGAATTAACTTCTTGACACGCATCCCACTGAAGACACTGTGCCCAAAAACAAAACTGGCAATCACACTCTCTAGTCTCTTAAAATACCCCAATTTAATTCACCTCAGACAGACCCTAATACCAAAATAACCCAGCATAACCAACACTTTATAAGGCTATTTGAGGAAGGTTATAGTACTACTTTTCCATGGCACAGACTCGAAAAGTACAACTCAGCAACAAAAAACTAGATGAAGAAGAAGAAAACTATATAGTTTTTTTAAAGTAATGTTTTGTTTTCTGTCATGCAATTTTTTACACTCTTTTTTTAAATTTAATTTTTGTCTACTTAGGTTTATGGACACAGGTAGGTGCACCTTTGGTGAAAAGTGCACCAGAGCTCATTCAGAGGCTGAACTGGAAGAATGGAACCATAGATATGCAGTAAGAAAGCAGCAGCTACTGCAGTCGCAGGAAGCCAGAGCTCATGGTGGGACATACATAGAGCAGCTGTTAGAGAAGCTGATGTCTCAAGATTCCCCCAAGATGGTGGTTAGTATAGTAAATAACCCTGTGTTTTTGTTTAGGTTAATATTATTGTTAAACATGAGTGATCATGATTTATTAGTGACGTTTATTTTTTATATAGCTTGTGGAGAATATGGATCTAGTTAAAATTCATGTGAACTCTGACCTTAAAGTTAGCATGTCAACCAAGAAATGTACAAATGCTTGGACCTTCACAGTAACCAGCAAGGTATTATTTAATTTAAAAGAAAGAAATAACATTAACCTTAGGGTTTTAATTTGTTACATAAACTTCATAAATTATAAACTTTTAAATCTACTCTGTGAAAGTATTCTTCCATTTTTTCCTTGCCCATGTCACAGCTGTGCCTCCATTTTGTTGCCCTTATGTCTGACACCAACAGAAGCTATTTCCACATCTCTAGCATATCAGTTGGTCCAAGGAAAACACAAAAGTATCAAAACTTAGAAAACCAATGTCAGGAGTGGGCCAATCAAGACACTCAAAGTAAAGGGCAAGGGGAATATGTCTACAGAGTCAAAGTGAGTTATTTAATTTTTGTGCATACTAGTACATAACCCACTGTAAGCTGAAAATAATCCATTTTAAATCTTTGTTACAATTTTAGGTCGTGTTTAAAACTGAGATCTATGGAACATTTCGTCAATCCATTGTTTTTGACTTTGGTGTAGAGGTGATCTTGATGAAGGAAGTTCAAGTAGAGTCAGCTCCAGCAACTGACTTGGAAAAGATCCGTAAAGAAATAACATTGACTGAGGCACATAGATGGAATGAAAGTACTGTTACTTTAGTCAATTTTGAACCAAGGTTTGTATTATTCAAATCAGATACTTAGGACTGTAAAAGACTAGCATTAATGTTTAAATAATTAGATGAATTAAATAAAAAGTGTTTTTGTATTGCACAACTTTTCATTCTTATATCATTCTCAGTGCTCTTTGGTCTTATCTCTTTAGTGGACCAGGTGGGTTGAGGGGGTATCTGGTTGATGTCTTGATTGGTAGCCAAGTAGTTTTTCACCACTCTTAATGATTTTAAGAAGGGATGTTTAATAGATCACAGGGTGACTGAGGTCAATTATAATTTTATGTTTGCTATACTTGTATTTGGGGCATGGTATTAATCTTTAGTGATCTGACCCTAAAACTTAAAGACCAAATATGGTTTAAGATTTAAAAAATCTTGTTTGTTACATATTAGGAACAGATAATAATAGTAACAATTTTCTATCCTCAGACCTGTCTCATACAGTGAGTCTGAAGCAGCACTCATGGCGAAATACACTCTTCCAAGACCTGATAAATTCTGTCTGCCTGAGACAGTTTTACAAAGTCTGAGCAAAGAGAACTATCGCCTTTGGATGCATGAAATGCTGTACATTGAAGAAATGGATCAGGTCAAATATGTGTCCAGGTAGTTGACTGAGGCAATTAGTTTTTGTTATTGATATACATATGCTTGTTGCTTCAGATAAATAAAAATGGTGTTCTCACTTTCAGGTTCAATGTGACTACCTCCCTTCAGCTAGTGAACAGATTTCTCCTTATGCCTAGTTTGTTACCAACTGCTAAATATGCTCAGGGGGGAGAGCTTTTTGCTCGTATGAAGCTTGAAGACGACCTTTCAGAAGACTCCATGGCTGGCAGACTTATTCTTCAATCTTCTAATATTGCCTGGATTGCTGATGCTAAAAAGGAACGTCCTGAAAAAGTAAAGCCATTTAAAATGTTTTTAATTTATTTAAAAAAAAAACACTACATAAACCACTTTTACTGCTTTACATTAGCAAAATAAAAAAATAAATGTTTTTATGTACTAGTTTGGAGAGTAGGTTAATTTAGTTAGATAAATATATTATGTATAGTTTTTAGCAAGGTAGATAGACTAATGACAGACTAATGACGTAGTAGACTTAGAGGGACAAGGAGATCAACATGGTGTTATTCTAGGAGTAGGCTATTTTATGAGTAGTAGAATAGTATTTAGAAGACTGGACGGATTTCCCAGCAGTGATAAATAAAGTGCCATTTTATAGAATTGAAAGTGTTGTCAACTATATTATGTTGTAGATGTGTTTGTGGCTAATATAGAATAGTAAATAGAATATGAACATAAGTCAGATAGATTAGCCCACCACAATGTGATCATGATACAAAATATAATGGTATGAAACTGTGTTGGTCCTACAGATGCTTTTATATTGTTTGGTTGTCCAATTATACTACAAGCTCATGTTGTTTGTTTTTTTTCAAGAATACATTTCAGGCTGCTATGTTGCTTGTAACTATATTTCTCAGGTGTATGAAGCCATCATAGAAGACAAAGGAAAAAACTTTATTTTTATGAGACTATCTAAGGCTTGTGTTGAGGAACTTGGCTTGTCTTGTGATCAAGAATTTACTGCTCAGGTACAAATGTGGCATTTAGTGTTTTTTTTTGTCATTTAAGTCTTCCGCAGAATTGGCTAGAGACTATTTTATTTTGACTGTGTTATTGAATTTTCAATTAAATAATAATAACAAAGAATGTGCAATATTAAAACTTTGACCTCATAACAAGTTCACAGGTTTTATCTGGAGACCAGAAATCCTCTCTATAATAGTATAAAATCACCCTGTTTTTTTTACCTTCCTGTTTTTAATGTATAAATATATATATATATATCAAGGCTTTCGACATGGTCAGTCGCGATGGTTTGTGGAGGATTTTGGCTAGGCTGGGGTGCCCACCTACGTTTCTATCCATTCTCAAGCAGTTTCACGTTGGACAGAGAGGCCAGATCAGACACAATGGTGCTCTTTCTGATCACTTCCCATAGAAAATGGCGTGAAGCAGGGCTGTGTACTTGCCCCTACTCTATTCGCTATCTTCTTTGGCGTAATACTGGGTCAAATGATGCAGCGATTGCATGAAGGCATCTACATCTGGTTTCGTTATGACGGCAACGTGTTTAATCTCCGACGTCTACTATCTCACACAAAAACAAAGGAGATGATCATAACGGAGCTTCTCTATGCCGATGATTGCGCCCTGCTAGCTCACAATGAAAATGACCTCCAGAACGCGGTAAACGAATTTGCCTATGCTGCCGCCTCTTTCGGTCTATCTATAAACCTTGGGAAAACAGAAGTCATGTTCCAGAAGTCACCCAATGAAACATACTCAGCACCAAGGATCACAGTAAACGGACAGCTCCTTAACGTGGTAGATCACTTCACATATCTTGGTAGCATAGTGTCAAATGACGCCTCACTTTCAAGGGAAGTTGATAACCGTCTGGCCAGAGCCAGTAACGCTTTTCGATGCCTACAGGCGAGAGTTTGGAAGAACAAATCGCTTCGCCTACCTACAAAAATAAATGTCTACCAGGCGGTGGTTCTCTCAACCCTTCTATATGGCTCTGAGACATGGACACTATATAGAAAACAGCTAAGACTCCTTGAGCGCTTTCTCCAAAGATGCTTGCGCTCCATCATGGACATACGATGGCAAGACCGCACTACAAACAGCGATGTCCTTGCGAACGCCGGTATGGACAGTATAGAGGGACTTCTTATGATCCGACAGCTACGCTGGGCAGGGCACGTATCCCGTATGGGAGACGAATGTATGCCAAAGGCAGTCTTTTTTGGTGAGCTAAAAGGTGGTTGACGTAACAGAGGCGCCCCACGGAAACGCTTCAAAGACCAGCTTAGGCATCAACTTTCCTTGGCTGACATAGAAGAGAGCACCTGGCTGCATGCGGCGTCGGAACGAGACAGCCGGAGGTCACTCACAAAGGCAGCGGGATACACATTTGAGACCAAAAGAAAATCTGCCGCCGAGGACAAACGCAGACGACGAAAAGAAAATCTAAACCGACCACCTACGGACAATGGTTTTGCTTGCCCTGGATGTGGCAAAATATGTAGGTCACAGCTGGGACAGCACAGCCACAGGAAACACTGTATTCCTCACTAATCTTCGGATTCGAAGACAAGCCTATTATTATTATTATATATATAGATAAGTAATTTTTAGTTTTTTTTTTATAAACAGATACAGTTTCAACTGAACAGACTTCCAATGTGTGAAATGCATTCAGCAGTGGACAGGCTTCCTACACTTGACATTGTTTTTCCAGATCTTGACAATGTACCAGAGAAATTAGAACTAGAAGATATGTAGGTTCTCCGCTAAAATTTTTAAAGTAATAAGTTTCAAACTTTTCTGTATCTGATTTCTGTCTTAAAGAAATGTTTAAGAATGCATATGTTTAAAAATGTAAAAACAAAACAAAAACATTGACCCTTGCAATCAAGGCCATCATATAAATGATATTTCCTTTCTATTTCAATACTACCTTCCTAGTTGAGTACATTATTGGTAGTATTAATTTTGTTTTGCATATTTGTTTAGTGAGCTCAAAGATATCAGTGAAGGGAAGCAACTTAATGAAAAACAGAAAGATGCTGTAAAGCTGATATTGGCCAGCCAAAAGATTAAATTGCCTCCCCTTTTGATTGTAGGACCTTTTGGTACTGGTAAAACATTTACAATGGCCCAGGCAGCCAAACAGGTCTTAAAACAAACAGGGACTAGAATATTGATATGTACTCACTCAAACAGGTAAGATTTTGTATTGATACACAATTTGTTTTTGAACTTTTTGTACAAATACTTGTTGACTCCATCAAAATTTAAATTCAGCTTCATAATAAGAAATAGACTGCCAAGTTCTTAAAGACAAATTTTGGAATAAATGTATGATACATTTTTATAACATTAGAATTAATGTATCAGTGTAATAGTGAACTGCCCTGATTCTTCATCAAGATATTAGAAAACTCTTGTTTTCCAGGTTGTACTGAATAGTTAGGGGTTCACTGACTTGTTCAATTTCTTTTTACAAAAATTTTTTTTAGTTTGTTTCACAAACCTTTGTAAAAAAAAAATGTGTCATTTTCTAGTGCTGCGGACTTGTACATTAAAGAGTTCCTCCATAATTATGTGGTGACTGATGAACAGGCCAGGCCACTCAGGATCATGTACAAGTACAGGTGGATCCAGACTGTTCCAGAGGTTGTATTAGAGTACACATTATTGGAGAGAGAGGGTCCTATGGCTGGGACTTTCAGGGCACCCACTGTTGAGGATGTTATGAAACACAGGATCATCATCACCACACTCAACAGTGCCAGATATGTGGTGGATTTAGATTTGCCTAAAGGTTTGTGGCTTCTCGTTGTAGCATTTCACCGTCATCTTTTTCTTAGTGGTTGTAGAAACAAACAAAAAAAATTGTAGAAATGAAAGTGTTTGTACTTCTTTTGTTTCCAGATGCTTTCAGTCATATATTTATAGATGAAGCTGCACAGTCTTTAGAAAGTGAGACAATCATTCCTCTTTCTGTTGCTCATGAGAAAACAAGAATTGTTTTTGCCGGTGATCATATGCAGGTTGGTCCACAAAGACAACTACTACTATCTGTGTGTGGCCAGTTTTAGCAGGCCTAATATTTGTTGTTTTTTTTATCTTTATATCATTGTCATTATTGTATTGAAAACCTACATTTTGAAATGATATGTTAATGCTTTTAATTTGAAGCTTTTTTTATGGTTAAGTGTATATATGATATAAAATATGGTATATCATGTTATGTAGTTTTGAGGAAATGTTTAAATCATTAAAACAAAATTCAAATTAAAACACTACTTTTTCTGCCACAATGATAGGATTACATCTTCTTTTTTTTTTTTTTCACTACAATAGAGCTGTTTTTTTTTTTTATCCTTTTTTGAAATGAAGTCTTGTCTAAAATATTTAAGATAAATTCATGTGTTTGATTGTATTTTTCAGATGAGTCCTGAGGTGTATTCAGATTTTACAAGGCAGCAAGGATTTCATACTTCATTACTAGAGAGGTTACATGAGCTCTATCCTAAAGAATGTGTATATATGGTGAGTACCTGGACCATTGGAAGACTTAATAAAACCTGAATGCATTTATAAGTCCATGCCTGGTTGGAAATAGACTTTTTAAATAAAATGTCATTATTTTCTTCTTCAGGTGATGCTATGTGAAAACTATAGAGCCCATGCCTCTATTGTAGACTTTACCTCAGAACTGTTCTATGACAATAAACTCATTCCCAGTGGTAACATAGTTGCTCATGACCAGTTTTATCCTCTGACATTTTACGCTGCCAAAGGAGAAGAGATTCAACATGAAAACAGCACTGGCTTCTACAATCTTTCAGAGGTATTTCGGGAGGGACATATTTAATAGGATCTGGCCAAGTTACATTTGTAAAGAGATATTTACTAGAGTCTGTCCAAGGTGCATACATAACTTAGGCCTTACCTATATACTGAACCCTCTAAATTAATCCAGATGTAGCATTTTATCATCACCATCATTCCTTTGCATGGAACATAGGGCCTCAGTAAAAATACACCACTCTCCACAGTCTCTAGTTTTTTAATGGCTTCCCAGCTTGTTTTCTGTCCTCTTGGCTTCATCTTGTACACTGTGTTGACACATTCATTTTTGGTCTTCTGCTGCCCTGGGGGTTCCACTTTAAAGCCTGTCTGGCTTTGTTATTGGTATCTTTGCTAAGGATGTTACCATCTTCATTTTCTGTCTAAGATATGGCCCTCTATATTTTTCTGTCCACCCTTCTCCCACAGTTTGGTGTTTTTCAATTTTTTCATACCACTGTAATAGCACTTAATTATGAAATAAATTGAAGGACACTGACAAATCTGCAGGCTTATAGAAATCATAAACACAAGATAGTAATAGTAATAGCATATTACAGTTATATTATTCATATTATTCTCTATTGCATTGTCCTCAAAATCACACAGGACATGATTCTATTTGGCAATAGGTAAAATATTAAAGATAAATATTTCATAGCATTGCTTTTCTCTTCTGTGACACTTTCCACCTAAAATGAAAAATGTTCAATAGTTTTGCTGGTCTCATTTCCTCCTTTTCTTTTAAGATTGAGAAATTATTACTTACGGTAGTGGATATTTTCTTTGGTACCGTACACTTTCCATTTCTCAGACATGTCCTACTATACATTAGCACAGAAGGAGTCAATGATTGTGAAGGTACATGAAGTTAAGCATTACCAAACAACACATTTTCTCTTTATTTAGTTTTGATGATCAAACTAAGATATCTAGACAGCTCCCTCATTTAGGATTCAGTAAATGTGGTGATGGGAAATCTCTCAAAATATTATTAGATTTGACCTTGTAACATATTTCTAAAAATATTATGCTACTAGGAATGTTGGGACAGAGTTGATTGCAATAATAATCTTTTATTTATTAACATGTCATGTTTGTGTCTTGAACTGATCACCGTCATGTTTGTGTCTTGAAATGATCACCAGTTTATCTTATTACTCAGGTGTATGAGATAGTGGAGAGAGTTGATGAGCTGAAGAAAAAATGGCCTGAAGCATGGGGGGCATTTGATAACAATGGAATAAGTATTGTGGCACCCTACTCAGATCAGGTAATATTGTGGCACCCTACTCAGATCAGGTAAAAGCTCGGTATTGATCTCATGTCTTCAAATGTATATAGGAAAAGATTATTCTTTTGTTAAGTAGACAGTCACATTGTTTATTTTATTAATTCAGGCAACTCACCTCTTTCTTTGATTTGCCTGACAAAATAAAAACTCTTACCTTTCCAAACTTTGTATTAGCCTTTGCTGTGAAAGTATTTAGATCCTACTTACTTCGAAAAGATTAATAGAACAAAATGCCCTTATTGACAGGTTGCTAGGATACGAGCTGAGTTGAGGAAAAGGAAATTGTTTAATGTTAATGTTGAAAGAGTATCAAATGTACAAGGTAAGGAATCATATCATAACTTAGATTCCTAATTCATCTATTTCATTTTAAATAATATTCAATTGAATTCATAAAGGGATAACTTTTCTTTGATAGTTATATATTATCTCAAGAAACTAAATTAAGTTATTCCCTATCTTTTATCTACCAGGCAAACAGTACAGGGCCATAATGATCTCTATAACTAGAACTAGGCTGACTTGTCGCTCTGACCCCAACATGAACATGGAGGAGTATCTAGACTTTGGTTTCTTATCAAACATTAAGTTATTGAACACCGCCATTACTAGAGCTCAGTCCTTGGTTGTAGTGGTTGGGGACCCAGTTTCTGTCTGTCTGGTTGGAAAGTGCAGGTATGTTTGGCTCTTTTTCTTGTGGTGGAGGTATTTTACAAACTTTTATTCATTTTATATTTATAAGCTATTGACAAATTAGAAATTTATAATAAACATCTGCCTACTAATATGCACAGTAATTAAGTTTACATAAAAATTACCCTACCATTAGAATTAGTGCTTAAAAGTCTCTTTTAATAAATAAAAAAAAACAACCTAGTTTATAATTATGTGACACATAAATATATGTAGATACTGTTACATGAGTGGAGGCGCAGTGGTGAGTGGTAAAGCACTTGGCTTCTGAACAGAGGGGTCCTAGGTTTGAATCTAGATGAAGACTGGAATTTTTAATTTCTGGATCTAAAGGGCACGCACTAATGGGTACTTGAAATTAGTTGGGGATAATTAAAGGCGGTTGTTGGGCTGACCAGTAAAACCCTCATTAGCCATAGCATACATAAACATTATCTTTACATCATTTGCCTATAGATGGCAAGGTCTGTAAGGGTAACTTTTTTATATTACAAGAATTTTCAGACATTTAATATTTTTTTCCCAGTATCTTCTGAACTCATGGTGCACACTTGACAAACCCTGGTTTAAGCTATATGTTATCTATTAATGGCAAATGTTTAAACATACTACATCATTGCATAATGAATATATTTTAGCTTCATCAAGTTTTTGTAATTTTGTTTTTTTCTATTAGGAAAGTTTGGGAGTATTTTCTAGAGGTGTGTCACTTCAATAATAGCCTTCATGGCATTTCATGGATTCCTTTAAGAGAACAGTTGGACAGAGCAGAACTAACAAAATCTTTTGTTCTGAACCCCCTGGCTCCAGAGTTTGTACCCAGTCGCCCGTACCATAATCCCCATATTAATCATCAAGATCATGGATTATTCTACCCTGGTATACATTTAGGAAACTGGCCTGCAGTCATACCTGGACAACCCTTTCCCCAGGTAACTTAAGTTTTCTTACAGTCTTTGAATGTTTGAATCATATTTAAAAAACATCATGTTAGTACTAAACTTCAAATGCTTAACTGTAATATGACTAGACAGCATAGTAAGCTTAGATATGTTTATGAAATGTGTGCTAACTAAAAAAAAAAACAGTACCGGTACTTAAAATTATAGCTTCTCTAAAGTTGCAATGCTTCTCTATCTCCAGATGTTTCCTCCATTGTACCAACAGCCTATGTACTTCCCTTACAACCCTGGCCTGATGCCAACCATGCACTATCCATCTTCATTTGGCGGAAGGGGTTTTCTACACAACAGGCAAATATTTAATCGATTTATGTCACATGGCAGTTTTCCACACAGTAGAGGTGGCGGGCCTATGAGAGAAGGCTTAACTCGAACAGTAGAAATGCCAGGAGGGCGAGGTATAAGGCAACACAGAAGTGCCGGAAAGCCTATGTACTATAGTCCACCTCGAGTTCAACCTTTTGCCACTGTGCCTGGTTATTCTTCTATGATGCAGCCACAACCAGCTGGGGGATTTTTTTATCATGTGCCAGATGATCCTCGGGCACTTGCATTTGCACCTGTCCAGCCAAATTTACAACCTTATTTGGCCCCTACCTCTCAGTTTCCTGGTCAGGGTCTTCGCCCACAATCCTTAGCAGCTTTCCCAGGCTTGCCCCATCATCAGGGTGGATTCCATCCTTTCCCTACTCAAGTTTATCCAGCTGCAACCTTTAACGGAGGTAAAGTTTACTATCCTGACCCTCGCATGACAAGAGATCGATCAGATACTGCAGACAGCTCAGGTAGCCCTAGATTGTCAGACTCTCCCAGTTCTGGAATTCAGCTGTTACCTAATGTTAAGCATGTTCCTGCCCATCTTTTAGGGAGACCAGGAGAAACCATTGACCAGCCAAGTAGTAATCCCACAAGCCCACCCACAAACTTGCCCATGCGAGAAGAAAGAGCACAATTATCAAATCGGTCCTACAGCCCTGCTAATTTCATTAGAGATAGGTCAGGATCAGGTGACATCAGATCCTATAGTCCTGCCAGTATTATTAGAGACAGAACATCCTCTTTAGATGATCTCAGTACCAGAAGATCCTTCAGTCCTGCCAACTACACACAAGATGAGCCTGCAAGTTCAGGAAATAATGCTCAGTTAAGTCATGAGAGGTCCTTGTCCATATCTCCTCCATCTAACCAGACAAATGGAAACAATGGTAGTGGTCTCGGTGAACAACATGAGTCTAGGGCTGCAAACACCAATGGTGGATCCAGGCTCAACAATCGTAGGCAGAAACCCAACTTGATGCTCCGAACTGGCTTCAGCAGACAGTATAGTGATGACCTTCCCACCCCCACTGTCATCACCAACATGATTCAGATGATAGATGATAACATAGATGAAGGCTCAGCAGATGATGAGTCCTCTTCTCTGGAGCGAGGAAGTAACAGGAGAAATCTGAGGCTTAAAATGTCTGTTGCCCAGAGAATGCAGCAGTGGCAAGTGGCAGAGAATAGTGAGGCTTCCTCTTCGTCAACTCCACCTTCTACGGAAGATACACATCCATCTTACAGTACAGGCATTCTAGGAGGTGTTCAAAGGCAAGAGCGAACTGCTGAAGATGTTGCCCAGCTGGAGATCCAAACTCCAAGAACACCCAAAGGCTTCATCACCCCTGGAGTTGATGTTGAAGTCGATCCTTTTGGAATTTTGAAATCAATTAACATTGGTGGAGCCCATCCTTGATGTGTTATCAGTCGCAGCAGCATGTTTCTGGAGTATGGTGTTTCAATAATCACAGCAGCAAATAAACATGACACAGGCTTTTTTTTTTAAGAACATAAAACACTCATAACTTACAATGACATTTTTAACATCTTAATGTTAGGGCTTGGTACCATAACATCTGTTATAGAAGACTTGGTCATTGTTCAGGTGTCAATATGAGAAACTGATGTATTCAACTATAATTGTGCATGTGATCCTTTCAATTATGTGTTGTAATTTTGGTGAGCTTCTCCATGCATATAAATAGGGTCACAGGCCCTTATTGTATTTGTTGATGTTGTCTCTTTTTTACAGCTTTTTCCCCTTCTCTCCATTGACCAGAAATTTTGCAGAATTTAGAATGAAGTGAAATCTTCACTTTGATGCAGTGTTTATATGTAAACAAGTTTGTTATGTACATTTATCTTTTGTTTTTAATGATGTGTTTACAAAAAAAAAAAGTTTTGCTATAGTTTCAAGAACTGTGATGCTATCTTGTATTGTTGTTCAATTTTGTTGAATGTGTTGAACTTCTTCAGCAGCAACACTGGGATACTGTATATAGTCTACACTAGTGTCACATTCATAATAGTTCACTTAGTGGACTTTCATATCACATTAAGTCCACTACTTGAGTTAACATAAAACTAACAAATTCAACTTACTTACTTCAACTAAAACTTGACTTGTTTCTTCTACTGACAATTTTAACTTGTACAGCTTGACGTACTATTACAACTGACTTTACTTGACTGACATTTCAACTCCAACTAACATCTAACACACACAACTTATTAATTCAACTAGCACTCTCTAACTGTCGATTTACTTCTCCTAAAACTCTACAACTAACAACTGTAAATTGGTCAACTTAAACTAACTTCTGTAAACTGGTCAACTAATACTCTACAACTAACTAAAACTCTCAATTTCTCATATGACCTTTCTTAGGTCCTACCTAACTCACGTTCACTATTTTCATTTTTACACTCTGTATTCACAAAATTCACTTAAGTACAATAAGGTCCAACAAGTGAACTATATTGACTGTGACAACTATATATGTGTGCCATTAAGTTTTGTTTTAGTACAGAAAGGCTTTGTTTTCTTTCAATTGCTCATTTAGTGTTCACTGTTACACAACAGAATGATGTCATGGGTCTCTATTTTGTGTGCCTTGGATCACTTTTTGTTGTTTGGGTAGTTCTCTTAGTTTCAAAATATTTTTCTTTCAGTACCAATTAATTAAAACTGACTAGATTTTGTTTAACAGAACAGTAGGGACAAGTCTGTAAACACTCTTCTGAGAAATATGCACACACTAAGCACAGTAGTGGAGATAATTCAATACAGAAAACATAGTTGGTTCCAACTTGTTTAAGTGGAATTTTTTTAATTATTTGCTATTTTCCCCTCCTTTAAGTTTTATTATTATTTTTTTAAAACTAATCTACAAACCTTTCAGCATGTTTTTAGCTTGATCTATCTGTCTGTGGTGAAGAGAATTCTAAAATACATGTATGTTAAGCTGAATTTAAAAAAAAATTGTAAAATATATTTTAGTTTTAAAATAAAATATATCTTCTTTCTTTCTTATTTTCTTTTTTTTGCACCCAGAATATAAAAAAAGATAATCACAGCTTAAATTCACAGCATATATATATATATAAGTGCACTTTTTTTTTACCTGATACTATTGTAAATTGTATGTCTAACCTTAATGATACCTCCATATCAGTTTAAAAAAAAAAGAGATTGTACAGTGGCATGAAGTATGTTATTCTCTTACTAAAAATCCTAAACTCTCCTATTAATTAAGAGGTGTAAAGTTTAAAAAATGAACAGTTATAGTGACTTTCAATATGTAAATTATGTGCTATAATTAGCTCAGCATAAAAGGGATCTTTAGAACTGAAATTTCATAAATAATTATAAATAATTTTGCTTCTAGACTAGTAGGAGATTCTGTAGATGCATTAGATATTTGATAAACATTTCATTTGAATTTTATTTATTTAAAACAAATAAGTTCAAAATGATCTCTATTATTTTCTTGTTTGTTGTAAGTACTGGTATAAACAGCCATATTTTGTGTACTTGACATGACTGTAAATGAGTTCAGACTCCTACCTCCTAGCTTGTATAAAACTTGTTGCACTCACAGTTACTATTAGCATTGGCAAAGGACCCTGAATAAAATGTTTTCAAAGGAAAATGGGACTGTACATTTATCTTCAAGTTCATTTGAAATAAGTGCACTCATCTTGAACACTGAAAGAGGAGCTTTAATTAGCATTGGATCAGTCTGTAGTATAAAATTGTTACATTTTTTTTAAAATTTACTGCTGATGTAATACCACAGTCTAGGAGTTTAACAAATTTAATGATAAACACTTAAAAATCCTTTTCATTTTTATCTTCAAATGTGATACTTTTTTTTTTTTGTGAACGTTTTGATTAAAAAAAATTATATCTAAATGTTTTATCTTCCCTGTTATGTGTTCATCCTCTAAAAATGTTCATTGAAAGAATTTAATTTGTCCCTTTCTTTTTGTAAAAAGATCAGTAGCTTTTGATTCTGACTTGTGAATATGTTTGTGTTTTGTTTTTAAATTGAAATTTCATTGACTACAGAATGGAGATATGTAGCCAACAAAATTTTTATCTTGTTCAACCCCAATATTACACTCTATGGTATCTTGTTACATACGTAAACTGAACTCAAAATATTGATAGTGTACCTGATTTATTCTAGAACATGGAAGAAACTTGATTGTTTTGTTGAAGCTAAAGATATGCTTTTGATCTCTGTGTTTTTTTTTAAGAACAAACATTAGATTATACATTTTGTTTCAGATTTCATGAAAATTTGTTAATTGTGATTAGCATTGCAGAGGTTTATTTCTTTTTTCATTTGATTTTATATAAGTTAGTACAAATGTCTTCTTGGAAACAATTAGTTGATTCTGCTTGTTATCAAAAAATATTATTTATTTACCGGTATTATAAAATAAATATTTGAACTAATTTTCAAGAAAAACATTAAAAAATACATTTAAAAAAAAAATGCAGTACCTCCATTATACAACTTAAATAAAATAAAATATTTAAAAAAAAATAATTTATCTTTAATCTGGCATCAAACTTGTGATTTTGGAACCATTAGATCAGCTTCTAGATCGGACAATTCTACCAATTAGGCCAGTTGGCACTGTATAAGAATCCACTTATTTATTGGTACCTTTATTACAGATAGACTTCTTAAGATCTAGTCTAGATCTATATCTACTTCTAGATCTATAATCTAGATGTAATCAGATTTATGTAAAAATATAAGCAAAGCTTAGATAATCTATCAATAAACTTGAAGCAATTTTAAATTAATAAACAACTCAGTTATCATTACAATATGGCTGACTATGACAGGTTTTTTTTTTAAATTGAATAATTCGAATGATATAGCTCTAGACCTTTAAATCTAGACTTAGAAGAGGATGCACAAAATTTCCCTGAACATTAATTTATTTAATTATTTAATCAATAAAGCCTTACTTTTGGAAATTTCTTAACGCAAACGTCCTTGCGAGAACGTGATAGTTCTTTCAAAACCGTTGTTGGATCTAGATCTATCTTGCCAAATTTACATTAATTTATTTTTTAATTTAAAAAATTATAACTGTCAAACTAGATTTTTCCAAGTGTGGCCAATGAGCTAGTAATTCTCTTCTTACCAATATAAATCAACTTTTAAATTTTTATTTTGATCAACCTTCCAGGTTCCATGAAGTTCTGACTTGAATAGAAATTATTGTGCAAAAAAATTTTCTTCTTTGAACTAAATTATACACTTAAGTATTTTTTTCCTAACATCAAAAGCTGCATTATTGTTCAGCATTTAGATTGCAACATCTATTATTTCCTCAAAGATCATATGATATTATATAATTGTTTTTTTTTCATGGTCTTTTGTTTTGTAATAATATTTCCTGTTACATTGCTCAAAGAGATTCAGTTCAAATCAAACTAATGCCCACACAGACATCATAATACTTATTGAACATTCATGGCTTTATTGATTGCTTTGTTAATACAGTATTCGGAAGGCTGGCAATTCTTAAGTTTATTAACAAATTACCATCTCCAAGAATATTTTTTAACCTTTTATTGGTGTAAATACTTAAAGAAATGTGTGTGTAGGCCTACATATCTTGTTAGTTGCAAGTATTTAGGCTTGTGCACTATGTTTATATATTTTAAAATATAAATTTAGTATCTCATTTCTTGCTTTTCCAACAAAACTAACTTTTATATGCTTAATTTGTTAATGAAACTGTTTCCCTTGTTGGATTATCATCTTGTTGATATAGATTTTTGTTTTGTTTTGAGACCATTCTCAACTGTTCATCAACTATTTATCTGTAATAATAAAACATGTCATTTTCAATCTAGATTTGGGCTACTGGGTTTCATATTAATCTGACTTGTACAAGTTTATAAATACATCTAAACTTATAATGATATATTTAGTTTTCCCCATTTTTTTTTCATGTTTGAAATATGATGGAGTCTGTGCTTCAGGTGTGGCAGCCATTTTCCCAATCTTTTAGTCAACATTTATTCATTTACTCTCCAGGAAGTGCTGAAATGGTTTTAGAAAATAAAAGAATTTAATCAGCAGTTGTTTTTTTTCATGACTCATTACTTTCACTTCATCACTGAGTAATAAAAATGAAAATTTGTTGGCTATCTGTTTGGAAGAAAATGTAGAGTTTGCTACACCCAGCACTGGACACTGCATGGACTTTTAATGTTGTTGATTTGTGTAAACTTAATGACTGACTTGACCAAGTTTAGTCTGAGTAGTTAACTCCAAGATGTACACCTCAGTTTTGTAATCATAGAATTTATTTCTTGTCATTTTGTTGTTTGCATTTGGCTTTTAAACAAATTAGTGTAACATTTAGCTTAGTAATAAACTTATTGTTGTAGCATGAAAAACGATGGTCTCGTTTTATTTTATTATATATATAAAAGGCTAATGAATAGCTTTTATTTTTTAATATATTAAATAGCGTACATGGCTTACATGTAATTCTACAAGATCCTTTAGATGATGGCACTGGTTAATTAAGTAGAATGGTTTAGATTAGAAATCAGGTATATAATAGTTTACATCTGGGCCTACTGTAAATTAAGAGGGTCAAATTTAATTGTCATTAAAGAGTTATAAATTTTTAATAAGAGTGCTTATTAAGAGAGGAAATTTAAATTATTTAAAAAAAAATATATTTATTTAAAAAAATGGATTTTATTACGTTTTATAAAATACTTCATTAGAGACAAAATAACTATTCCATTCTTATAGTGAAAGTTGCACAATGAATTAAAAAAAAAAATTCAACTTTTCTTTTTTATGTTGGTAAGAAGAATGTTTGCATAAAATGTGCTCTTATTTCTTTTTCATTTATTGTGACTATAGAAGTTTTTCTCCATGTCTGTTATTTCAAATCCAAATCTTACATCTAATCTGTATATATGTTTCTGGACCCACAATTAGGAAAGTGTCTTAATATTCTAATATAGTCACTGAATGAAACTGGTGTGGAGTTGCAGAGATTTCCTTGTCAATTTAATAGGCATTAGACCTCAATTTGATTGTGAAGGAGATAAAAACAACTTAGAATGGTAAATTTCTTGGTATTAAAAGAAAAAAATCAAATGTTAAAGTTGACTAGATCTATATAGGCTACAATAGTCAACATATTCTAGATATCTAGACTCTAGCTCAACATCAACAGTATGGCACCTTTTTTTTTTTTTTTTTACTCTGATATCCCATAATTCTCAGTCCGTCTGCCAACGTGGCATATCTGCGCAGGTACGGAAATGAAAATTCAGCTTCCCGTACGTGGCACAGCAGCCGTGGAATTTGTTTTGTGTATATTTTTTTTCATTGATAAAAATGACAAGTGTTAACTAAATAATAAGTAAGGGTTCATTATAAAAGGAGTAGAATTCTTTAGGTCTAGAGATCTAGTAAGTTGTTATATTTACTCTCAAATCTAAATTAGATTAATTGCACAAGAGCAAGATATCAAGGATAATTAAATCGTAAATCCTACTAAATCAGGTTTAGAAGTTAGTTAGTTAGTTAGATCTAACTAATCTATCTAGATCTAGATCTCTAGATCTACTTTCTGTTATTTATAAGTTATATCTAACTAGTGTCGACTAGTCTAGTGTTAGTAGTGTTACTGAATACTGTTAGATCTACTTGTACTAGTCGCTAGTGACGCTAATGTTAGATTTCTAGTTATCCATTTAAAGTTTTTTAAACTAGATCTAGTTATAGACTAGTTAATTTAATCATACAATTTAATGGTCTTTCTTTTACTGATAACTGTCACTAACTGTGTGTTAACTAATAAATAAGAGGTTCATTATAAAAGGCTAAAGGAGTAGAATTTACTAGAATTCTTAATCTTTAAACTTTAGTACTTTATATACTTAAAAATATAGTAGATCTAGATCAGTAGATCATAATAGATGATTCTAGATATCTAGTAACTTATATTAATGTTATTATGTAACTCAAATCTAGATCAGAGTAGATTCAGTAGATTAATTATATTCATTGATGATTAATGCGTAGCCGTAAGTGTGCCATAGAACTTAGACTTAGTACTTCGTCTTAGTCCGAAGTCATGATAAGTGTAAGATATCAAAATTCAAGGATACTCAAATCAAATCATACAAAAAAAATCATAAATCTATATTAATATTAATGAATGATAATGGCCTCTCTTACTTCTTACACTTAACAGTTACAGTTTGCTGAGTTAGATTCTAGATCTAGTTACCTAGTAATAGTTACATTTCCTTGACTATCATTATATTATATTTATAAAGTTTATATTTAACTCAAATCTATTGTGTCTAATCTAGATCTAAATCTAAGTTACTTAACTTAGACTAGAATCTGGATCTAGTAACTAGAACAGTGTCTATGTGTATACTACTGTACAGTGACACAATCATACTGACTCTGACTGATTTACTCTTCTCTACATTCCAGAAGTTAAAGGCTCAAGTAGATTTGAGTAGATCTAACTTCCATGTTACCCATACTTGACTTAGATTTTAGATATACTAGAAAATAGTAGAATCTAGATTATCTAGTGTAGAGATATAATGTCTAATCTGCCTCTGTATAACAAGTGTAGAGAATAGTAGAGATGAGATGAAATGTCTAATCTGCGTCTGTATAACTTGTACTGTTCAACAAATAGGTACTTGCGTGTTTCTGTACACGTCAAATATTAGTGAGTTCATGGTTACAGACATGTCACTTGCAGATGAATAATACAATTCCACAAATAGAGTGAATAACCAACAGGGCAACAGGCGTATGAAGTATAACTGTTTAATTCACAACGGGAGCAGTCTAGTCTCAGTCAATAACATGTACGATGTTACCTCTATAAAAATGAAAGCCTCGCCTCAACTGTCTAATACTTGTATACTGTGAGTCTCATGACTGTTTCTACTCTATTACTCTATGGACTGTTATGGATATATAAAAATAATCTAGATAACCATATATATATGTCTGGAGTATGGTACTGGTAGACTAGCTAGAATTAGATCTTCTCTACCCTAAATTCTTCTGGTGATTCTATTAATTAGAATTATTAGATCTACTATCACTAGTATGATTCTAGATCTAGATTTGGCTATATTGCCTATATTATAAAAAATATAAATTGATACTAGGTCTATTATATCTCTAAACAAAAACTTATTTAACGATTTCATAATCTACTTACTTTTCAACTAGTCTTGGAATTTGTGAAGAAATGAAATATGAAATACATAATCTACTACATTGTACTATATATCTTCTAAAGTTTAGTGGCTGGAGTCACTATACCATACTATCCTTACTACTAATTAAAGATCTTTTTATTTTTTTCTACAAAAATATAAATTCTAGATCCTTGACTTAGCTCAAAGACTCTTCTATTAATTCTTAATAATACAGAGAGGTTTTAAAGGTCGAACGAGTTTGAAACTGTTTTATAGAGATGGTTTATTTTTTCCACCTGACTTAACTATTTTAAAAATAATTATAAAAAACACTGACTATAGACAATCTGTTGTACTTCTGCATTGGTCTAAATTTTCCCTCTAAAACTATTCTGTTTTGTATTTGATCAAATTGTTTTTCTCTGTTTTTTTAATATATAAAATCAATTTATGTTCAGTCAAAATAGGAATTATATTTCTAAGTTTGTGTCTTAATTGTCAGTGATTGCTCGTTTTCATTATTTTTATCTTTTGAAAAACATGACTCACTATGGAGAGTTAGAAGTTTGAACAAGGCTTGCTTCCATCCCGTTAGACTATGAATGTCACAAACTTATTTAAAAAAAAAAAAAACTCTTACTAAAATAATCATAAAAATTATTTAAACCTTTAAAACCTAGATATATAATATATATGTAATTGCCAACAAAATAAAATAAAAACTCAAACATTTTGTGATTTTTAATGCAAAAAATATATCAAATACTGCATAATCATTGAAATAGCTAGAATATTGAGAAGTAGATTTTACATTATAAATAAAAAAAAAATACTCAGCATTCCATTAAATCTGCAAAAGATTTACTTGGATGTAGTGGAGAATAGTTCTTGAAATCCAGATTTTAAGAATCTTTGTTTTCAGGATTTATAAACATTGACATGTTGAAGTTAGGATTTACTCACTACCACCACTGCATGAATTGGGCTGGAAAGGTAGGAGAGACATGAGAGGCTGTAACATGATATGAACGAGGATGAGGAGAGCTAAAGAATGAGATGCCTGAATGATTTCTTAATTAATACATACATCTTAAATCTCCCATGTCTCTTTCAGTTCCCTGAAACTTAAAAATATACAAAACATGAGTGGACAGTTCCCTTACCCTGGAGGTCCTCCTATGGCTGTACCAAGACAGAATCAGCCAGCAGTGTTTAATGGCTCTTTGTCACCAGGTCAGTCAAACATATTTATTTTGCAATAAAATGAGATCAAATGCAATTTTAAAAGTTTTAGGTTTGTTTTGAAGTTTAATTTAGTAAATTCACAAATATTTTATTGTATCCAAAGGTCAAGGATATGAAACACCAAATGCTGGTAAATACCCTCCAACACAGAATGGTCCATATGGTGCGCCACCAAGGCCCCAGTTTCCAATGCAAGGGTAAGCACTTAATTTAGATACACTTATCTATATAATAAGCATATATATGTCAAAAGTATTTAGCTCAAGAAAAATGCAATTACAGTGAGTCCTCACTTGATGATAGGCCTGTTTAATGACTTTCACAGATAATCTTTAATTTCGATACACAACAAAATTTCAAAGATATGAGGGATAGTTAATACACATTGTAATAACTCTGTGGAGTAGTGGCAGCATAGTGGTGTGTTCTAAATGATAAGCAGGGCTGAGATATCTCATCTCAGCAACGCAATAAATCTTTCTCACACCGTACATACGCATGAGAACTTTAAAAAAAAAAATTATGATCAAAACGTATCTCTTCAAAAAGGCTGACAAAGGGAAGAGTAAAACTCCTACAGGATCTTTCGCTAAGAAGCCCAGAAAAACCATTGACCAAGACACAAAGATAATCATACAGAAGAACAAGGTGAAATGAAAGTCTATAGCAAACACATTATACTGCCATGGGACTTAAACATAAAAGACATACTATGCTGTAGTAAGAGATATTGGGTTGAGCAGGGACTTACTGTACTTTTCAGAGCATAACATTTCTCTTTTTTTTTTCCCCTTAGAGCTACACATGGTCATGGTGGAATTCCATCTGGATTTCCACCCGGGCATCCATCACAAACAGTAGGTGCAGTACCACCTACTTCACAGGTGAGTTTTTTTTTTTGCTGTCCTGGACCCTCAAGAATGAATGACTAATTAACAGTGTAGTATAGTTTATTGGGATTTCTTTATAAAATTATATGTGTATAATTATATATATATATATATATATATATTTTTTTTTTTTTTTTTCTTCCTTAGTTCAACTCTATGTCACTTAATGATCCTGCAATGAGACCAGTTATGCAACCTAGTCAGATGGGTGTTGCTGCACAACTTCCACCAGCACCCAATCAGATGGGTGGTCCACAACAAAGAAGTATGGGGCCTTTCCCTCCCAGCAGTATTGGACCTAATGCAGGTCATCCACCACCACTTAGTGGCAGTCACCCACCACCTGTAGGTGGCAGCTTGCCACCTCCCCTTGGAGGAGGAATGCAGCCACCTTTCAGCGGAGGTTTACCACCATCTCTTGGAGGAGGAATTCAACCTCCCACGAGTGGAGTATTACCACCACATCCTGTTGGAAGCATGCCACCTCCAACTAGTGGAGTATTACCACCACATCCTGTTGGAAACATGCCACCTCAAACTAGTGGAGTATTAACTCCACATCCTGCTGGAAGCATGCAACTTCCTAGTGGAGCCTTACCGCCACATCCTGCTGGAAGCATGCCACCACATAATAGTAGTGGATTACCACTGCAGCAAAGTGGAGGTTTTCCACCTCAGCAAGGAGGCACGCCTCTCCCACTTGGTGGAGGGATGCCACCTCCCAAAGCAGGAATTCCAACCTATGGACCACCTTCAGTTCCTACTTCCTCACCTATGGCTGCTCCGATAGCATCACCAGGATTTCACCCACTTTCTTCTAGTGTACCTGGTAGTTTGCCTCCAGTAAGCAGTCAGCCGTTTCCTCCATCCTCCCAGTTGCCCCCTTCAGGAGTGGGACAGTACCAGGGACAACCACCACCAGGTGGATTTCAAGGGCAACTGCCACCACAATCTTCACATCAGCCATTTCAACCTGGAGCACACTATAATATGCCAAGTCAAAGCATGCCAGGACAGCCAATGCACTCCACCCAGCCAGGTGGCCCTCCTCCTGCCATGGGAATGGGTGGCCCTCCTCCCCCCATGGGAATGGGTGGCCCTCCTCCCCCCATGGGAATGGGTGGCCCAGTAAACCAGTTTCCTGGCTCGTCACCTGGATACCCTGGACAGCCAACACAACCTCAGCAACAGAAGAGACTTGATCCTGATCAAATGCCAAGTCCTGTAAGTTTACTTTTTAGGTTATTAGGATTTAGTTAAACTAAGTTAAATGTAAGACTACAGAAAAAAATCAAATAAAATAAATATAATTTCAATTTAAATATTAGTGATATAAAAAAGGAACATTTTGTGTAGACTCTTTAGAAAATCTTTACAGAATCAATAGGGTGAATAAAATCTTTACAAAATCAATAGGGTGAACTGGTATTTTAAATAAAACAACACAAATTATTTTCATTAATATCTAAATTTTTATGTTATTTCGCAGATTCAAGTAATAGAAGATGATAAAAAAAACAGGTCGGGCGTGTATCAAACAAATATTAAAGGAAGTGTACCTCCTTTAGTAACAACTCCTTTTATCACACAAGACCAAGGTAATCAGATATTATTTTTTGTCATTATTAAAAATGTTGCTTTGAAAATTATTAATTCATTTTTATTCTGATAGTTGAACCATTTTCCCTTCTTATTTAGGCAATTCTGGTCCAAAATTCATTCGTTCTACAATGTATAATGTGCCATGTACTGCAGATATGCTTAAATCATCTCATATACCTTTTGCTCTTGCCTTGACTCCATTTGCTGAGCTAGATCCCAATGAGGTGAGCCTGTGCATTGTTTAGTGCAGAATATTTCTTTTGGTATCTTAATACTTTAAGGCTCAAACCTTTTTATTAATCAATCAATACATTTGTATTTTTTAGCAAGCACCACCTTTAGTAGACTTGGGTGAACTAGGACCTGTCAGATGTAAGCGCTGTAAGGCATATATGAATCCCTTCATGCAGTTTATTGATGGTGGCAGGAGGTTTCAGTGTGTATTTTGCGGTGCTGCTACAGATGGTAAGTTGTTTTATGTACTGATTTCCTCAGGTATAGTAATCAACTTCATATTTGTTAACTCCTCTTTACCTGCTCTGTCTGTGTTATATTTCATTGCACATATATTGTTTGCTCCTCTTACAGTACCAAATGAATATTTTGCTCACTTGGATCACACAGGACGTAGAGTGGACTGTTACAATAGAGCAGAGTTGTGTTTAGGAACCTATGAGTTTGTGGCCACTAAAGATTATTGTAAGGTAACTTAATTTGTTGTTATTTTTTTAAGCGTCATATCTATAGTGTAAATATGGAGGAGGATAATCCATAACATTGTATCAGAATTATTGTTAGTGCAAAGTACTGTAATTGGAAAGGCAAACAAAAAAAGACATTATTTTCTTTTGTCGAAATTGTTTAAATTGGATTGATTTGCAAAATGATATTAATTCCATACTTTAGAATTGAAAACACTTTCACAAGCATCATAAAAAAAAATCTTCAAATTATTTTCTAAGATTAGTTTTTTTTTTTTTTTTTTATTTTTCACTCGTGCATCGTCAAATTGATTGCCATTCTTAAAAATTGTTGCTGAAAATATAAAACCTTTCTCTCATGTCACCAAGATCCACTTCTTCTCAGTTTATGCATTCTAATATGTTTAATATGGACATTTTTTTGATTTTTTAGAATGGCATTCCTCCTAAAGAGCCAGCCTTTATTTTCATGATTGATGTGTCCTACAATAGTGTGAAGAGTGGACTAGTCCAACTGATATGTAATCAGCTCAAATCTGAAATACTTGTCAATTTACCCAAGTAAGTACTTAATGTTAAGCTTCTGAATAAAATTGTTAGCTCACCCAATAGATCATGTTCAATGTCTCTATAAATGGAGGAGTTGCCTTGGTGGTTGTGAAAGTCATTTGTCTAGGGAGAAATTACAAGCCCTAGTTTTGTCTTTTGATGGAACATCTCCAACCATAGAGCAATTACACACTCTCCAACATACATAACTCATATATGCATAGTTAAAAACATCCTAATCCCTACACAAATAACATATTTACAAGTACTATAATCAGTTTCTAGTTACAACATATATCAGGGTTCGTTGCGCTCCTAAAAACTCCTAAAAAATGAAAAGTCTCCTAAATTCCTAAAATTCTCCTAAAAATTGCCATCATCATCATCATCATCGTTCCTTTGCGTTCCTTGTGGAACATAGGGCCTCGACAAAAACACGCCACTCTCCACGGTCTCTTGCAAGTTTCTTGATGGCTTCCCAGCTCTTTCCAGTCCTCTCGGCTTCCTCCAGTATGCTGCGCCGCCATGTTCGTTTCGGTCTTCCTCTGCGTCTTGTTCCCTGGGGGTTCCACTCTAAGGCCTGCCTAGCTCTGTTGTTGGTATCTTTTCTGAGGGTGTGACCAATCCATCTCCACTTCCTCTCTAAGATCTGCATCTCTATATTTTTCTGCCCACTCATCTCCCACAGGGTTCGTTGCGCTCCTAAAAACTCCTAAAAAATGAAAAGTCTCCTAAATTCCTAAAATTCTCCTAAAAATTGCCATAATCCTCCTAAAATTTTGTCGTCTCTCCAAAAATTTTTATCCAATATTTTTTTAAAACATAATTTTGCTTCTTTCTTGCAAAAAATGTGGGGAAAAAAACAAAGCGTAACTAGGCATTCTGATCGCGTCACGTTACGGGCTGGCTGTGTTAATGAGCTGACCAGTAACGCGTCTACACCGCGTTTCACCCAATTGTGAAGCGCGACCTCGTGATTGACGATGGCCTGGCTCAAGCAAGCATTTCACCCTCCCTCACCTAAATGTTCTTGTAAGAGTTCGCGTAGAAAGTCTGTAAATATCTATAGATATAGATCTAGATAGATCTAGTTGGCCTTGAATTTTTAGTAAATTTATTGATCTTGATACATCTAATCTAGTCTATTGTTTAGATTACTCTAGAAAAACACTACTTTCTAGATTTACGCCAGATCCCTACATTTAGAATCTAGTGAAGATAATTCGCACACAGACGCGAAAAGTCCGCGAATTTAGTGACATAGATCTACAGTTTAGATTTAAAGTATATTCCGTGAAGATAATTCGCACATCGCCGCGAAAAGTCCG
>JADKLZ010003886.1:24620527-24637220 GCA_021533235.1 Biomphalaria straminea
TGATGTTTGAAAATTTTCAAGTCGTGAAAATTTTTTGTAAAAGTACCTATTGTACTATATAACCAGTAATATAATGTCTAAATTGACATTTATCTCTCAGAGATTCAGTATGTAAATATTATGTATATATTACTTTTATTGGTTAATATTATTAATTGACATGACAATTTGAGTTAGTAAGAAAGGGAGATAATTAAATTATAAATAAGCATTATAAAGTAAGTATGTATTTGTTTTATATGTAAATCATTTCATACCTCATTGAAAGAAGTTAAGTCTATGGAAAATGGTGAGTATAAAAGAAAAAATGGACAAAAGCTGATAAAAGGGTGGTAAGAAGAAAATAATTTTTTTTAAATATACAGGCAAGGTCTATAATTTTTTTTGAAATGTTCTATTTTTTATTAGATTACTGCCAGTGGAGAACATAAGACCTTGAGACCTACACTATGCCCTATGAACATTGTACTATGAACAGTGAGAAGTGTGATCATGGAAAGGAATTATGAACATTGTGAATTGTGTACCTTGTGATGAAGAATGAACATTGAAATGAACATTGTGAACTTAAACCTATGATCACCTGTCAAGTCAAGATTTCAAGTTGTTGTTTTTTTTGTTTCCCCAATGAGATGCAAATGCCCTTGTAATAAGACTTGACAGTAGTGAAAAATATTGACATATTTTTTTTCTAGGGGGGGAGGAATCTGTCATGTACTCAATTCATAATTATAGTTAGTTAGCGACGCACCATAGAAGACGCATAGTGAACGGGACTAGTGACGTTTGGGATATGTTGCGGTAGAGACTTAGAAAATCAGTTAGCGCTAGGTTCTCGTAGGGTGTAGACATAGTTTATCATAGTAGTAGTTATTCGACATTTGACTGTGGCCTAGTTCGTAATTAAATACTATTTCAATTGTTAACCAGCATTTCTTGATTCTGTTCTGGTTTGGAAATCGATGTTGTGTTTCTGTTTTCGTGTCAGTATTGGATAGTTAACTGCATCAAATACACCCGGACAATAATACTCAAACGCCTGCAGAGTAATTTATAGTTGACTACAGTACAACCTGGAGACAGCCAAACGATAACATCACAGGACATACCACAGCTGATGACATTGTTTCTGTTCTGGGTGGGATGTTGGCAAGATATTTTTTATTTTCACAATCCAGTAACAATAATTGATTGGATAAATCATAGTTTTGTGTATGTTCTACAATGCATCACACAAATCGGCGGGACACACACTCATGTAGGCCTATATATATATATATATATATATATATATATATATATAACGGTATACATCATACATTTCATCCATAAAAAACCTCCTAAAATCTCCTAAAATTTTGTCATGGAAAAGTACTACTAACCCTGATATATACTTATATATAACACTGACCCACATCACCATTTGTTTAGAGAATCAGGTGCTGATGCTTCTGAGATCAGAGTTGGATTTGTCACTTATCACAAAGAACTTCATTTTTATAATGTCAAGGTAAGAAGGTTCAAATTGATTGAGGCCAATAGTTTTTGTTCATTCTTTGTGTGGAAATGAAAGTTCAGAAATGTTTGTGTCTGACAGTTTTTAGTTCAACTTCTAATTTTTAGGACAACTCATTTATTGTGTGGGAGAATTAATTGTATTTCCTTTTTTTTTTATATATATATTTTTGTGTTATGATAATGTTTAAGAAAACTCAAACCAATCATTTATTATTAAGTCAAATACATCTTCATTTATTTTTAGTGAATCTCCATTGAAATTCTCTCACTACAAACTTGATGCTTCTTAAAAATATAACTTTAAAATCTTTTTAGTTTTTTTAAGATTTCAGTGCTCCTATTAATTGTAACAATAATACTGATAATATAATGATTTTTATTTGTTTAGAGTTCCCTTGCTCAGCCTCAAATGATGGTTGTGTCAGATTTGGAAGACATGTTTGTTCCGCTCATTGATGGCTTCTTGGTGAAGTTGTCAGAGTCTGAGGGAGTAATAGATAGGTCATTATATTTTTTGTCTAAATCTTTTGGTTTCATGTTTATATCTTCTAGTGAGTGACATGCTTTTCCAACAGCCATAGCTAATGTTTGTATAATTCTGCCACAGCTTGCTGTCACAGATACCTCAGTTATTCAGTGATTCTAAAGAAACTGAGCTTGTTCTTGGGCCTGTGATTCAAGCAGGTCTGGATGCGCTGAGATCTGCTGACAGGCCAGGGCGTTTGTACATATTCCACACAGGATTACCTACTGCTGAAGCCCCTGGCAAATTGAAAAACAGAGACGATAGAAAATTGTTGGGAACTGAGAAAGAGAAAGTATGTGAATGTATTTTACTTAAAGTAGGCCTACCATTAAACCCTTTGCAATTTAGAGATGAGTAAGTGCATAATAAAAGTACTCGCTGTTGTTGTTTTTTAACTAGGCTTTAAACTAGGAAATTGTATTTTGAAATATTTTGGCTCCCTTGATATCAACTAATGAGAGGAACCACTAATACAATGTTGTCATTTAAAAACAATGTCTTGGTAATGCATCCAAATCAAAGAACAATTGATCACATCTGGAAAATAAAGCGAGCAAAACAAGTTTAAAAGTGAAACAAATATTGTACTCCCATGTTCCAGCGCTAGTGGAGTTACTCGCTGAGAGTAATTCTGCACTGAAGAGTTAAAATGGTATTTTTAATCTCTACTTAGCACATGGTACAAAACTTTGACAATGAAATCACTTATTCTAGCTTATTGTAATGTAAAGTGAATCAAAAGTAACACTTAGATTCAATAATTTGTTTTTTTCTTCAACAGACTATCTTAACGCCACAGACACAATTTTATAGCAAACTGGGTACAGATTGTGTTGCTGCTGGTTGTAGTGTGGATCTTTTCCTCTTCCCTAATCAGTATATTGATGTAGCCACCATGTCAGATATATGCAGGGTCACTTCTGGCAACATTTATAAATACAGCTATTTTCAAGTCAGTACTTTATGTCATTCATGACAAAAAAAAAAGATAACTAATTTATTCTTGTTCACTATTTTGACTATTGATAAAGAAAATTTAAATCAATTTTATAAAGCTTTATGAAAAGTCTCCATTTTATAATTGAACAATGAATGTATTAAAATTGGATTAAGACTTGTTTTTTACATCTGTTGTAGGCTGATATTGATGGTGAAAGATTTATTGAGGATCTGAAAACTTCAGTCAAACGATCGCAAGGGTTTGATGCAATACTGAGAGTTCGAACTAGTACAGGTAAAAGAAATAATGTTTTAAGAAAATATAGAATTATTGGGATTACTGGGATATTAACATAATCAAGAATAAATTTCTCTCTTGAAAATGTTATAATGATCTGTTTTTATGAGTGGTATGATCCATTATTATAGCCTTTTATTTACTTCTGTTAAAATAAATAATAAATTGTAATGTGTTTTTAAAGGAATTCGGCCAGTTGATTTCTATGGTAATTTTTACATGGCAAACACCACGGATGTGGAAATGGCTTCAATTGATAGTGATTCCACTGTGTGTCTGGAGGTGAAACATGATGATAAACTCAGTGAAGCTGAGGGAGCATATATACAGGTATGGGAAATAGTCATCAAAAAGCATTGTGTGAGTGATATGAACAGTAAAATAAGAAACCTATAAGTTATGGCCATTGTAGTGTGCATTGATGTGTTTCTGTGTGGAGTTCTTTGTTCCAAGTCTCTGTAAGCTTGTCTATAAAATTTCATTGTGTTGTTTAGGTGGCAGTCCTGTACACAACTATATCTGGTCAAAGAAGATTGAGGTGTCAGAACTTGGCATTAAATTGTTGTGTTCAAATGGCAGATTTGTTTAGAAGCTGTGAACTGGATGTACTTATCAACTTCTTTGCTAAACAAGGTATTTGTTTTCCCTTTCCCTTTTTTTTTTCTTAACCCTGCTATGCTTTGTGTGTTAAGAATTTACTTTTAAGTTTTGTCTTTACATTAAAATCAACACTAGATGTGAATTCTAATAGTATGTGCTCGGTACATTGAATCCATAGATTTTTACTTATTTCAACAATAATGCATAGGATACTTTCAGTACAATAAACAATTTTAATTTAAAGTATGAACTACAAAAAAAGATTTTGAAATCTTTATGATAATACACACTTTATAAATAAACAATACAATTAAATTTCAGTATATTCACAACAGTCACTGAGGTCTAAAACAATTAATGCATCATTTTAGTTTTAAACTAATTAGTAAAAAAAATTTCATCTACAATCTTGCTATGCAATTACTCTGTTCTAAAAATAAACCATAAGCAAGTTTATTTCAACTAAATGACCGTAAAGCATTAATGCTTCATAACAAGGGTATTGTGTCTTGATTAAGATTTTATTACAAAAAATAGAATGCAAAAATTATTTTTATATTTACATTTTAAAAAAATCTACTGATAACAATAATTTATAAAACAATTGTAATCATCTTCAAATCATAATGCATTTTTTTTAAAATTCAGCTATTCGCACAAGTTTGAATGCAAATCCCAAACAAGTGAGAGAGCATATTATGAATGAAGTGGCACAGATTTTGGCCTGTTATCGTAAAAATTGTGCCAACCCTTCGTCTGTGGGTCAGCTGGTGCTGCCAGAATGTATGAAACTTCTACCTTTGTATGCCAACTGTATTATCAAAAATGACAGCATATCTGGAGGCTCAGAAATTTCAACAGATGACAGAAGTTACTTGATGCATCTGGTGAATGGCATGGATGTCAAGCTCTCTAATGTCTTTTTCTACCCAAGACTTGTACCATTTGTAAGTGCTATGATCAGATGTTATTATCAAATCAGCATGTTTAAAGTTTTTTTGTTTTGTTTAATGTTTTGTATGTACTGTATCATTGAAAACAGCACACACTGGACATGGACTCAACAGACTTCCCCACTGCTATTAGATGCTCTGTTGAAAGGTTGGAGGACTCTGGTATTTATATTCTAGGTGAGATTTAAAGATGGAATAGTTAAATTGTTAATGAAAGTTTTTACTGAAAACTGTAACATGCTTTTTCTTTATTGTCAAATGTAGTTCTTAGTTGTTTTAGTCCTTTTTATTCTACTTACAATACTCATTAATTGGATAATGAACTAATGTTAAAATATCTTTTGTCTATGTCCACTTCTAGAAAATGGCCTGTCTATGTTCTTGTGGGTTGGTATAAATGTCAATCCAGATACAATTCAGAAAATATTTGCTGTACAAAGTGCTGCTCAGATAGACATAGACAAGGTAAGATAGATATCAGAATACTACCTTTAGATTTATGATTTAAAATAAAATAATTTTTTTTCATATATGCTGTCCTGATAATTAAGTTTTTAAAAGTTTTCTGTTGTTTTGTGTAAAAATTAATTGTAAAACTGACATGCAGGTGAAGATATTACAGTTGGACAATCCAGTGTCTCGTAGATTGTGTGACCTGATAAATAGAATTAGGCAAGAAAGATCCAGATACCTCAAGGTTAGTACTTGTGTGATGATAGACTTTGACACACATTACTTTGAAATTGGCTGTGATAATGCTGTGGACTAACTGCAAAAAGATGCTTAATAGATCAGTGTTTGTTGTTATGCACAATACATTGATTACAAATTAAGTCTTTCCAAATATCTGGGTACCATATAAATAAAGGTCTTCTCCACTGACACCCCATATTTCTAAATAAAATAGTCAACTGTTGAGTTATACCTACTGGCATATGTAATTTTTTCCTTTGTTTTGAAGCGTGTAATATAATTATGATAGTCAATTATTGCATGTTTCTGACACAACTTTTCATTGAAGCTGCACAAACCTTTCACATTGACACAAATGAATTGATTCACATCTTTGTATTTCCCTAGATGTCTCATTAAACTGCACATACTTTTCTCATTTTATTTACTTTACTTATGTTTTTTGTACCGGTACTTAATTATTTTTTTTTTATGTTATAGTTTAGCACTGTGTCATTAATTCAACATTGATTTTTTTACTTCTAGCTGACCATTGTGAGACAGAGGGACAAGCTTCAGTCCTGGTTTGATCACTTCCTGGTTGAAGATAAGAGCATGAACAATGGCAGTTCCTATGTGGACTTTCTGTGTCACATTCACAAAGAAATTAGAAACATTTTGAATTAACTTTTTAGCCCCATGTATACAAAAGAAGACAGTTGTATGTGTATATCTATTTAAAAATGATTTCTTATCATTTTCATAATCCACTCTTTCTTTTAGATTGAAAAACAAGTGAAAATTATTAGCTGTGGGGGTACAAAATTCACTCCTTTAAAATTGAGTTTTTTTCCCCTATGTTTGTATTTTGCCATATAAGCAAATGATCTTGTATTTGTTTAGAAAACTTTGTCTCTTTATTTCAGTTTTGTAAGGCCTTTTTTTTTTTCAAACTGTGATCTACTTCATTTGTTGTGTGGTTCAAGCTGAATACAGTCATGTGCATTCTACTTTCTGGAGGCCAACCATTGTATCACTGGTTTCATTGTAGAGACTGAACTAACATAAAAGTTGACACATGACTAAGACTGTTGTTGGTTGTATATAATCTGCAATCTTGATGAGAGTACATTTCATGATAGGGACATAATAATATACTTGTTATATCAGTGATTTACTGATATAGTTTCATACAGAGGTTATGGGCCTTTTAAAATTTCATTTGATTTTCATCCTTCATTTTTGGTGGAAGAAAAATAAAGTATTGGTTGAAAACAAAATATTTGAAATGATTGGTTTATTTTGAACTCATGAAGGAGATGTGGATGTTAATATTTTATTCACTTTCTAATTGAACCTAGGGTGCATGCTGGGAGACTAGTTGTATAAAACGCAATCTGATTTTTTAAATATGTGATTTCAAAAAGAAATGCATTACTAATGCCTCTCGTAAAGATCAACTATGTAAATAAAAATCTGGTGACAAAAAAAAATTGCCTAAGTTATTGTATGTATATATTTAGAGTGATATTTTGTGCATGCATGAGAACTTTAGTTGTATCTTTTCTTTTTTTGTTGAACTCTGTTCCATTGAAAATCTTTCTCTTCTTTTTTTTAAGCTGTGTTGATAGTCATTAAGGAAGAAATCATTTCCAACAAGAAATGTGTGCATGCAAAGAACTTAAATATGCTACCATTATATATTTTATTCATGTAAATAAATGCTCTATATATTATACAAAACTATGTTGGACCCTTTTTGTGTCATCTACTTGAAGGAGATGTATTCTTTCACATAGGAGGCTTTGATGAGCTGCTCTACTTGCTATTTATTGACAGCTGTGTTAATTGTGTTGAATAAATTGTTTCAAGAGTCCTAGTTGTATTTGTTTCCTATTTATTCATCAAGCAAGTCTCATTTAGAAAGAAACAGAACAAGATCAAATATCAAGCTATCACTTTAGCCTCAGTAAAATACAATCAAATGGATATGTGTATTCCCAGACCATGAAATGTGTATTTTGAGGGCTAAATGTGTGTTTTCCCAAATATAAAGAAATATACTCAGGAAAGACTAAAAATCATTCAAGCTATTATACCCAAAATGCAGCAATCCTAAAGTTAACACAGCATAAAGTGACATTTTATACATTTGTCAAAATATTTACACTTTTGGTCTTTTTCTTAGACTTTTTTTTTTATTAGAAATGTTGGAATGATGCTGTTCTTATCACTTGACAATGATATTATGATCATTATGCAGGGGCGTAGCTAGGAATTTTCCATCATTTGGGGCCCCAGATTTTGCATAATATGTATTTTTTAAATGTAAAAAACACTTGTTTGGGGGCCTCCCTCAAGTGGTGGCTGGGGGGTGGGCGCTCAAATTCTCCCCCCACCCTAGCTACGCCACTGTCATAATGCCTCTAGTTTATTCCACATTCCATAATAGAAGGAACAGACAATTCATTGAATAGAATAGTAATTTTTGTTGCTGGATCAATGACATCTAATTCTACAAAACTAGTTTTGTTTCTGGGTTCTTTACAGGTATTGAGACATGGAAATTTTTTTAAAATCAGATTTTGAAAGGATTCAGATTTTCAGACCATTCTTTGCAGAATTAGCCAAGAAAGCTTTGGCATCCTGTACAATCACTAACAAAGATTTTGTTCAGGCAGACAATCCTAATTAGTCATTAAACTTGTTTCTAATCTAAAAACTGGGCTATTGAGTCTGCTGAATAATTGTAAGATAAAGCTTTTTATTCTGGTTTCTGATGCTTGAAGTTGTTTTATTAAACAAATGTGTTAAGGGGAGGGCACAAGGAATCTAGAATTTTTTTTTGTTCAGCATATCAATAAAGTTTTTCTTTTGCAAACACACTGAGCCTTGAATGCCCCTGGTTTCATTCTTGAAATTTAGTAATGGAACTTACGCTGGTCTTTAATGATTATAACAGTAGCTTTCCATCTGCCACAGGTCTAATTATAGGTGCCTGACATCGTAAAACATCTCTAGTTCTGAATCCAGTCTTGATTTAATCGATTCCCAATCAGTTTGAAGGACTTCAACTGACACAGTGAAATGAACTCAGTTTTATTTTGATCAGTAAGATATAGATCTAGTAAACATTTAAGTCAGCGTGTGAGAAAAATAAAAGCGATACTATCTCATTGTAAATCTAATTGGAATAGCTCAATTCCAGGCATTGATACACTGATCTATACATATGATTAGCAAGAACTACTTTTTTTAAAAAAATTATTTATTTTGCTTTATAGAGGAATATGCATCTTTTCAGATGATAAACGAGTATTTTCGTGTTTATTTGCATACATAATAGGCAAGATGCATACTTGTAGGTTACTCTGGTGTAGTGCTAACAGATTCAGTTAGCTTTTAATTCAAAGTAATAAAAATCAAGTTGATTTTAATATTCTGGATTTAAATTTATGCTTGATTTTCATAGACAGATGTTTGTTGTATGCTGTTAGTATATGTGGAGTAACAACAGACATTGTCATGAATGAGAAGAAAACATTATCTTATTACAATCATAAAATGTATTAGTAATATATTTCATACATACAAAGATCCTATATGTCCACAAAGTTGAATTGAAGGGGGAAAACTCTCATTCTACAATGACTTAGAGAAAACATTTGTTTGTCATTTAATTGGTAAAATAATAAATATTATTTTGGACACACACTTGGTATAACAAACAAGTTTTGTTTCACCCATTCTTAGTTTCTGACATGTAGTTCTAAGACAAAATTTGTGAGAATGATGATATTAATACAATTAGTGTAGAACATTAATATTGGTGTGTGTGCTGGTACAAACCTCACAGAGAGCAAAATAAACGAAGCTGCATTAGTCAAGAAAAAAAAAAGCTGCCCTATCAGCTAGCCTTAAAACAGTCCCTCAAGATTCTGCCCTATATATATATATATATAAATATATATGATTCTAGTTGGATTTAGCTTTCTCTTTTGAAGGGATATCCTCGTGTATTGTTCAGGTTATTCATTATTTCACCACATGCTGAATAACTCTTCACCAGAAATTCCTTAGTACAATAAACTCAAAATGTGTATGTGAAAAATCCTTTTGATAAATATTTACAAATCAATGAAAATAATGGACTCCATTCATAAAATCTACATCAACCATCAATAGATGCAATAAATATATATCACACTATTTACACTTAGTAGAAACACATGCAACCAAATTTACAAAACTATTGAGTCCATCCTTGCAATTACTTTCCCATGTAGCCAATCTTTTATAAACAATCAAACAAAAAAAAAATTAATAAAAAAAATATAGACTTTATGTAAAATATAATTTGAGTTACATTACTAATTTTTCTGTATTATGAAGGGTGATATTTTCTTTGGTTTACAAACTAACTTCTTGCTGAACAGAAAATAATCACAGTGATGCCTCAATTTCAATAACCCCTAGTACAGTGCAGCATCAAGTGAATATAATGGAACTTCATTTAAATAATGGGACACTTAAGTTAATTGCCATATGCTTATTACTATAGCTAAAAAAAAAACAAAGTGGCTAGTTTGCCACTTCACTATAACCCAGGGGAATTAGTCGTAGCACTCAATGTAGTCTAAGTCAGTCATAATTCTTAACAGGGCCCATCACAATTACTTATACTCACATTAAACTCAGGTTCTATCTATAATATTCTCTTTTGGTTTAGAGAATTATACATTCATTCATTAATTATCTGACAAGTAGATTGGTTTTAAAATATATAGAATTTGACTTTAAACAAAATACATGTTTTATATTCTATTGAAGAACTGCTTGCTTTCATTTCAAATTCCTAATATGTAGGTTAATAATATAATTGATGAGTTTACTTCCTGAGCTGTAACTGTTGTCTTGTACCACTTAGAATGGTATTTTCTTCTAGGTCTATGGATCACTATGAGGACAGACTGTCAACAGTCGACTGATCCAGATTTAAACCTATTGTGTTGAAATAATGCTGAAATCTGGAAAACAAAATGCAAATGAATCTAAATAAAGTTTTAAGCATAGTGTGAAAATGCTGTCAACAAAGGCAAAAGAAATACTTGATACATTGAGACAACATATATGTAGACATAGCAAATAATAAGCATACACTTTCATCCTTTTCCTTCCACATTGGTCAGTTTTAAAAATAGATATAGCTGGTAATAGAAAATTAAATACCAAAGGATTCTGTGATCTTTTTTAAGTCTTAGTTCATTGCAAAGCTTATTGTTTTTGACTAAGGATTAATTCATCTTATTATCAAGACTAAGCTAGGTAGGTCTTCTGGTCAATTAAAAATTAAGTATTGGAAGAAATGTAACCACTAACATTTTACTAATAACAAGAATATAACAGTAGTAACAGAAAATGTTTCATCTTTGCTCCAGTTTCAATATATTGTCACTGGCATATAACAGGTATACAAACTTTATAAACCTTCTAATACATTTTTTTTTTAAATCTCTGAGAAGCAATTATCAAAAAAAAAAAATGGGGCTAATGAAATAAATTAATAGTAACATGATGATCGTTTATTGAGTGCAGTTATAGCAAATATAGCTACAAAATCAGAAGCTGAATCTGAGCAATATTACTTAGAAATACAAGACAATAATTCATACAAATAAGTTACAGATCAATTTGAGAAGCAAATCTCTGACATTTTATGAAGTGAAGTAAATGAATAAAAACAAGTATGGTTTACATAAAAAGCTATTTTTTAAAATAGTTCCTTTTTTGTGAAGCTCATGGTGTTCTAGAATTACTGATTCTAGTTATTTCTTGAAAAGCTTCATTTATTGTAAGGAATCTTTCCATTTTTTTTAAAATTCTTGTATAAGACAGTGCTCTAAATGTTTTCATGTCAATTTAAATACTCCTTATTAAACATTTGAGTCAAATGTGGGAATCTCCACTAAAATCATGTTTAAAATAAAAAGACCAAATTTTGTTACCAATATAAAATTTGGAAAAATTAAAACAGCCAACCCAGAGTTTTCCCTATATGGCCAATTAGATAGTAATATTTTCCCCCAAAGATATATATATATAAACTGTTAAATTTCTTGGAAAAGCAATCTAAAATATGAAATAGGCATACTAATAAAACAAGGAAAAAGATAAGCAAGTTTGTGTTATCCTACTCAGAGAAAGCTCTTAAAAGGCCTGCCTTTATATGTTTGGATGTGTGCTAAACATTAGGACAAACATTAAAATGACTGGGGCAAGTGGGCATGGCCAGAAGTAGTAGGAAAACTTGAAAGAAAAAAAAAAGAGAAAGAATAAGACAAGAAACAAAACAATATTTTCATCTTGTAAATCAAAATGCGAAGCATTAATTTGACAAAAAGATTGATCCAGCAACAGCTTTGGTCAAATATTGATTTGTGGTTTTCATATACAACCAAACCTCAATAAAATTGAATTAAAATGATCACATAATAAAAGGAACTAAGAAAAAATTATTTCTTAAACAAATCTAAAACTATTCTCTAAACACACATTCAATTGCATATTGAGTTAACTTTGCAACGATATGCATTGAAAGATAATAAAGAAACAAAATCAATGTGTTGGCACTGAACTACAAAGCATCTATAAAAATAGCTCTAATATACAGCACAGCACTAGATTTTTACAAAGCTTAAATATCAACACAGTCTGTCTGGGAAAAAGTTTAAACATGTTTTTTTTCCCCATTTCCCATTCTCAGATCAAGTTTAAAAACTTAACACAATTATTCACTGAACCTGACAAGACATGAATCAAAGAAAAAAAAATTAAAACAACTAGTTAATTAATAGCTGGTGATTCTTTAAATCAATCATCGCACACTTTCTTGTTGATTATCAAATAAATCAAACAGATGTTGGTGAAACATATTTATGTTGAACTGATAAGTGGAACAACCCCCGAAGTCTTGGTAAATTTTATTCATTTTATCATTAAAATTCATAATAATTACCACCAATAGAAATGTACCATGTGAAGTGAACAAACGAGTGAAATGTATACCTGTAATTTACATTGAAAACTAACCAAGAGAGATGACAAGATAAGGGTGAACATACATTAACATTAGGGGATATTTATTGAAGTGGTTGTTACATGATGATTATTTTAACAAATCCATATAATACTTTAAGAATATTCAAGAGCAATTAAAAAAACGCTTGACTATTCAAATAATATTTAAAAAAAAACAAAAAAAAAAACGGCAAAACAGAAGAGGGCTTAATTGCATTTTACAAAATTGTAAAGTCTCATTATGTTAGTTAGAAAATTGTACATTCTTGCTTTAAGATAAGTCATTTTCATGGTGATTTATAAAATGGCCAGTGATGTTAAAAGCAACAACTTCAAATTACACAATTTTCTTTTCAATTAGTTGATACGCAACTTTTTTTCTTCAGAAAAACATATCTGACACATAAGGTGAATCTATTTTTAGAGTAAAGACTTTTTATTGTATGGTTGGTTGGATGCTATGAAGGCTTTATAAGTTTTGTAAAACTGGAATATTTAGAATTTTTTAAAAATCCACTTATGCGATTCACAGGCGGTGGCTGAGCGGTAAAGCGCTTGGCTTCCGTACTGGAGGTCCCGGGTTCGAATCCTGGTGAAGACTGGGATTTTTATTTCGGGATTTTCGGGCGCCCTTGAGTCAACCCAGCTCTAATGGGTACCTGACATTAGTTGGGGAAAAGTAAAGGCGGTTGGTCGTTGTGCTGGCCACATGACACCCTCGTTAACCGTAGGCCACAGAATCAGATGACCTTTACATCATCTGCCCTATAGACCACAAGGTCTGAAAGGGGGAACTTTTACTTACTATCTGGAAAAAAAGATAATTTCAGAAGAATGTGAAAATGTCTTTTTCTAAGTACATGCAAGGATTAACCCTTAAGTGGGAGAAATAGCCAAGGATTTTACTTGTATATGTGTGTAGGAATGGACATTAAGAGAACTTTTTTTTTTCTCACAGAAAAAGTCATATATATATATATATATATATATGGTAATAGTTTAGTTTAGATGCCCAGACATAGAAAAGTTAACATTACCTAACAATCTTAACTTTAAAAGAATGTTAATAGAGTAACACAACTACAGCTAGTACACTAATAATGTGAGAACCATGGGGTGATAATTTGAAGAAAATGTCAAATAGTTGTGATGATTGCCCATGCCACAGCTGAGTCCTGACCAGATAATAATAATTCAAGAACAATTAGAAGCCATTTTCCCCACAATACCACTGCTACACCCAACTACCATACCAGGAGATTATTAGAACAAACGATAGAAATTTGTGCAAGAGTAAGGATTAGTCATTGAAGTTGAAATACCTATAAATATTGTTCTACATTGACAATGAAGTTTTTCTGCCTTCTTGTGTTCATTATGATCTTCATGGTACAGTTCTCTATGCAAAAACAACAACGTAAGTACATGTCAGACACTAAATAGATCAATTGTAATGAATCAAGGTGATAGGTTAGAGTACATTTTTTATTACTGTTTGTGCAAGTGCCAGTGTTTTCATTGCAGTAGAAAGTTGATCTTTTAGTACGTATGTAAACAAGAACCACAACTTTTGTACTCATGTTTTGAAACAAAAACACTTCCCTTTAAAATCAAATATGAAAAATAAAAAAACATTTTTTTGTGACATTTATTCTTCAATACAATGTGCTGTACATTCAGTTGTGAACTTCTCTATTGGCACATCAATTATTTCTCTACAACTACATAGGATCTTTTATTTCTTTGTTTATTTGGCTATTAGGATATATGATCTTTTATCTCTTTATTTTGATATTAGTAACATGAACTTTCCTAAACTGTCTATTTAATAGAATCATTGAAGCTTTAATTCTTAAAAATGTTTTTTATTTAAATATCAGGACTAATTTACAGAATCACATTGTCTCTTAACAAACTGGCCTACATCTGTCTTAACAAACTGGCCTATATCTGTCTTAACAAACTGGCCTATATGTCTTAACAAACTGGCCTATATCTAGTGTTTCTATCTACAGCCTCCTGGTGTAAACTGGATTCAGACAGAGGAACATGCAAAAGATTTGGATTCAGATACCATTACAAACCAAGTGATGGTCAGTGCCATATGTTTACCTATACAGGATGTGGTGGTAACGAAAACAACTTCAGGACTAAAGAAGCTTGCATGAAAACTTGTTCCTCTCAAAAAGGTTAAAACACAAGTTGTAGTTTTGTTAGCATTTAAGAGCAAAGTGGGCTAAACTTTTATGAATTTCAAGTGAAATCATTTTAACAATAAATAGATTTGAACACCAAACAATTATTGCCTCTGAATTTACTCTACAGTAAAGAATATGTTGTGTCCCTGAATGTCATTTGTTTTATAGCACATGCCAAATGTAGCCTAAATGTCAAACTCAAAGGTGATTAGGACAACTTGTCAAAAACAATCCATTCCGGACAATCGGTTCACCAACTAATGATTGATAGAACACTGGTTTACCGAAACTTAGCTACCAAAACTTATATCACTCACCATCACTTTCTGTGAAAGTAAAATGTTCTGCTTGTTCATTAAATGTATTTGCATTGAAAGTAGCTAAGTTGGAGCTAACATTATACATTTAAACTAGCATTGGCCAATACATTTTAACTTTTAAAAATTATCATTCAAATTAATTATTTTTTCTCTCATCTAATATCGGTTACCTGGTTCCAATAGATAAAGATATATTTCATTTATAAACCATAGCAACAAAAAATTATGGAAAAAAAAAGAATCATTTGTAATTTGTGTAAAATTACTGTTTAAATTTAGAAAGAATTACTATAGCCAAGTAAAATCCAATATTTGAAAAAAATTAAAATATCTTTCTCTTTCTGATGGTTTTACAATGAACTCTCTTAATAAAAAGTACATGCCTAAAACAATGTTTTTTTTTTAGTAGTGGCTTCCCCACCCACTAGACATCAAAAATTACTTTTGCAGCACAACCACCCTTAGCAAGCTAGATCTGGATACACATGCTTCCCAAGTGAGGTGCAGGACCCTGGGGCCAAGCTAGATCTGGATACACATGCTTCCCAAGAGAGGTGCAGGACCCTAGATCGGGATACATGCTTCCAAGTGAGGTGCAGGACCCTGGGGCCAAGCTAGATCTGGCTACATGCTTCCCAAGTAAGGTGCAGGACCCTGGGGCCAAACTAGATCTGGCTACATGCTTCCCAAGTGAGGTGCAGGTCCCTGGGGCCAAACTGGATCTGACTACATGCTTCCCAAGAGAGGTGCAGGACCCCGAGGCCAAGCTAGATCTGGATACATGCTTCCCAAGTAAGGTGCAGGACCCTGGGGCCAAGCTAGATCTGAATACATGCTTCCCAAAAGAGATGCAGGACCCTGGGGCCAAGTTTTCAATATCAATATCCCTTGGCCTACCACACACTATTTTGCCTAATTAGAAGAGTGCAGGTCAAATGAGAATAGAAGGCATGGGAGATGCCGATACCAAAGTGTGTGAGTTTTTTTAATGGGCTTGCTCATTGTAAGATCATCCTCATTTTCAGAAAGACATCAATGACAACTCACTCTGAAGAAATTTGATTGTTCTGATATTATAAAGTAGACAGTTGAATCACATTAGTGTACAGGCGTTGAGTTTTTTTTTCTATAAAATTGTTTTTCTAATCAAACTTTCTACAGCTGCTTTTCACAAAAACAGTACAAAAGTTTCTATTTAAACTTCACTCAAATAATAATCATTTCTGTTTTTAAACATTGATAATAATATCATTTTTAGTTGATTAATACTCAATGATGGATTTATAACTACAATACAAATACAATGCAGTACATTAAATTGTAAAAGTAGTGTCTTATCTCTTTAATTGACTTAGATCATCCTGACCCTGGCGATGCCTGAAACCTCTTAGCACCTGGTGTGCATTGCAATGGCCATACTAACTTCCTCTGTTGTAATTGAATGTCTTGACCTTGAAATCATTGTCCTAAGAGGAGTCCTTGAATGTGTTTAGTCAGGTCTAGTGATGGTTGGTTGAGGGTCTTTTTAAAGTGCTCTACTCATCTTGCAATATAGCATATAGTATCCAGCACAATCAACAGAAATACAGCAT